>OZ010786.1:504926516-505270742 GCA_963932465.1 Maratus speciosus | reverse complement strand
TATGAATTTCTAGTTAATCGAATCATCGACTTTTGTAATTTAAATGGTTGAGAAGAAAATGAAATTAATATTATTGACATTTCTACAGTATATTTGACAGTACACATGATTATTTGAATAGGAAACTTATTTTTCATTTTAAAATTCGATAATAATTAATGTTCGCTGTGTCTAAATGCTGTAAAACAAACAATAAATGCATGCATACCTGCAGATTTTGTATTAATGGCTGAAAGAAGCAAATAAATAAAAATAAAATTAAAAATTAAAAAAAAACATTTTTTGCTTAATCCAGAAAATAAAAATCCAACTAATAAATGGCATTTTATAATGGCGAAAAACGATTTAATATACACTACCACTCAAAAGTATTTGGTTACTTAGTGATACAAAAAAAAATTGTCATCCATTCATTCCGTGTTACACGAATGTTTAAAATATGATTATTAAGAGAAAAAAACTTGCTTGTATTCTTCTAAATAATGAAAATTATAAGTTATAATATTAGAGTGCATAATACTTTTGAGAATTTTGGTAAAAATTCACCAACTCCACACAATGTAAAAATTTAAAAGTAAATAAATATAGTGATAGTCTCTAGATTCTATACTGATAGTAATAATTTTTGTTTGAGGAGCAGACTATAACTATGATGCCAGTTAACTCTTTATGGGCCGATGGCCGGTCAGATGTCAACTCCAACGTTAATTCTATGGATTTGAAATGTATTCGTATTTTTATAATTTCTCGTCAGAAAATTAAAAAATAAACTTTTGTTTTCTGTATACTTTTTGAAGCATGTTGCTCTCTTTATTAGTTGATGAAATTTTTAAAAATATATAATTTTATTTGAAGTATAAAATCTTACCCACTTCTCACCAGTTTTAAAACATAAATTATAAAAAAAAAAAATCATTTATTTTAGAAACATTTTGTCAACCAAAAAAAGCGACAGACATTCTTTGAGAAAAACATACAGAAACAGAAGTCAAAAATTTTATTTTTATAATTAGAAATTTAAAAAATACGAATACATTCCATGTCCATACGATTACTTTGGACAAGGTTATTTGAAATCTGACTAACTGACTAACTGACAGATTTACAACTTATGCTAGTTAAAATAAAAATTAGTGAAAATTCTTCAATTTTCTTAACAGTATTAAGCATCCTATCATTATTATACAAAATCTCGTTGATTTAGAATCAAACGCGTTGCCTTTTTCAATAATTATAATCCACACTTATGCGGAAATTCAAAACACTTCATAGATAACTTTTCCTTATATAACCAAGTGGGCAAATATTTTTGAGCGATAGTGTATATAAAATGTTACATTTTGTTGTGCCTAGGGTCAAACTGAGCTACAGAGATATATTATAATACGGGCAAAAATTATGTAGGTGTATAAATTCTATCCTGAAAACGGCTCTAACGATTTTGAATAAATTTTATATACTACCGTTTAGGGAAATGAGAAGACCAATGTATAACTATAAAAGACCAATGTATATGTAAGACCAATGTATATGAAAGACCAATGTATATGTAAAAGTATAATGCGGGCAAAAATTGTGTATGTGTATAAATTCTATCCTGAAAACGGCTCTAACGATTTTGAATAAATTTTATATACTACCGTTTAGTGAAATGAGAAGACCAATGGGCTAGGTCACATGCTCGAAAAAATTCGATTAGTGGGTCATTTTTGGTCACTATAGGTCAGGGGCAAGCTAATTATATATATTAAAAAAAGGCTCAAGCGATTTTGACTAAATTTTGTATCGTACTACAGTAAAACCTGTGTAAGTTGACCACTTGCGGTGCCGCACTTCAGTGGTCAACTTACAGAGGTGGTCAACTTATAAAGGGTGATGATATATATATATATATATATATTTTACGTAATATTCATACCATACCATTTTTTCCGAAAAATATTTTATTTATTGACAGGGTTTTAAAATATATTGCATTACCTTGCATATTTCTAACACCTTATAAAAGAAAAGATTAACTACAAGAATGAATTGATAGTTGTGTAACAATTTTAAGATCAATTAGTATTACTACTAATTAAAAATACAGTCAATCAATATACAGCCAATTTGTTATCCTTCAAACTATACTAGTTATTATTACACATAATTTATAAAAAAAAAACAAAAAAGAAAAAAAAAAACACTTGTTAACTGTTATTGTAGTTTGACGCTGGTTTTTGGACTTTACATCAGCCCAGTGTTCTGTCCTACAAGACAGTTCTAGTGTAATTCATCATTAGCACAAATAATTTTCTTAACTGTGTTGTTACAATTGCCACAAACTATTGCAATTGGTGAAAATATTTCTGCTTACCAACTAGCACCTGGGGTTATTGAAAGAAAGGAAGGGATAATAAGAGAATGAGAAATAGGAGAAAGAAATCTAGAATCAAAGAATGGAGGGGGGGGGGTTGAAAAGCCAAATCCACAAGAGCAACAATGTAAGAATAGATAAGCCTTGAATTATTTACCTACACCTATCACTACTAAAAGCATTTCCCAGGTTAATAACTATTTCACCCTTTTAAAAATTCTAGTTAAAAAGAAAAAAAAATAGAAAATTTCGTGGAGAGTTACTTTTTTTTCAATTCATGATTTGTTAGCTATTTGGATGGCCAAGTTATAAAGGGTTTTGATGGTCATTTTATAATAGTTCTAGTCAAATTTGAATAATTTCGGTGGTCAAGATACAAGATAGACAGGTGGTCAAGTTACGAAGGGTTTGTCTTATAGTTTTGTATAGGATAAATTTGGTTCCTAAAAACAGAGGTCAACCTAGACAGGTGGTCAACTTACAAGGGTGGTCAACTTTACAGGTTTTACTGTATTTTAAATTACAAGAAGAACAATGGGTTAGGTCACATGTTCGAGAAATTCCGATTAGTGGGTCGTTTTGGGTCACTACGGGTCAAGCTAATCTTATCTAAAAAACAGCTCCAAAGATTTTGACTAAATTTTGTATTCTACCGTTTTCGATTTCGAGAAGACCATTGGGCTAGATCACAGGTTCCAGAAAATTTGATTAGCGGGTCACTGTGAGTCAAGGTAATTTTGTCTAAAAATGGCTCTAACGATTTCGACTAGATTTTGAACCCTACTATTTTGAGGTGTTTGAAGATCATTAGGCTAAGTCACATGTTCGAGAAAATTCGATTAGTGGATCCATGAACATAGAATAGAAAAAAACTTCTCACGAAATAGGTTTTCGAAAAAGAAAATCGTTCCTTGAAAAATGCGTAAAACAGGTGGCGCTGTGTATCAAAGTTCTACTTGGTTTGCCTGCTTCAATTTGCTCTACCAATAATATCTTTGATCATTGAGAGTCAGCCAATAAACGTTGTCCGCTAGAGGCGCTGGTATGCACACGGTTCTATTCTACGCCGTTTCCATTGCCCTATTTAAGCTCAAAGTCGCGACACGATATGAGACTATTTCCTGAAAAGTCCTTATCAATTTCTGTGTTCATGAGTGGTCTATTACGGATCAGGGTCAAGTTAGTTTTATCTTAAAAACAGCTCTAACGATTTTGACTAAATCTTGTACCCTACCATTTTGAAGTACTAGAAGACCATTTGGATGAGTCACATGTTCAAGAAATTTTGATTAGGGGTCATTTTAGGTCACTACTGGTGAGTCAAGCCATTTTATCTAAAAAACGGCTTAAACGATTTTGACTAAATTTTGTATCTGACCGTTTTGGATTATGAGAAGACCATTGTGCTAGGTCACATGTTCGAGAAAATTCAATTAGTGGGTCACTTCGGGGTCACTACAGGTCAGTGCACTTAAAGGGAATAACAGTTGAAACAGTTATTAAGTTTTTAAACAGTGGGTATTAAACGAGAGCGCGAAGTTGGCAACATTTCCCTAAATTTGGGTGATATTTGACGAAATGTTGGCAAGATTTGGATGGAAATCTACTTTCTACCAATGTCAAAATACATGCTAGGTGCAAATGAAAGAAAGTCACCAAGTTTGCGCCAAATTTTGACGAAATTTGACGAAAAAGTTGGCTTTCAGAATCTAAAGGAATTTTCCGAAAATTTTCAATAGGAGCCGATATACATGATTTAAGCAATCAGAGTTCATAGAACGTTCTTGAAAACAGTGACGTTGTTCTGTGCAACACATATCTGCTGAAGTGAAAATGGCTTTCAGAATCTGAAGGAATTTTCCCAAAAATTCTCATTGAAGCCGATATACATGATTCAAGCAATCAGAGTTCATAGAATGTTCTTGAAAACAGTGACGTTCTTCCGTGCAACACATATCTGCTGAAGGAAAACGGCTTTCAGAATCGGAAGGAATTTTTCCAGAAATTCTCATTGAAGCCGATATACAGGATTCCACCAATCAGAGTTCATAGAACATAGAACGTTCTTGAAAAATAGTGACATTGTTCCGCACAACGCATATATATAGGCCGCAACGATGTCACCCTATTTTTGGATTAACATTACACTAAACTTAGTGTACAGTTAGTTTACAGCAAGTAGTACATTGTATAAATAAAAATGTTTCCTAATCTAAGTATTATTTACAAATTTCGACTGTTATTACGAGTAGGAGGTCCAACCTGGATTACAGAATATAGGCTAAAACTATTTTTTTAATTGCAAAATGGATTTTTTACATTTATTAATTTTTTTTTTTGCCCACTAACAACATCAAAAAGCATTTTTATATAAAAAATATGAATTATGTATTCAAAATTTGTTTTGAATTTTTTAAATGCGAAACTTTCGTATGGCCGCAGGCCGGATGTCAATAGCAGAATAAATCGTCAAAGATTTCACTACTTACTGCAGACCTTTTTGATTCTAATAATTTCAGTGGTTTAAGCCCGTAGTTCGTTTGCATGTCTGTTAAATTTGTGTTTTATTTATATTATTTTATTTATTTATTACACGGAAAAAACTTTTGTTGAAATGACTAAATTTTGGTTCATATAGCTCCATCCAAATATTTTGGTTGGAATGACCAAATTTTGTGTGGACTAACCAAACGATTTGTTGAATTAACAAAATAATTTGGTTAATCTAACGAAAATTTAATCACTCCAACCAAAATATTTGGATGGAGCTATATGAACCAAAATTTAGTCATTTCAACAAAACAGTTTTTTCCGTGTAGTGAAGTTTCAATTTTGTAATGGAATATTGGGCGAAAATAAACTCTAAATTATTTTTATTGATTTAAGTGCAAGCAGCTTAATGTTTTGTAATTCGCGCGATAAAACTAGATAAAAAAAAAACAAAAACAAAAAAAAACATTATGCTTAAAAAACCCATAAGAAACAATAAATTGAGATAGAGTTTTCAAACAAATTGCATTTGAAAGAACATTTGAGGACGTGAGTTTCAAAACTCGCCTTATCCAAAATTTAAAAAATCGAATTTTCTTTGCCAATCTATTCTATCGATAAACCTGCACCGAAAAAACACTATAATATGTAAAAAAAAATATTTTTATCCTTTGTTCCTGGGTTCTCAAAATATTGGTTTCGTTTCAAAACTCGCCTTATCCACTAGGGGTTGGCAAAAAAACTAGCTTTATCCCTGCGCATGCATAGACCAACGGACGACTAGCTTATCAGCTACTATCACAGTAATTTTCCTTCATTTCTCTGCCACCTGTTGCTATTTTCGTTTAAAGTTTTTACTTGTTCTATTCATACAAACTAATTAAATAAGTTTTACAGCATATCTTATGTATAATGGACAGTGAATAAGCTCTTGCATTTTGTAAGGGAAGGGGAAAAGAGAAAAAGAAATACGAACACATGGGCTAGCAAAGAATACACGTAAAAGAAGATTAAAATGTAAGTTAAAAATGGACAATCGCTTTCTATATTTCTTACTGTCAGAAGGTGTTAAAAGATGTAAATTTTATTCTCAGGCATAAAACTAAAGCATTCTGGCCAAAGTGCACCCACCAGAAAGAGAACCTGGTGTATTCAACTCTCTCAATGCAAGATGTATGACGCTTCCACCAACCTTTTTTTTTTTTTTCAAGCAAAGCCAAAACTGCATATAGTCCAGGCAACAGAGACCGTATAGGGACTCTACCTAGCAAAATTAATGGTAGTACTGGAAATCGGCTTTCTAGATGTTTTTTGGGTCACTGAATCCGAATTTGTAACTTCCCACCAAAATTTCCCCCGGCAACCCCCCAATTTTGGTAAAAAGCCACCCAAAAAAGGTTTTTATTAAAAAATTCCATTTTTTTATTGTTTTAGGGGAAAAGTAGCTAGAAATTCAGAAAGTATGCAAAATTTGCAACAAATTAGATATATGACATTGTGACTTAGGATGAAGGGGAAGGGGGGATCTGCCTCGGAACATGCGCCGCAGTGCTGCGTGGACCAAGTTGCTCAATTCCACTTAACCACTCACACGTTTACATTAGCCCTCCCATCTTCCCTCCGAACTTTCTCTATAAAGTTTACTTTAAGTATTTTGGGACGCTCAATCAGAATTTTTAACTTCCCCCCAAAATTTCACCCCGAATCCCCCCTCCCAAATAGTTGTTTTTAACGTAAATTTCTTATTGTTTTAGGGGAAAAGCATTACGAAATTCAGAAACTAGACAAAATTTGCAACAAATAGGATATATGACATTATGAAATAGGATAAACGGGGAGAGAGGGGGCTGCCTCGGAACATTCCCCGCGCGCTTTTCTCAAAAACCAAATTTTTTCAAAAAATCAATTTTTTTTTGAGGGGGGGGGGGAGGTGTTGGGTGAAATTTTGGTGGGAAGTTACAAATTCGGATTCAGCGACCCAAACAACATAAAGTGAGGCGAAATCCAGAACTAGTATTAATTTTGCCAGATAAAATCCCCTATTGCCTGGACTTCATAATTTAGTGCACGTAGCGCCGCAGTGCATGTTCAGAGGCGCCCTCACCCTCCTCGTTCATCGTAATTCATAATGTCATATATCCTATTTGTTAAAAATTTTGTCTAGTTTCTGAATTTCGTAATGCTTTTCCCCTAAAACAATAAGAAATTTACGTTAAAAACAACTATTTGGGAGGGGGGATTCGGGGTGAAATTTTGGAGGGAAGTTAAAAATTCGGATTCAGCGACCCAAAAATCTTAAAGTAAACCTTATAGAGAAAGTTCGGAGGGGAGATGGGAGGGCGAATGTAAACGAGTGAGTGATTACGTGGAATTACGCAACTTAGTTTACGCAGCACCGCGCGCATGTTCCTAGGCAGATCCCCTCCCCCCTTCCCCTTCATCTTAAGTCATAATGTCATACATCTAATTTGTTGAAAATTTTATCTACTTTCTGAATTTCTAGATACTTTTTCTCTAAAACAATAAAAAAATTCATTTTTTTTTAATAAAAACCTTTTTGGGGGGGCTTTTTACCAAAATTTGGGATGGTTGCAGGGGGAAATTTTGTGGGAAGTTACAAATTCGGATTCAGCGACCCAAAAAACATCTAGAAAGCCGATTTCCAGTACTACCATTAATTTTGCTAGGTAAAATTCCCTATTGCCTGGGCTAATAAGATAATTTTATTTTGAAGTTCACATCTCAAACATCTCCTTCAAAAAAACCTCCAGTTTTTCTTCCTTTCATGAAACATCCAGGAAAGTAAAATTTTCACCTTGAAAGTTTTTTATTAAGTGCATCCCAGTGCGCTTTCAAAGGCATTACAATAAGATAATATATAAAGACTAAGAACCATAGTCATCTTCAAATTTGTAGAAGTGTATTTCGGAAGATTCTTGGAATATCAAAATTCAGAGTACAAAAGTTGTGATAGAGGCATCTGAAAAACACACTTTCTTCTTAAAAAGAAGTGGTAGGGTGTCCCTTTGAAGCAAGAGAAACTGAAGGGTGTCCCCACATTGTTGAAAAAATATTTTGATTTCGACTGGTCAGAAATGCAGGTGCTTACTTTCTGTAAAAACATTATTCCTAAGGCAGCAGAGCAGGAGGAGCTGGTTGAGGAGGATCACGATGATATTCCAGAAAAAAACTCAATGAGTTAATTGTTTAATTTTTTTTGTATATTTTGTAAGTACATTATATTATATATACATAATATTATATGTTATATAGATTATATTATATTACATTCTTTTAAAAAAGTTATTTTAATCATAAGCTATTTATGATAAGTTTTATTTGATTGTTGATAAGTTCGCTTTTTTTTATAATAAAATGTAATACTAAATTTTAACCATACTTATTGCTTTCGTAAGGTTTATTTTTTAATCCAAAATATTGTCATCCGATGACCAAAAATAGAAACTATTAATTTCTTTCAGCAAGTATGATAGACGATTGGCAACAAAACTCTTCTTATCCGAAACTTTCTCCAATTAATTAAATTAATTAAAGTAGATTTTCCAACTTAACACAATGATATCATAGAGCAACTAGTCATAAGTATTAAAAAAAATTGGATGTATTAGATGCACGGGGTCGCAGTTAGAGATTTTTCGCGATTTTCCAAAATTTGGTATTTTGGATAATGCGAGTTTTGAAACTCACCTCCTCATTTGTTTTCTATTCGACTGCGTAAGAATTATAATCGTGCGATATGTAGAGAAATAAAATTGCAGTAAAAGGGAAATATATTGGTCAGGTGCTGCCACTGCCAATATGACGTTAGTGCTAGTGACGCACAGGTTTTTGCTTCATAATTTGTATATATGAAAGGATTCCGCTTGTACTTCATTTTATGTGAGTGTAGTAGTCATGGCCTTACAAGAAGATGAGGCAGTTTGTGCTGAACCTGACTTTATTTACTGTAATAATATATGATATAATCTGAAGTCAGGTCCAGCGACTTGGAAGATGGTAGGAGCCAAAGCTCTCTAAATTATTACTGATATCCAACAGAGGACTGCATCATAATCTGACTTCTCCTTCCCTCCGCACCCCACTTTTTCTCAGCTAGTTTTTTTTTCCAGCAGAGGGCAGAAGTATCAAAGTGGGAGGCTTACTCTTTCATGATTGGTGCATTATCTTTTTTATAACTGTTTTTTATGTGGAGACAAGAGTCTGAACCTATGATTGCACAACAAGAGCTAATTCTAATTTAAATGTTAAATATTATTTATGAGGTTACTCCTAATATGAAATGCCAACCAGACAAAAGCTAATTATGATTTATCTGTTATCAATTTTCCACTTTGACACTAATTAAACTAACATATTTACATTGATTTATAGATTTGAAATTAATCCTTTGCTGTTTACAATTTGATTCTTAAATTATCTAGCATATTCTGAAAAACTCAGTCTGTTTATGCTATAAATATAATGATGCTTTACTTCCTTGTTCATGAGAGAGTTATTACTTTTATAAGTATTTTAAGATAGTTTAATATGTTTTATGATGACTGTCTTATGTCAACAAAGGGTAATTTCTTTTCCAATTCTGTTTCATAAATATCAATTAGTGTCAAATATTTTTATGATGAAGAAAATATTTTTATTTATTTGCTTTAAGAATCTATGAAAAATAAGTTGGGTTTCCTGATTTAAAAATTAATTTAAATTTTGAATTTTAAAAAGGTTTTATCTTTTAAGAAGGGGTTTATTTTTATTTACTTATTTTTATCCTTTCATATACCCCCCCCCCCCTTTTTAAAAGTGAGAACCAGAGGCCCTGCCTGCAAGGTCGCTGGAGCTCATTCTAGTTAAAAAAAATCTATTAAAACTAATTTTGGATTTCTCCTCTCAAGTCAGCTGGACCTACTTTCACATTTAAAAATACATTTTATATGATACATTGAAGATATGATGCAACATAGTAATATAACAAAACAAATAAGTAATTACAGCTGCAGCAACATTTTCTAGACAAAAAGATAATATGAAACATAAATGACAATTTCTTCCGGAAGAACACAAACAATTCTTATGTACACAGTTTTTCAGTTGGCATAATATTTCCTCTATCCCACATGTGATATCTTTTTAAAAGTCATTGTAGCAGTGCAGTCTCTACTAATAGTGATATTTATTATGTGGGATTTATATCAAATTACATACTATTCAAAATATTCGACAAAATGATAAATAGAATTTATAGAACACACAGCTTCAAAACATGATACACATAAACACAAAATATTCAAATATACTATTTAAAATGTAAAATAACAAATGTAATATACTTTTTTAATAATCAGCAATTGTGAAATACAAATATACAACATAACAAAATATTTTTAGATTCCTTATACTGAGGACTGATATCTTATATGCTTATGAAGTAGCCGTGATAACATTTCAGTGTTTTTGGCCAATTAGTTTCTTGTTCGATGCATTCGCAGGAGTAATCACGCGTGAACAAATATTATAACTTCAAAAATTTATAAAATGGGAAACTATAGTAAAAAATAACACACTATCATTTCCATCATGCTCAGTTTCTGTGAAACATGGATTTTTAAACTCTGAGGTGAATATCATCCAATCAATGTGGCACTTGCACGAAGGAAAAAGGAAAATGGATAATCGATATTCACCTGCAGAGGGGAATCGAAGCAGTTTTGACAGATTCTCCGTTCAACCTGGAAAGAGAATCTGGGAAAACAGTCGGACTAAAGACGGGATGCCACGGAGCGGAGGACCCCTTCATACGTCGTAAAATCATCATAATATCATATTATATATTTAAAAAAAAAATTCTAACAGTACTTTTAAACTGTTACCATCAATCTATGACGCTGGGGGCTTGGGTTAAACGCCCAGCTGGGTCCTCGTCCAAATGCTACGAGCTAGGGGGAAGATAGGAAAGCAAAAATAAAAAAAATTGAAAGAAGAAAGAAATAGATGGGGTTTATTCGCGGTTGAATTTAAGATTTTGAGGAGGATGGCAGTGCCTTAACTTGCATGAATGGATAATTTCTGAACTTCTCTTAAAATGTGGGCTAGGTTTATCAATTTCAAAGGTTACTTCAGAAAGTTGTTTTAATATTGTGTATGGACCTGAATATGGTGAAGCTAATTTACGGGTATTAGGATAATGAAATTCTTCATACATCACAATGTCGCCTACTTTAAATTTTACAGGAAGGAAACGAGCATCATAACGGACTTTATTCTTTTCATGGTAAGCAATTGTCCTTTCTTTAGCCAATTTTCTAGCTTCATCAACAGCAGGATAATAACTATTATTTGGCAAGAGAGGGTTATATGGTAATTTTCCTAACAGTAAATAACTAGGGGTGAACTGGGTTACAGAATGAGGGGTATTATTATATTCGTATAAGACTTCATCTAAAAGTTTAGTACAGAGTATTTTCTCGGATGTGGAATTGACTTTACATTTTAATCTAGTGACAATAGTCTGGTTTAAGCGTTCAATTTTCCCGTTCGTTTCCGGGTGATGGCTGCTCGTCATCCTGCGTTTTACATTGTAAGTACGAAGAAACCTTCTAAACCTGGAAGCTGTAAATGCTCCATTTCTGTCAGTTAACAGTCTTTCTGGTATTTGTATCTGAAATAGTTGTTTCAAAATGTTTGTATAAGTTTCGGAAGTTACACTTTTTGAAAGAAAACCCCACACATAGCGAGTTGCATGGTCAACGACTAAATGCAAATATTTTTTTGTAGAATCGTAATAATGTAACTAAATCCACCAACAGAGTCCACTGCCAAGCATTCAAAAGGTACATCTGTTGGGAGCACTAATTGCAATAAGCCAAATCTTTTTTGTCGACATTTTTTGTTTATCTGATAAGTGTGACAGTGTTTTACAAAATTTTCAATGTCCTGATTAATGTTACGCCAATAATATTGCGGAAAGATTAAATTTATCATTTTATGAATTCCAGGGTGGCCAAATTGTGTGTGGGTTTTTTCTAAGAGGGGTAAACGTAATGACATGGGGGCCGCAATCTTATACAAACCTTTCTTTTTACTTACAACATGATTGATTTCAGTTTATTTTTTACCATTTACCATTACATTTTCTTTTTTCTGATTTTCACTTACTTCATTCAAGTCAAGTAGGTGCACATGATGTGGGGGGGGGGGGGGGGGTTCTGAAACATGTTGTCTAGATAACATATCTGCTTCAATATTTGCGGAGCCTTTTTCATATTTAATTTCATAGTCAAACATACTAAGTTTGAGGGACCAGCGGAAAAGACGTCCTCTTAAATTTTTAACATTTTTGAGCCAGGTAAGTGCCGCATGGTCTGTATGGATGATAAATTTTTGTCCGTGTAAATAATGATAAAATTTATCTAAAGCATCCACAATCGCCAAACATTCTAATTCTGTAATTGCATAATTTTTTTCATAATCAAAAGATTTCTAGAGTGATATGCTACAGGGTGTAATGTTCCTTTTTCATCAACCTTTTTCACAACACATCCCACTCTATGACTTGGTGCATCTACAAACAAATGACAAGGTGTTTTGGGATCAAACAAATTTAAGATTGGTTTTTCAATTAAAGCATTTTTTTACTTTTCAAAAGAATTTTGACAATTTTGGTCACACACATAAGGGACATTCTTCTTCAACAAATTGTTGAGAGGATATCGAATGTGAGCATATTTTGGAATAAATTTGCGATAAACGTTTATAGATCCCAAAAAACGTTGTAATTCTTTTACATTAGTAGGTTGTGTTAATTTCTTAATTGTCTCTATATTGGGGTTGTCAGGTGTGATACAACCATCAGAGACTTCATAGCCTAGAAAATTAATTTTCGATTTAACAAAATTACACTTTGACAACTTAAGTTTAAGATTTTCTTGGACACAAATATTAAATAATGTCTCTAAATGACAGAAATGTTCCTCTTCATTTTGGGAGAATACAATTACATCATCAAAGTAACAACAGGCGAAGTCAATTTTGTACTTAGTAAGGATTCTTCTGAGGGTACGGTTAAACCATGTAGGTGCATTTTCTATCCGAAAGGTAAACGATTCCACTCATATAATCCAAAAGGGGTTGCAAATGCCAGTTTCTCAGTGTCTCGAGGGTGAATAGGGATGTGCCAATATCCACTGGCCAAGTCGAGAGTGGAAAACACTATAGCTTGCGCCAATTTGTATAACAAGGTGTCTATGCGAGATAAGAGTTCTGCATCTGTTTTTGTAATGGCATTTAATTTTCCGAAGTCGATACATAACCGTGTTTTCTTCCCTTCTTCACATTTATATACCAAAGTTATGGTTGGTGAATGAGGGGAGCAGCTTTCTTTAATAATACCAGCTCGCAATAAATTTTCAACTTAATTTCCTCTTCCTCTTTAGGGGAAGTGCGATACGCTCTTAATGAAATGGGGAGGTCTGATGTTAAATGTATTCTTTGGGGTTCAATGTTTATACAGCCTACATCATATTTATCTTTGGCGAAAATACAGACATATTTGGCTAGAAGAGCAGTTAATTGTTCTTTGACAGACTGAACATTTTGCACATGGTCAGTGGTCTCGAACAACTCCGGCTCAAAATTTTCTTCAACTATCACTGCATTTTCGATTTCTGGCTGGCTGTATATGATTCTGACATATGTAAAGTATGGTGAGAAGAATTTGTTGAAATATTGCTCATCAGATGTATTTCCTTGTTATCTTGAGGGATTTGCATTTTAGCACAGTCAATACATAATTTAAACAATTTGCAATAGGGTAGCCCAATCAAAGCATAAGGTAACTGTTTATTAATTACTAAACGTTCAATAGTCTTAGATATGTGGCCAATCTTTAATTTCACATAGGATTTTTCCGTTAAGGCTAGAATGCCTTGTGTTTGAGTGACCGACAAACCTGTGCAAACATTACAAATTTTTAAGTGAAACTTTTTAGCTAAATGTAGCGGAATAAGGATCAAAGAACTTCCCGAATCTATAAGGCAAGGTAGCGAGTCTCCTTTCCATACCGGCGTAGTAACGTTCGGACGTTCATTTTTTATTTTGGTACCATTTTTGTTATTAATGTGTCCGGACACAATAAGCCGTCATTGGTTACTACTGGTATTTTGGGGGAACTCTCCATTTGCACTTTCAAGAGTTCGGGTTGGAGCATTTTGAGTTTCTGTTGGAGAGGGGGCATTTAAAGTTTGTCTTCTAAATGGGCAATCTCTAACCCAATGGTATGCATTTGGAATGCCAATATTAAGTCAAACATGGCAGGGCCCTGGAGGCAGGGTGTCCTGGTAATGCAAAGGGTCTAACCGGATAAGCATAGCGAAATGGCCCCCACGGCCGAAGTTTGAAATAACATGTGTGCTAATAAGGCTCACAATGAGAATACAATATAGGGTGTTTTAGCCTCTGACCTTCAACTGTCCTTGAGATAATCGGAGAAGTATGCGCCGGCGCTACTATTTTTCAAATACGTTTTTCTCAAAAAGTACTAAGGTTAAAAAAATGAAACCAATGCCAATTATTGAAGAATGTACTAGTTCATATTATATATTTTTTTCACATTTTTACACGAATTTTAACATAGAAGAATAAACAAAAATATATTTTTTAAAATTATTAACGTAGTAATTTTATATTTACACCAACCAAAAAATTACAAAATAATGCTCAAAGTATGTATTTTTAAGAAAAAAAGTTTCGTTAAAATCGAAGATGCGCTTTTTGAGTTATAGCCAAAATAATGCTAGCAACTTACTAAACATTTCGTAACTTTCCCTCTTTGTATTTGCAGAAATACGCTGCTATCAATGCATTGGTCGATTTGTGACATTTCCACTCGGGCAGGATGCGCAGTGTGCCAAAATGAGAGAGTATTTCCATACATAACATTTCCCTATAGGTTTGTTTCGTGTTTGTAAATATTCTGTTATTTTGGCGTACTGCGCATCCTTGTCGCGTAATAATATCAAGAATTGACAAACAAAATACTAATATTTGCCTACGGTGATTTTGACACAGAAGAAAGCTATGAGGCTGTACAGTGTGCATATATAACATATCCCTTTAGGGAGGTGGGGGGCTGGCATTTGACATCGGAAGATATCTGTAGGGGGTGGGAGGTTTGTCATTTGAAATCGTTAGCATTGTTGATCAAACCAAAATTTATTTTTGGTATCTTTTTCTTTAAATCTATTATCTTATTTTTTTTAAGTATGTTTTCTTCGTTTTATGAAAATAAAAAGTTATTATTAAAATCATTGAATCATTATCTAACATTTCATTCCACAATATGGAATAACCCAACGTTCGCCATTAATATTCTCCTGTCATATGAATATGTAATTCGTTGTTAGAGAAACCAGATTCGAAATGATGCTTGTTATTTCTGCTAGTAAAAGATGGGAAAGAATGCTTGTTGTCCGCCTGTTTTGTTTACAAGCAGTTCTGTTTAGCTCCATGCAAGGGCGAAGTGCAAGAAGACAATATTACTGTTTATTGTATTACACAACAAAGAGCTATTATTAAAATCTTTTAAATAAAAAGTATTTCTTTAAAATGTTATTTGATATAAAGTTATTTCTTATATAATAGTGATATTTTATGAATTTCTTCTCTTCATTTAAATCAGTAAAATACGCAAATAAAAAATGTACAACCATATCTGTATATAATTGCAAACGTATAAAAAAGGGGGAAACCAATTGTAAAAATAAAAAGATTTTTTAGACATTGATAACAATGTTATTAGGGTGAGGGAGATTCGAGGAATGATAACGTATGATATCGGAAGGTTGGGAGCGGGTGCGAAATCGCCAAACAGTTTATAACCTTATATATTTACAGCCTTTATTCAGATTCACCTGCTCAATCCACAAGACCATTGACTTGATATTATTACGAGAGAAGGATGCGCAGTACGCCAAAATAACAAAACGTTTACAAACACGAAACAAACCTATAGGGAAGTGGTATATATGGAAACGTCATCTTATTTATTCGCACTGCGCACCCTGCCCGAATAGAAATGTCACGAATCGATCAATGCATTGATAGCAGAGTATTTCTGCAAATGCAAACAGGGAAAGTTGCAAATAGTTTAGAAAGTTGCTAGCATTATTTTTGTTATAACTCAAAAAGCGCATCTTCGATTTTAACGATTTTTTTTTTTAAGTACATACTTTCAGCATTATACTGTAATTTTTTGGTTGGTGTTAAAATTACTACTTTAATATATTTTTAAAAAAATATTTTTGTTTATTTTTCTATGTTAAAATTTGTGTAAAAATGTGAAAAAAATATATAATGTGACCTAATATATTTTTCAATAATTGACGTTAGTTTCATTTTTTTAACTTTTGTACTTTTTGAGAAAAACGTATTTGAAAAATAGTAGCGCCGGCGCATACTTCCCCAATTATCTCAAGGACAGTTCAAAGGTCAGAGGCTAAAAACACCCTATATTGTATTATCATGGTGAGCATTATTACCACGCATGTTATTTCCAACATCGGCCATGGGGGCCATTTCGCTATGCTTATCCGGCTAGAACCTTTGGTCTCTGGTTTGATGTAAGTAAAGGTCTAATATTATTTTGGTGATTTCTTGGTTGGTTTTGCCCGTATGTTCGATTCTGGGGCGATTGGTAAAGGAATCTATTATTCCACGATCTCATGGGAACATTATTAAAATTTGATGTCTGAGGCCGCCACTGTCTAAACTGGTTTGGGTTCTGTGAGCCTGATTTTGGTTTAGTTTTGGGCTCACTTTCCTTCTCAGTGAGGTGAATTTTAACAAGATTAAACACCAGTTCTCGCCATTCTGTGGTTGTTTTAGGGGAGTTAGTGAGGACTAATTTCTTTATTTCTAGACGTAGTCCTTCAATTAGTCCCTCTAAAATAAATCTATTGTCTAAACCCAAGGTACGGTCTAGTTTGGTCTTCTTATGGTAGTAATCATTGAGATTGTCACCAAATTTAAATTGTATGTTGGAAAAATCAACTAAGGAGAATGCATCAGGTGTTGAAAAATTTTCTAAAAATAATAAAAGTAATTCCCTCCCAATGCAAGATATGCAAACAATTATTAATGTACAGTGTTAGTGCACTATCTTTAACATACCTTTGGATGTTTCGTATTTTCCAAACATCGTCCTTTTTTGCTTCTACGCAAATAACTTCAAAATAATTCAACCAAGGGATCCATTCCATTTTCGATTCGGGGGAGAAGGGAACGATTTCTGGATCTGCAGTTAACCTTTTCTCATCCATGGTTGCATATTTAAGGCTATTATTTTGATTTAAATCTAGAAAGGAATGATTAGATGTTTTAGGTATAACTGCAATTTACTGACTACTACTTTCATTTTGATCATTTTTGGCATGGACTGGAGTTCTGTTGTTTCTTCCCGTGTCAAGTGTGTTGTTATGAGTTTCGCTGTCTAGCTGTTGGCTAGTCTTGTTAGCAGGAATTTTGCTAACACGAGTCGAACTTCCTGTTTGCTCTGAGGGATTCATTGTTACTAAATTTTATTACATGCAAATATGGTCAATAAAATGTACTTTAACTAAAAATAATAAAAAAATTCAAATCATTAAGATTAATTCGTCACTTTTTGGTTGTTTTATGAGTACTTTTCTTTTATACCTGGTTACTTACACAACTATCAACAATATAAAGAATTAAAATATACTTTCAAAAAATCCTAACAAACTATTACCCATTGTACTAATAGCCTACCAAATATGACTAAATAAAAATAACATTATTTGCAAGACTCAATAATAGTAAAAATATCAATGATTCTCACATGAAACTATTAACAATATATCAAAATAAATAATTTAAATAAACTCCACTTTACGAATTTTTCAAAAAATAATAATAATAAGGATTAAATACTATAAATTTAAATAAAAGTGTCAACAGTAATTTTGACTGTTTTATATCTTTTCTTCACTAAAAATGTTTTTCTTCCTTATTTGAAAGTAACATAAAAGTACATACCTGAATGTCCTTTTAAATAAATATTTTCTTTTTGCACACTTACCAAAAATCAATAAAAACAAATTCACACTTTTTTTCCATGACACGCCATTTGTATGAGAAAAATTCACGGTTAATTCTTTTTTGCACGTAATCCATTAAAGTGGTGATTGGTGGCACTCTTTTCATCTTTTCACTGCTAATTTCCATCTTTGGAGTAAAAATGTCATCAACATCTGGATGAGAAGAATCAGCAAAATCTTCTTAATCAGAGAGTTCACGCTATCAGGACTTCAGAGAGAACTTTCCCATTGTCTGCTACTTAAGTTTCCTTTAGTCACAAAATGTCTGTCAACGCTCATTTGATGAGTTTAAAACGCGGTTAATTTTTCATCCTAGACATCTTTCAACTACAGATAGGTGACACCAGAGGCTTCTCTTTAATTAAATCAGACGTAAAATGAAGGATAAAAATCAGTCACTTTGGAAGCATAGGACGAAAAAGTTTATTCTTAAATATGTAGTCATTTCCATAACAGGGCAGAAAAAACTTTCTTCACTGCAGATGAAAACGAAAAATTTTAGATCCGAGCTGGCATTTTAATTCTCTTCCGAGTGAGAAATTAATCCACTGGGATCTTCTGTGGCAGGAACCACTAAGAATCCTGCCGACTAATGAAAGGATTCAGCTTGTACTTCATATTATGTGAGTGTAGTAGTCATGGCCTTACAAGAAGATGAGGCAGTTTGTGCTGAACCTGACTTTATTTACTGTAATAATACATGATATCATCTGAAGTCAGGTCCAGTGACTTGGAAGATGGTAGGAGCCAATGATCTATAATTATTACTGATAATCAACAGAGGACTGCATCATAATATGACTTCTCCTTCCCTCTGCACCCCGCTTTTTCTCAGCTAGTTTTTTTTCCAGCAGAGGGCAGAAGTATCAAAGTGGGAGGCTTATTCTTTCATGATTGGTGCATTGTCTTTTTTATAACTGCTTTTTATGTGGAGACAAGAGTCTGAACCTATAATTGCACAACAAGAGCTAATTCTAATTTAAATGTTAAATATTATTTATGAGGTACTCCTAATATCAAATGTCAACCAGACAAAAGCTAATTATGATTTATCTGTTATCAATTTTCCACTTTGACTCTAATTAAACTAACATATTTACTTTGATTTATAGATTTGAAATTAATCCTTTGTTGTTTACAGTTTGATTCTTAAACTATCTAGCATGCCCTGAAAAACTCAGTCTGTTTATGCTATAAATATAATGATGCTTTACTTCCTTGTTCATGAGAGATTTATTACTTTTATAAGTATTTTAAGATAGTTTAGTATGTTTTATGATGACTGTCTTATGTCAACAAAGGGTAATTTATTTTCCAACTCTGTTTCATAAATATCAATTAGTGTCAAATATTTTAATGATGAAGAAAATATTTTTATTTATTTGCTTTAAGAGTCTATGAAAAATAAGTTTGGTTTCCTGATTTAAAAATTAATTTAAATTTTGAATTTTAAAAAGGTTTTATCTTTTAAAAAGGGGTTTATTTTTATTTACTTATTTTTATCCTTTCATATATATATATATATATATATGAATACTTGGCGTATGTCCGAAATATTTGATAAATATCCTTATTTTTGACTTACACCGGCAAATGTCGGCATTCACCATGCACTAATTAATGGTGAGTATTGAATATATCGGAAATTTGCATTTACTTCTCCGTATTTCAAGCGCGATCATTAATTTTTAAAACATAAAAACGGTTTAATCATCTGTAATCCAAAGGTGTGATGCACTTAGTTTTAACTTAGTTACTAGCTTAGCTAGTTTAGCTTAGTTTTAGCTTATTTTAGGTTAGAAATCACTTCAGAAAGTATTTAGAAAACTGTTCTTGAAAAAAATGAAAACAATTGTTCTCCCGTTTACTCTCAATTAATGTATTTAATTTTTCAAAAAAAAAAAAAATAATAAGATCACGGCTCACTGCAGTATTCATTTAATATAAATTAGGATATTGAATGAAAAAATAAAATTTAAGAAAACGTTGCGCACACCATCAAAGACTTGCATAAAACTGATAAAGCTGACCGAGTCGCACTAGAACAAAGAATTTGGCGACAGAAAATAGCCTCTCCGTTCATTGAACACCGCTTCTTTTTTCAACCTCCACCAGAGTATATCTGTGCTTGTCGACATTCATCGGTGATGGTCCGAATGTGCAAGAATATAATTAAATATTCGGTCTTTCACCGACGTATTTGGTATATGTAGACATTCGCCGGTGAAAATTGACATTCTCCAATTTCGGTCTTTCATGGTAACATATATATATATATGTATATATATAACATATGTACATATATAACATATATATATATATATATATATATATATATATATATATATAATAAATTTGAAATCACAAATATATGAAGACATTGATAAAGTTCTAAAGATGATTTAGAAATGAACATATGAAACCAGTATGTAATATAAGAAACTATGAATGACTCACAGAATCATCAGAGGAGCTTGTGAGTTCATTCATAGAAGATGCGTTATTTCATCCAATAATATATATATATCTATATATATAACCATTATATAATTACAATTCATCATCTATTTTCAATTACCAAAATTAAAATAATAAATTTAGCTTCAATATAAAACACTGACATTAAACAAAGTTGGAACGATTAACTTGTAATACAAAAACAAGCACAAAACCACTAATTTACTAGCACGATTAATCCATTTAAAACATATGAAAAACCACCAAATTTTGATACAATAACCTATTAAAGACAAAAGATAAATAACCAGCGAAAATGACCAGCGAAATATTGTTGAACCATTAAAAGACGTATAGTAAACAAATAATAGATCAATAGGATGGATCTATCAGGAAGCTTATATAGCATTTCACTTTTTCAGGGGTAGATGAAATACGAATATAAGCAAAAACGTAGTCGATTTCTGTAATAGAATCGAGCAATAAGCTAAAAATAGAATTCCATTATGTACCCGATTGACTATACACCAAGTATAAATTTACCATGCCATATAAATTGAATTAAATAAATCATTAATCAATGCAAGTTCCGTAATAATGAACAATATGAAAAAAATTTGTAGCATTTAAATTTAAGACATACCCAGCAATAGAATTGCTATGACCATATCACAACCACAAACAAGTATCCCATTTTAGCACAGCAAAAATCCCGCCTAATTAAATGGTACAGTTAAAAGCGAATCCTTATGGTTTCAAATCATCACAGCTTGCAGATAATATTATCATTCTTATGAATATAATAATTATAATTAACTTAAATAGTCTATATAATAAAAATTATTATGTGCTATTTTAAGGATCCTGGAATAAATTATTACTAAAAAGTATATATCTATTATATATATAAAATTCAAACGGAACTTTCGTTCCGAACGTCTATATTTCGAGTTCTACTGCATGGATTTTGACGGAACTTACACTGCTGGATAGGTATCGTTTCAGGAAAGGTTTTAAGCTATAACACGTTGTTCTACGTAGATAAGTTATAGAATTATGACGGAAAGTTCTGTTATTTTGGGTGAAAGGGTTATCATTATTTTATTGGCGATGAATTTTGTTGATAAATAAATTGAAATGGCTGTACATCTAGGAAAAAACTGTTATTAATTTTATTTAAAAGAAAAAAAGGGAGAAAATGAAAAACCGTTTTGAAGAGTGGTAATATTATAAAGCGAAAATATCGAATTTAAACATGAAAGGGAATGTTCGTAATGCTTAAAGATTTATTCAATATGAAAGATTGCAGTTTTAAACTATATTTGGCAATTTATCTCTTGCGTAAGGTTAAGAAAAATTCATCAGAAAATTTGATAAGATAATATCTGAGTAACAATTTTTTTTTTATTTAACTCATCCATCATGTGACTTGCAGAAGAAACTAGAGGATGTAATTGTAAAAATGACGGTACTTGTGAGTTACATATTGTATGTTTATTTACGATTTCATTTTATCGCCAAACAATTTAATTTTAAGCCAAAAATGCATGGGCGAGGCATCGGTTTGAGTGACGTTCACAATATTGGTTTTTTCTCAAGTAGACGACAGCATTTTTGGAAAAATCTAATTATACTTATATATATATGTGTGTGTGTGTGTGTATAATTCAAATGGAAATTTCATTCCAACTGCTTAGAACTAGAGTTCTGCTGAACGTACACTGTTAGATAGGTAATCTTTCGGGGAAGGTTTTAGTGCATAACACGTTGTTCTACGTTGCTTGGTATTGAATTATAGTTTAAAGTTCTTTAATGAGATAAACCGGATAATGAAAAATATTCCTTTTTAAAGGATTCTGCCGAATGTATTTCGGTGGAACTTGGATTGTTAATTAGATAATTTTCCAGGGAAGGTTTCAGTATACAGCATGCCCTTCTACATTGCTCAACCGTACCGTTTTGGGGGAAATTCTGTAATCTGGAGAAATCAATTATCACAATAGCCTTTTTTAAAAGTTATATTAAACGGTTTTTCCAATTACAATTTGCATTGTTAGTTTGGCAATTTTTCGGAAATAGTTTTAGTATATAACATATTGATCGACACTGTTTAGACATAGAGCAATGGTGGTAAATTCTGTAATTTTCCAATATAGGGCCTTTTGCGAGATGGAAGAAACGGGCTTTGCGAGCGAAGGAAAGTTCTCTTGCATATTTTCTGTTCAATAATTATATCATTTATTTACTATAAACAAGACATTTATCTCTTTTTTTAATAAAAACAGAAGTAAACTGTACATAAATAACAAAAATATTAATATTCATAAATAAAAAGTTTTTATATATGAATACATATTTTAAAAAGCTTAAAGTTCATTTTATTTGTTTTCACAGCTGTTCATATCATTTGGCCACAAATCTCACTTTCTGAAGCCCGAAATGCACCAAGCTTTTTAACATCTAACAGTACCCATTGATCTTAAAATCAGAAAAATTGGAAAGTAGAAGTAGTTTGTAAAGTATGTATTAATTAAGGAGATTAATTATGTAGAGTCCACAGACAATTATCATATTTGGTACTGATAAGTTACATAATTGAGTCCACAGACAATTGGCGTATGTTACTTGGCGTGGTTTGGCGCACAATTAACTTAGGAAAAGGTTTAAATTGATTCTGTGTTTTTAAAGCAGACCTATTCTATAACCGAATTAACATAGAATTAGCGCGATTTGAAAGAAAGTTTTTGGCGACATTTTGCTACTTTTACGTTATACCAACACCATACCAAAATGCGCCATCACTATTGCGCCATTTATTTCAGTCCCAAACATGCAAAAATTTTTGGTACTTTTCCAGTATAGGAATCTTGGTGAAAGAGAGAAAATAGCCTTGGCGGAGAAGGAAATTTAGAAACATATTTTCTGGCAACCTATTCCCTGTTTCATTTCATATACACAAGTATTTTTTAAACATGTTTATACAATTTATTTAACATAAAGATGCTATTTATCTAATTTTATAATATACACATACATTAACAATATACATATATAAACAAACAAAAAATTTCATCAAGTTTGTTTTCTTAACTGTTTATATCAATTGGCAACAAATCTCACTTTCTGATGCCCGAATTGTGCCAAGCTGTTTAAAAAAACGCCTATAGTGGAAAAGTACCCAATTTAATTGCAAACTGTGCCAAACATTGTGGCTTGCTATTTATTGAACGCAAATTTCTTTTGGCTTTAATTATTATTTAATCGTAATACTGCAAAAAAAAAATATTTACTATTTTTTGAAATTGAAAATATTTTTTATTATTAAGTAAAATAAAGTTATAACTTCATATTTCGCCGATTAAAAAATGGAAATGTTTACTGCAGTGCCAAGAGACACTTAAAATGTCATTTGCGTAGTTTAAATGGCGATTTTGAAAAAAAAAAAGATATTTTATAATATCGGAACTCACACCAAATTGGCTCATTTTACCGAGAATGTTTATGTACAAAATGAAATACATTTGTTGTAGACATAATCGTAAATCTCAATACTCGCCGACTGAAAAGTCTTTAAAATTATTCAGCGGAGACAGCGAAAAATAACTTGCAGGTTCATAAATTTTAAGAATAAATATTCTTATATATCTACTTCTGCTTCTACTATATATACGAGAGTAAAATGGGAATGGGAAATTCGTCCCGGCTTCATATAACTTGAGCTCACCTGAATGGATTTTGATAAGAATCGAAATGATAGTTAGATAATTTTTCAGGGAAGATTTTAGTATATAACATATCGTTCTACGTTGCTTATACATAGAATTATGTTTTAAAGTTATATAATCAGACGAACCCGATCAAGAAAGATTAACCTTTTTAAAAGATTCAGCCAAATGGATTTCGATTGAATTTTTACTGTTAGTTAGATAATTTTTCAGGCAAGGTTTTAGTATATACTATACCCTTCTGTATTGCTTAATAATAGAGATGTGGTGGAAAGTTCTATAATCAGATGAACCCGATTATGAAAGTTTAGCATTTTTAAAAAGTTCTACAGAATGGATTTTGATAGGAATTCCATTGTTAGTTAGATACCTATTCAGATATGGTTTTAGTATTTTGCATATTATTCTACGTTGCTTAGTCATAAAGTAATGGCGGAAAGTTCCATAACCATGTGAAACCGATTATGAAAGATTAGACTTTTCAAAAAGTTCTAGATAGCGGATATTGATAATACTTACTTTGTTGATTAGACAATGTTTGGGGAGGTTTTAGTTCATTGCATATCATTCTACATTGCTTAGTTATAGAATTATGTGGGAAAGTACTGTAATCAGATGGAACCCAATATGGAAGATCAGCCTTTAAAAATAGTTTTACTGGATGAATTTTGTCATTTTATATGTTTGCATTATTAGTTAAATAATTTTTCAGGGTTTGTTTTATTATATTGCATATTGTACTATCATTATTTACCAAATCCTACTGTGATTGAACAACTAAAACGATTAAGACCTTAATAGCTGAAAATTTGTCTTCACATTAGAAAATATAATAGCACAATGGCGTTCATATCATTTTCAGCAGTGCGAAAGGACATTGAAGGTAAGGTTCCATATTGCTTTTAATCACAATGTCAAATTCACTGATACATTTTCTTTGATTCAAGATTCATTTGGATAAACTGTCCAGCGTAGCGGGCATAGCCTGCTAGTATTTATATAAATTTCCTTCATTTCACATTTTTCATTGCACAGAACCGTTTTCTTTTTCATGAAGATCACACTTAGGATTTGTTATTTCCGATAATGACAGCTATAAGGACATAATTGTTTAAAAAACAAATTTGCCTTTTTTTGGACCATTCTTAAGCTTAAAGAAGCTACTATTCCAGTAGTGTTTACCTTTAGCTGTTTTGTTGTAATTATCAAGACCGAAAGCGACTGAATCAGACACTAGTGGCTGAGAAATTTTGCTCCCAAAGCTGGTTGAGAGGGGGTGCTGGGTTCGAACACGTCTCGCTCGCCTACTTAACTGTTCAATGTTTTCTGTTGTTTTCTTCGAACCTGCGTACACATTGCATAAATATGGGTTAGGTTACTTTAGATAGATTCCTCTCGCTCCCCCCCCCCCTCCCGTCCCTCTCTCTGGCGTATATCCCTCGCGCAGATAATCGAGCCTTACAAATATCAAACCAATCAACGAAATTAGAAAAATATTTTTTATATTATTCTCTACAGTTATAACATTGAATTTAGAAATACCATAATAATTTTGAACGACGCTAAATGTGCAATTTTTAGTTATTCTTCCCAGCTTGTAAAGAAAACTGAATTGCCTGCATCTGGGAAAAAAATAGTTGTTTGGATGAATAACCTCTCACTGGTGATACGTTTTTTAATACTACACTATGCGATTTTGCGCCCGATCTTTGACTTTTCATCACGATTTTGGAATTGTTAATCCGATTTCGCTTTCCACCAAAATCGAACTTTTTTTTCTCCATTGGTTCTGCGTCCTCTTCAGCATCTTCCAGTGTTAACATCTTCTGCCAAACGTCGCCATCTATTTACTTCCGTTGCGTCAATAGTTTTCAATATGTATGCTACATATGCAATAATTAAATCTTACATACAATTTCACTAAATTTAAGTTTTCGTTTTCGATGCAGCAAAAGAATCAATGTCGATGTAAAAATAATTTTTATCTCTGCGAAACTTTGTTATGATTGAAAAGAATTAATGATGGTGAAGAAAAACAATATCTTTTGTGATGAAATTTCTATCCACAAACCAAACGATGTTTAGCCAACATTTCAATCTGTTAATATATAATGAAAACTTGGATGAGAAAACAGACAGAATGAAAGCTTTTTTGTAAAGAAAATTGATGAAAATATTGGAAAAAATCTTGTATTTCTCAGCCAACGTAAAAGTAAGCATACGTAAGTGAGCAACTAACGGTTGATTGATCTCACAACACATTCTGTTGAAGATTAATATGGTCAAATTAAATGTGCTTGCACTCATAATTCTCACTAAAAATCCTTATTTTAACATACACAGTAGATATTAATATTTTGCCCTTTGATTTAAGAAAAATCAAAAGTTTAATGTTTATTTAAAACGAATAGCATGTAGAAATGAATGAGTAATAGATTCTTCTCCACAATACAACATTGATACAAAAATAATTTTTTTAACACGGTGTTTTTTTCCATCATAAATGGTAGAACTTTTTATGGCAATTCATAGCAATTACCGTATTTACTCGCGTAATAGTCGCACACCCGTTTTGAAGCAGAAAAAAATCGTCAAAAATATTTTCTTCGCATAAATTGTATGGATGAAAAAATGATTGAGTTCGCAATTTTTTTTGGAAGATAAGGTATGGAGCATTGCTAAAAAAAAAAAAAAAAAAAAAACCAGCCATGTTGTGCTGGTATTCGATAGCTTCCGAGGATATCGTTTTGATGATGTGAAGAAGAAACTTTCAGAAGGCAAAAGAGATCTTGTGATAATTCCTGGAGGACTCACATCGATTTTGCAACCGTTGGGCATATCGGTAAACAAACCATTTAAAGACAATATAAGACGAGTATATGGAGATTGGATGGTCAATGGGAACAAAGAAAAAACTCCCACTGGAAAAGTAAAACGTCCATCCCTGGAACAAATGTGCAGCTGGATATTGCAAAGCTGGACTTTAATAACAAGTGATATAATTTCAAAAAGTTTTCAGAAGACAGGTATCATTAACGCTTTTGACAGAAGCGAAGATGACATTTTATGAAATGACGGAGATTCGTCAGACACCGATTCACATTACAATAATGATACTGATACCTTCAGTGAAAGTGATTAAATATGAGAATATTTTGTCAAAATTTTAACAAAGATTTATTTGTAAATTTTATGTCTGTGAAAATATTACCATAAAAAGAAAAATGGTATTTAATAAACAGCACATTATACGGAAGCACTTGGTAAGTTACTAATTTTATTATAATGTGCTTTTTTATACCAGTAATTTTTTTGCATTATAGCGTAAAATATTGTGTAGTAGATTTCCTCGCATAATAGTCGCACCTAGACTTTCACAATGAAAAATTGGCAAAATAAATGCGACTATTACGCGAGTAAACACGGTAGTTACTCTCTCTTTACAAACAAAACAACAACTACAACAAGAAAGCATGAAAAATATGCATAACTATATTTCGATAAACGAAATGCTTTAGACATGTTTACTTTTAAAACAATTGCCTTCTTTACTGAATATATAATTTGATAAAAGAACTAGAATTGATTGTATGACTAAAAGCACCAAAACCCGCTATAACCTACAGAGAGGAAAATAACAGTTCCTTTGCTTAACAATTTGACTAATAGTTCGAATGATTATGCATTAAGATTTTGTTATTTCATGAATAAGCATCTCTTTATTGGATCCTGTTTTCGGGCATTTCACTTATTATGCATGATATATTTACGCTACCTTAATTCTATTTTAATATATTGTTTTGAATTAAATGAAAGGGCTCTTTTTAAGATAACTATCGGTTAAGAAATTGTATTATAATTTTATCCGTTTTGAAAAAGCCGATTGCTCTATTTTTCATCAATGGTTGTTTTGTTTAAATGTAATTTTATGCAAAATTTCGTTCCGTTTGGTAGATGTCAGTGATTCACAAAATCGATCGACGTCTACTTCGCGCTTGAAAATTTCGGTGTTGTTTCAAAAAATGATTTTCTGCGAGTACTTGAGAAATAAATTACGTACTTGATAGCAAAATAAATTACGTACCGTCAACGGGGCTACTTTGGTCCTTGCGAGGTTACTTTGTTCCATCCCATAAAAAAAGGTTTTATTCCTTGTATTGAACAAACAATACGAGATAATTTGGAGTTTTTGGCCTTGAAAAATATTTTAGACCCTACTACAGGGTATTTGAATAGTTTGGGAGTAATTAAATTTTTTTAGTGGCAACACTAAATGCGTTTGTAAACAACTGTTTTCGTGTGTAGATTTCAACTCCCCAAACTTTCTATAGTGAGACAATCTGGAGAAGAGATACATATAAGGTAAGTGTCAAAATATTACCTTTAGTAACCTGTAACCCATGTGTGATCATAGTTTTTCCTTTAACTTTTTATTTTGACAGAAAATGTTTACGTTTTCATAAAACTAACATGAAAACTAGTTTTTCGGGGCTACTTTGTGCCAGGCCTTTTTTGGTCCGGAAGTAGCCCCAGTTGCTCAGAAATGCCTTTTATACAACCAAATCTCTTAAAAATGTCTTAAGTAACATTTTTTTCAAATGTTACTTTAGCAAAATGTTACAGTAATTATTTTTGTTCCAGTTGCTGAGGATAACATGATGAAAACTGTTTCTCGAGTCTTTAATATTAACAGTTGGTTTATTGCGCTTAAATGCAAAAAAAAAAAAAAAAAAAAAAAAAAAAAAAAAACATTTGTTTATCAAGTTTCCAGTGTTAATTCATTAACAGATCCTATTGCAATCAATTTCTAATTGGTTTCAATATTCCAACATATGAATTGCATTCATTTTATATGAAAATAAGTGAATGGCCCAAATAAGCCCCCAGCAGGGGTTACTTTGTTCCAAAATTTAAAAAATAGTTAAAAAATAAAAAATAAAATTAAAAAATTCCTCTTTAAAACGATACAGCTTGCTTGCTTCATTGTTTCCTGTTAATTGATTAGAATTCAATTTCGACGTTGAAAAATCATGTATAATATTTTTTAATAATGGAAATTTTAGTGGGACCAGGAAAAAGTGGACCAAAGTAGCCCGAAAAGTCAAAATGCTTCGTAGACGCAAAATAAGCTATATGCTGTTTATAGTGAGTTTTTGTTTGACGATTCCCTATGCCGTAAATGATTCAGAATGTTTCATGCAAAAAATTTTAATCTTACCAATGAAAAATGTCCTGTACAACAATTGACGCTGATGGTAACCAAAAAAAAAAAAATGTCGGCAACCGAAATTTTTCAGCATAGAGCAACTCGATAGAACAGATTTTATTTTTTTTTAATCAACTATTACGCAATATCAAGGCAATTACAACAACCTGGAATGGTTAGCAAGGCCGATGTATCGATGCCACAGACGAGTTAACAGAGAAATATTTTATAGACCGAATTTCTGCTTGCGATTCTCTATTGAATTGATCCCTTTTTATAAAAAAAAATAGGTACAGATGATGAAAAATGGGTTGTTTTTAATGATGTTAGGCATAAGAGAGTCTATTTTAAGACAGCAGATCAGAGCAGAAATCAGTTTACGACGGAAGAAGGTTTTTTTTAATGGATTTGGTGAAACTGAAAGAGATTAGTTAATTGTGATCTGTCATACCTGATAACCAGGCCATAAATTCAGATAAATACTGCTCATAACTAAATTAGTTACAGCAAATAATCGACCATAAACGGCTTGAGTTAGCTAACAGAAAGGGTATATTGTTCCACCAAATCAAGGCTATATTTCTCAGGCTTCCAATGCAAACTTTCACAACATGGCTGCTATGTTTTGATACACAGTATACTCACTCCGATAATCATTTATTTTTATAATCTCAAAGCGACTTAAATGGTAAAATGCCTACTTCCTTAGCAGACTTGAAAAATCACCTGAATCATTTATTCATTCTCAAAACGACTTAAATGGTAAAATGTTTACTTCCTTAGCGGACTTTAAAAATCCCTTGAATCATTTATCTAGCAAGAAAATTTAAGTATTCCATGAGCACGGGATTATGTACTTATCAGAGAGATGGAGAAAGTTCATCGAACAAAAGAGCACATTACAGTGTTTACTAATTGTAATTTTCATTACATAAAAAATTTCTTCAGTTTCTGTCAAAAGGGACGAACTTTTGCAACAGACATATATATTTTATTAAAAATTTATTTTGTTTAAAGCTTTAATGTAATGTACGTAAGATTGCTCTGTTGCTTTTTTAATGCTTCTCTCCTTATACATATAAAATACATATGATTTTTTCTTATTAATTATTCTTCCACTTATTTATTTATTTGTGATTCTATGAACTTCTCTAAGAAATGAATCTTATTTGATCTTAATGCCATCCCAAATAACACAGGTTGTTGGCCCAATATGCAAAAACAAGTTGGGAAATGGTTGGGAAATGGCAGAATACAGAGACCTCTCTAATTTGGAACGTATGTGCGCAGGGTTCTGATCAGATAAAGGTTGGGCTACTGTTGGGCTTTTGTTGGTAAATGATTCGGTGGCCAATCGTATAACAAGGTGTGCATTTCTTACTGCGAGTCAACGTGAGACAACAATTATCCAATAGTCAAAGTTGATCCTATCATATTGTGCTAATTGGAAAATGTAACCCTTTTTATGCCCAATAGCACATGTTCCCTTCTTCAAGTCTCAATTGATAAACTATGTTAATTAATCACTAACGATGTCTATATTTATTTCTTTACTTTTTTTACTAATTCAATTCTTTGACAATCATTTTCTTTCTAGTTGCCTTATTTATTCCAATACGTTATAGGCCACTTAGATTATTGTAATCAGACCAAAACCGACAATTTTAGAAGAAAAAGTGTTTCATTTTACTATGAATGTGTATGTGAATCCCCATAAATATTCCTTAACACATTCGTAGTTTTTATAAAATTTTATATTTTCTCTTGTTGGTTTAGGGTTTTTGTTATTTTAAATATTTTTAATTTAATTCACTTGAGAGCTAATTTGATGTATTTACTATGTCCACCTTTATAATTCTTAAGAATTATGGTAGAATTCTACCATCTTAAATTTATTTTTATAATTTTAAGATTTGGTAAATCATGGTTTATTTATTATAATATAAATTTACCCTTTTTATTCGAATACTTTTCTCTTTTAGCTAACCCATACTCTAAAATGATTGCTTTCACAGGAAAACTTGCATTTGTTCATCATATTTGCTGACGAGATAAAAGAAATATTTAAAAAAAAAGTTGTGCAAAAATGCACTTGGTGCAATACAAAACTTCCTACAAAGCTCATGAAAGAACAAGAAGAAATATAATGCTTTTTAAAGATGATATTCCTTCATGTGTACTAAATGCATCTATTTCATAAATAGAAGCGGGATTCAGCAACGAGATTCTTCCTTCCTTGATGATCGTTTTTTAGAGCTAAATGTTCACACTTATAATACTCCTATTATCTTAACCTTTAACTGATGTGACTAAAATTTGTCACACAACTGATGTGATGTGGTCTCTCAAACCGCTCGAATAAAATTAATAAAAAAAAATAACTTAAATGGTTGAATTTACTTAAATTTTGTCCTAACAAGATCGTTGTACTTCTCTTAGGAGCATGTGAATTAAATTGCATGAAAAAAGTATTTTATTCATATTCTTTAACTTCAGTACAGAAAAAAATACTTTTATTTAATCAAAATAAACGGTAGATTGTTAATTTTGCTAATTAAACATAAAAATTAATCGTGTACAAAATTTTTTACAAATTATCGTTGCAACAAAGTATGAAAATTGAAATGCAGTGTTTATTTAAAAAAAATAATATTTACCCTACGAATATGCAAGAGTCAAATTACATCATTATTGCAGACAATACATATTTTTCGTGTACATTCAATGTATACTGATTTTTGGCATGGAAGTAACGTATATGATATTTTTCTCTAAACTAATCTTTCGGTAATAAAAATTATCTTTAACTCCATCAGAAATATTTGCATTTTCACCATTGGAATGTTCAGAATTCGTATCGTGATCTCTTCCTTCAGTGAAATCTACATCGTCAAAACTTTCAATATCGGAAAATTCTTGATCTGACTAGTTGTTCATAATATCTTCTATTTCCTTCTGGCTGAAGAAAGTAGAACGTTTTCGAGATTGCGATGACATAATATCACAAAAAATACACTAAAGAAATAAAAAAAAAATACAACTAATCACGAGTATTGTACTACAATTTCAAATAATCACACAACTGATGTGATGCGGCCTGACAGACATCAGCGAAACGAAACACACGTTTAAAATCAACTCACAGAATTATCGCTTTATGTCTGACAAGGAAGGTCTCCATACGGGCATATTCAGAAAAATCTGAAAAAAATTACAGAGTGTTCTTCTCATGAGGATATATATGTTTATAAAAAAAATTTTGGCGGAACCGCCATAGAACGTTCGTAAAAAAATAATGAAAAATTCGTTTATTTGGCGATTTATCATCGGTTGGCGATGAAATGAAATTTCAAAAAATATTTTTTTATGCCGAACACTCTTTAAGATAAAAATGTTTCATGTTGAACTTGTTTAAATAAATTTAATGTATATGACTTTAGTTTAGTCAGTTTTAGATTGATTTAACTATAGTTTTGTCATATATATATTTATAATGAAAGTTAAATATCAAATTTTATGAATTAAAACAAAATTAAAATAAATTAAAATTGTTTCAATGTCTCAAAATTAAGTCCAATTGAGCATTGTAGATTCAATTCTGTTGCTATAGAAACGACGAATTCTTTGAAATGAATAACTGGTAAATGAATCTTGCCTTTATTTTGGAATACGCTTAAATATATGTAGTATTTTTTATACATGAAATTGTTTTTAAAGTAATAAAATTAAATAACAAGCAACATAAATATGTAATACGAAAAAATGTATTTATAAAACTCTCTCATTGTTTGAGTTTAAATTAAATATTATTTACACGCATTTTAAAAACCAATTAACAATCAATTTTCAGGTGCACTAAAATCGTTTGCTTTTGGCGAGGAAAAGTACTGCTCGCCAAGTCGCGTGACGCTTTCGTCTTTTCGCGCCAAATACTCGAAAGTATTTTATTTTTTTACAGACTTTCTACTGTAATTCCGCCGCTAAATTTGACTGATCCTTTATGACATACATAAGTAGTTTAATTAGTATTTTTTTCAAACTATTCTGAGTATGCCCAGTATGGAGACCTTCCTTGTGAGATTGGTAAACTGGCAGAAAAAGGTACGAGCAAGTAATATTTGCACTTTTAAGGGGTGGAAGTGTGTATAGCTGGGTGTCGCAGAATCTGTGAGACCGCGTGACATCAGTTAAGGGTTAAAGTGATTTTAATGATTTAAAGTTTTGGTAAATCATGGTTTATTTTTTATAACATAAATTTACCTCCTTTATTCGAATACTTTTCTCATGTAGCTTATGCACATTCTAAAATGAATGCATTCTGAGGAAAATTTGCATGTTCATCATATTTTCTGACGGGATGAGAAAGAGAAAGTAAAAGTTGTGCAAAAATACGCTGGACGCAATACAAAACCTTCTACAAACCACATAAAAGCACAAAAAAAAAAAGGTCATGCTTTTTAAAGCTGAGAATTCCTTCATGTGTACTAAATGCATCTATTTCAAAAATAGGAGCGGGATTCAGCAACGGGATTCCTCCTTCCTTGATGATTGCTTTCAGAGCGAAATTTTATATTCATTCATTATATTTTTCCAAATTCTTATACAATGAGAACGAAACAGCAGAAATTAAAATAAATAAATCAATGAACTAGTGAAAAATACACTTGATAAAATAGAAAACTTTCTAAAAAACGCCACAAAAGCACAAAAAGAAAGATAATGCATTTCAAAGTTCCTTGATGTCCTGTGATGTACTCAATGCATCCATTTCAAGAACACGCGCAAGATTCAGCAACATGATTCAGTTTTTTCTTTTTCTTTGATGATTGCTTCGAGAGAAAATGTTGCACTGATTCATCGTAATTTTCTAAATTTCTGTACAAAGAGAGAGAAAATAGTAAAAAATAAAAAATAAATAAGCTAGTGAAAAATACACTTGATAAAAAGCAAAACCTAAAAACTTCATAAAATCACAAAAAAAATATAATGCATTTTCTCGGAGTGATTTCGTTCTTGTATTATATGCATCCGTGTCAGAAACATGTGAAGGATTTAGTCCAGAGTCCTGATGAATCTCGTTTGGGAGAAGGAGGGAGGAGGGAAAGGAACGGCTTCTTTTATTTTTTAAACATATTCGGAAAAAATCACAAACTTCCCTTTCAATTCAAAGTTTATCACAGCGAAGTTTGATAAAAAATCGTATACAAAATTCGATGCAAAGTCTCTGTTTTAACAAAACCAATCCTTACGTTTAACAATAATAAATATGTAAATGATGTGTACATACTTAAAAATAATAACGTTTTACAATTTTTTTACACCTACACATTTTCCTATCTTTAAATGAATATAAAATTTTTGAAATATCGGTGATGTTATAGAGAAATTTATGCTTTTCATAATCTAAGTATGCGCCTTTCATAATCTAAGTTACGAAGTCTTTAGATGTAGTCTTTAAACGTTATCACAAAGAAATAATTCGTATCTCTGAACGTCTGAACAACAGACAGTCAATTTTAATATTGACGTGGAAGATTAAATGCACAAAAAAGGATAAATAATTAATACATGGAAATTATTCCAGAGAGAAACATTCGTCTTGAATACAATATTTCAAATGAAAATCAAATTTCAAAGTAATTGCTTAAGAGGCGCAAAGGCCAACATAGTGAAAAAGATTCCATACTGGGACTCGAACCCGGGCCATCAGTATAGCGCACTGACGTTCTACCGATTAAACCACATGGAACGATACCCAGCCTGGAATATTTCTCACTATTATATGCTGGCAAGGCTACAAACGCAGCACAAGATGGAATATTTATCGTGAGCCACCGACCTTGGGCGAACACGAAACTTAATTAAAGGGCCCGGGTTCGAGTCCCGGCATGGAAACTTTTTCACTATGTTGGCCTTTGCGCCTCTTAAGCAATTACTTTGAAATTTGATTTTCATTTGAAATATTGTATTCAAGGCGACTGTTTCTCTCTGGAATAATTCCCATGTATTAATATAGTTTCTATCGATGCTGGATTTAATTAAGTTTCGTGTTCGCCCCAGGTCGATGGCTCACGATAAATATTCCACCTTGTGATGCGTTTGTAGCCTTGCCAACATATAATAGTGAGAAATATTCCAGGCTGGGTATCGTTCCACGTGGTTTAATCGGTAGAACGTCAGTGCGCTATACTGATGGACCGGGTTCGAGTCCTAGAATGGAATCTTTTTCACTATGTTGGCCTTTGCGCCTCTTAAGCAATTAGTTTGAAATTTGATTTTAATTTGAAATAAGGATAAATAAATTTCAACATCATAACATTTTTGAGTATTATAAAAATCTTACTGTAAAAATTTAACGGATGACATATTACTGCATTATCTCGACAACAACAATTTTCATGGTAACAAAAAAAAAAAAAAAAAAAAGGAAACTATAATGATGCTATTAATGTACTTGATAATAATGTGGCTTTTTTTTTTTTTTTGGCCAGAAGACACTTTTCAGGACCATATCAATGCTTTGCACATTGAAAAGTTCATGGACCCAGGTCACTGAAAGACCATTCTAAAGAGTATCCGAAAATTCACGCAAGAAGTAATTTTGAAAGAAAACACAGGTTTATAATTAAAATTTGTATTTTTTTTTTTTTTTTATTGATTCATAAAGTATACAGAATAGGGTTATGTATAGAATAGCATATGGAGTAAATGGCCTCTATGGCTTTGCTGGGTATCCCAAAATTCACGCAAGATTTGAATTTTGCACCATTATTGCCTGGATTTTTTGTCCCTAAATTGCAGGAGATGTAGACGACATCTAGTTTCGACAAGACAGTGCCACATGTCATATAGCCTGATAAACGATTAAATTACTGCATAAGTCATTTCTTCGTCGTGTAATTTCCTGTTTTGGTGATCAGAATTGACCGCCTTGATCCTGCGTTGTAATGCCTTTAGACTTTTTTTTTTTTTTAATCTTTTTTAAGTTTAAAGTTTATGCCAACAAGCGCACGATCACCCACGCCTTGAAGGGGGGAAATTGAGCACTGTATCGACGAAATTTAGCCACATTTATGCTTTTATGCAAAACGCTCATGGAAAATTTCAACAAAACAGTGCGTATGTGCCAGCAAAGGCGTGGAGGCCATTTAACCGATATGATATCCCATACATAAGCCTATACTGTAAAATACTCTATACTTTATAAATAAATAAAAAAATTATAATGTTTAATTATAAACCTGTGTTTTCTATCCAAAATCGTATTTTGCGTTAATTTTGGGACACCTTTATAGACCCCACCTGAACTCACGTGATTTTTTTCCTGTGGGGTTATTTGAAGGACCAAGTCTTTCATCGCACTGTAGAACCTCAAACAAGCTATTACTGATGACATCCGGACCATCGAAATTACAGGATGTTGTTGTGTTGAAGAAAGTTATACCAGACATATACTTTATACTGATTCTGTATACTTTATATGCAGACGGTGGCCATTTTGAAAATATTTTCTATATTATAATTTCACCCATTGCTTCAGTTTCTGTGAAATGTCAGCAAATTTGATTTAGTAATAACGACGTTCTGTCGCTTCACTTTTCAACACATTTTCATGGGCACCTGTGGGTACGGGCAAACCTGTGAAACATAGATTACGAGCTGAAACGACGGGACGTTTGAGTTCGATCTAAGCCACTTCACGTCAAATTAAATTTCGAATTTTGCATTTCACATCCAACATAAAACCTCCATTTTTAGAAGAAAAAAAAAAGGTGATAAAATGTATGAAAATGAGAAAAGTAATCAATAAACATTTAAACATCTTAATTAATCAACTATTTTTATACTTTTATTTTTTTCAAAAATGCCTGTATACTTATGTTGAATAAATAAATAAAACTATAATCCATTAGCAGCTGAAATTTAAATATTAGCCTCACATGCAGTCAATCTGTAATGACAAGTTTACATTAAACGTTACATAAGATCATTACCTGGAGGAATGAAAACAACCTTCACTCATTCTCCTAACCCGCATTTTCCACTTTTATTAATCCCTAAAGGTGTAATCAATGCGGCGATCGAAACACTTTTCCTAAAAATGGCGATAAATCGCCAAACCCCCGAAGCTTACTTGTCTTTGCCATTACGTGGCTGATGTTCCCAATGAAGAAGTTTCAAGGTCGCCAGTGAAGAATCTAGGCTACCACTTCCCAAAGAGCACTGATCCAAAACATAACGTTACCCTTTCCTTGCTTGCTTACCTTCCCTCCGAAACCTCCAAGCCAAAAGAACATCCCAAAACAGAAAAAAAAAGACATCGGTTGTGTTCGAAGATAGTGACAGATGGAATAGCTTGTGGATTATTGGTGATATAGTTTCTTGGATTAATTGGTGAACAGGTGGATTAATTTCACGTTAGATTTTAATTTCGGAGAAAAATTATTTCGATAATTTTTAATCAGTGTGGTGATACACGGCTCTCATGATGACGACACTAGAGCGATGGTGCTAAGGGATATAATTATTATTCATGGATTGAAATTCCGGCCTGGACCCACGGATAGCCGGGTCTTGAAAGCGGGACATTACTGACAGGTAGGAAGTTTTTTTTTTAACTTAGTATATAATTTCACTTATGGCAATGTACGTTTTGATCACTAAATTTCCAATGCATTTTGAAATTGCTGCATTAATTTATAACTAGGTACTTAAATAATATGCATTTAAATGCATATTCAAAATTCTGCGATTTTATTTATACAATTGCATATAACTGGATTATAATAAGAAAAATATTGCAAAATGTCTGGACATAATTTCTCTATTTGAATTATTTACTTGAAACCAAAAAAAAAAAAAAAAAAAATGTTTATATTTTTATATATATTTACTTGAAACCGAATAAAAAAAAAATCATATTTATGTTTTTATATATATTTACAAAGTTATTCCAAGCTGTTTAGATATAAATTTTCTAATTGAATTATTTACTTGAAACAGAGTAAAAAAAATTCATATTTATCTTTATATATTTACAAAATTTAATAAATTAACGAAACCTTCATGCGTTTTAAATTCTTTTTGAATCAGAAAAAAAAAAAAACCTTTGAATATAATTATAAAACTATGTGATATTTAATGTAATATTTCCAGTGGCGATTTATTTAATTTGAAATAGAACACAAAAAATTTATATAATCTTATAAATATATATTATTTTTTTCGATTTTAAAAATTAATTCTTAACTAAGTTGATATCAATAGATAAATAACATATAAAGAAAAACTCTACACCGATATTATGAAAAGTTATGTAGAAAGAACGGGGAAAATACCCTGTAGATATGTTACAAACAATTGCAATAAAAAAATTTCCAATGTCACATAGGTATTAAAAGAAAAAGTTCGTCAAAATGTTTTACATACTATCCACCAACGAATTTCCGGTTGTTTCTTATGTATGCAAATTCGATATAAATGTGAATAAATATTACTATATCCAATATACATATATTAAACCCAAAACGTTTGAAACATATATTGCAATTAGTTTTCCAAAACATTATATCCCGTCGGCCTAATCGTTCGGAATTTTCGTGGTTTTCTTCGAACCATGGATTTCCATGCGTAAATACGGGTTAGGTTCCCTTAGAAAGACCCCCACGAAGGGCACCCCCCCCTGGGCCTATATCCCTCATGCATATAATTGGCCGTCAAAAATCAATCAACCAACCAACCAACCAACCAACCAAAACGTTATGAGTTTTTTTAATCCCTTATATATTATTTTACTTATTTTATTTCTTTGAACATTTTTCTGATCTATGCATGCAAATTTTCTGTTTAAATAACAATATATATATATATATATATTTAGGAGAGAACAACAAAGATCCCTTTAACAAATACATAAAGAGAACTTTAATAAGAATATACTTAAATTTATTTACTACGTGTTCTCTTTTCTGATGTACAGTACTAAAAAAAAAGTTATCCCCGCATGCTAATTTTGCTGTAAATTCTTCGCATAAAAAAGATATGGGTACTAATGGACAGGGAATAATATCTGCAATTTTTTATGATGAGTATAATTTATGATTTGGGGCCATTTATACATTAAAAATTGCACCAATTTTCATTTCTCAAATGGTAATGCACACTTTTAAAATTTTTGGATCAAAACAGCCTGAAAAGTGTACAGTTCATACACCTTTTTTCTTTTTTTAAATCTTCGTAGAATTACAAGAGAAAATGCGTCAGGAGTTTATCCATAAATTTATAAAAATAAAATAAAGATTTTACAGGGAAAGTACCGGAAACATTCAACTAATAAACAGAAAAAAAAGGACAGAAATTTGAGTTTTGCTGAACGGTGCAAGTTGAAGGGCCTCTGATCCGAGCAGTTAAAAATCAAGTCGGAAATTTTACGTCAAACGTGGCAAATAAGGTGCGTTAGTAGTATAAACAGTTTTACAAATATTCTGATCTTGGTGCAATAGCTGTTGCACTCGTATGAAAAAGGCATGAACACAAAATTTATTACGATTCTATATATTAAATTCGGTAATGCGGAAATAATAGGATTCCATCTTAAATAGAACGTAATCACCATGACAACCTAGAATCACTACCTATCATAGGATATCATTGAATTAATTACTTATGATAGAATTTAATAGAAAAAAGAAAAATTTCATCAATATATTTTTAAGTTTTGATTCGATTTTCATAAAATTTGAAATGACTCGACAAAATTCTGCAACGATTATATATATTAAATTTCAAACCATTCGGTTGGATAGTTTTTGAACTGTTATATGCAGATAGACGGACGGACCAGGCGACAACTACAGGTGCTACATATTTATATAATTATGAACGCAGATAAAAATGATAATGATAAAATAATAATATGTAAAAGAAATAAAATAAAATACTAGAAAACAGGAATTCTGCTTTTTCAGAATTTAGTGTCGCCCCCCGATGAAAAAAAAATATGTAGGGGAGATGGGGGCACATGTGAACATAGCAGTTTTTCGATAGTTATTATAAGCTTTTGTATTTGAAAAAAATTACTAAAGATGATAGCACCTGTAGACATATGGTAAAAATTTTTTGAAGCTCTATGACATTTTGTTTGTCCTCTGTAGCCAAAACACTGTATTTAGATCTCAAAAGTAAAATCATTGCTCCAAGTTCATAAGCTAATAACTTTATTTATTTATTCCTTTATTTGAATTTGAGTGTTTTACCAAATACTATGAATGCTAATAAACATTTTTGATAAAATTCTTTTTCTTCTAAAATTTAGAAATGTTAATGATTCACCAATTTAACAGAAGCAGCAATGTGGGGCACTTGTGAAAAGGTAATTTGGGCAGATATGAACAGTTCATAAGTCCCAAATAATCATTCTGTGATTCTGTTTCTTTCAGTTAACTTAATGAGAGATAATGTCAGTTTTATTATCTATAATTTTCCTGAAATAGAAGATATTTTCCTCACACAAAGTTGATTTTGTATTGAAACTTCCACAAACACATCTTTCAGCAAATACATAAAGAACAACAGGCTCGTTTACGTTCAGTTGTACTTTAAATAAATTTAATGTTTTCTAAAATGCAATAAGTGTTATATATTATTTTACTAAACGGTTTACAATAATATTTTTTATGCATTGTTAATACAAAAGTATTACTTTGAACAACTTTGCAAATTTTTCTTTTACATTTGTTCTAACCTTGCAATGATGGCTTACTTTCATTTTTAAAACCGTTATGTATATGATGCTTTGAATGGAGATAGATACCAGTAATATTTTAAGAAAGTAAAATTTTTAAACTGATAACTACCGTAAAATCCCGATTGTACCCCCCCCCCCCCCTCTTTCAAAAGCAAAAGAAGTTGGGGGGGGGGCGTGTTATAGTCGAAATTTTTTTTAAATCTTTAAAAAAACACGTCTTTATCTATAATTTACAAGAAAATAAGGCAAATACTGGAGTGAGAATCTTTCGTATTTCGGCAGATTTCCGATAAATAGTATGTAAATGCCCCTTCACTAAAATTTCCCCCAAACAAAAACCCTTAAGCAAAATTTAAAAGTTTTAATTTCTTTTTTTTAATTGTTTCTTTATTTTTTTATATTATTGCAACAATACTTAATGAATCATCTAAACCTCTCCCCACCATATCTACTTATTTTCATTTTATAATCTTTTGCTTAAACACATCACGCAGAAACTAGAGAAATATATATATATTTTTCTTTATGGTGAATTTAAAAGGTAATATAACTAATGATTACTATGACAAATGAATAAAAGAATAAAAAGCACGTTAAAGGATATTTTTTCCTTGTGTTCACTTGTGCCCCACGTGTGTTCACAACTACCCCTCGGATGGGGCACATGTGAACAATTTTTGGATTTTATAAAACTATTAAAAAATGTAAGAAGAACTATACAGGTGATTTAAAAAAAATTACCATGTGTAAAAGAAAGTTCTGTTTACTATATTAAGTAGTTTTTGTTTATCGAAATTAATCCAGTTATGAGAAAAAGCTATATTTATGCGAACACATGTGCCCCCATCTCGATTATATATAAATAGTACAAAACATATTTCAATTTTAAGACTTAAAGCACACACTTTTATTTTATGTAAAATGACGTCATTTGCATCCACTTAAGAATTCCACATTTACGATCCACTCTTAAACATCTACAGTAAAGCATGCATAAGGATGTCACTATCGGAAAATAATACACAAATGCAGCAAAAAGATGCCGTCATTAAAGAAACTCGACAAAAAAACGGCTATCTAATGATTCATAGGCATTCGTTTGTTTGTAACATTAATATAGACGATTTCAGTCGTGACGTCAGTCATGACGTTTTGGTTGGAAACTGACTCCAAACAAACGGTTGCTATGTTGTATTTTCTATTTTGTTTGTGTGTTGCAGCTATATCTTATATCTATATCTCACATCTAAGTGTTTTAATACTTGATATGTACTGGTAACATTTTCCACGATTTATATTTAAAAATAAATGACGCATAGCAAACGTTTGTTTGGAGTCAGTTTCCAACCAAAACGTCATGACTGAGGTCACACTGAAAGCGTCTACAGATACTTAAAATTAAATATAATTTGTAATAGCTCCATGTTTTAACGAAATTATTCGTTTATATTTTTCCAAAATAGCACGTATTTTAATTACATTTTCTTTCGGTTGTTATGAGAAAATGGCAACAAAAAGATATAATTGCTATTTTTCAACTATTTTCCTTTTACTTTCTATATAAATGGAGTACTTGAGTTGCCAAAATTAAACAAATGGTGCTAAAAACTACAAAAAATTAATATTTCAAAAATAAATGGAGATACAGTTTTCAAACAAATTGCATTTAAAAGTACTTTTTTTTTCCCAATACGACGGTATAAAAATTAAAAATGTGCGATGCTTAGAAATTAAAAAAAAAAAAATGCTATAGAGCATTTAATCGCACAATGATACATCTGCTTTGTTTATTGCTCTGCCTTCTGTAAGCTAACGTTATTTTTTGGAGAAAAAATAAGCTGGGAGAAAGAAATAGCATACCGTCCCGGGGAATAACATTATTTTTCCGTTTACAGTCTAAGATTTTCTTCACTGCGAGGCAACTGACAATGGGAGGTGGTCCTCTTAATGCTGTACTGAAATTCAAACTGGCTACTTTCTGACACATTTTTGAATTATCTTTTCTTCGTAAATTCACAAAACAGGTACGTGCTCTTATTCAGAAACTTTAGAATCAAATAGTTTTTCATTTTTCCGTAAAAGCAGAAGAACTTTCAGAAAATGTAGTCCAAGTCGACGATTTGAACCGAACTTCAGTACGCGATTTCCCGATAAAGGGAAAAGTGTTGTTATTAGACAATAATCGCTTATAACTCATGATGTAATTCATTTATAGGAAGATGAAAAAACTTTTTGTTTACAAATTACCTCAAAAATCGTACCTGAAAGTGTCATACTTTTTCGTTTAAAAACGAGTCTGTATATGTGTAAAAATGTTTAGCGTTAGTAAATAAATACATAGAAATGCTTAATTCATCTTTCAAAAGTAAAACTTAAACTTACACTATGTGCAAAACTACTTAAAAGATGACAGAATACTAAAAAGATGTTAAATTATTTTAATACCTTAGTACTTTCAACTATAAAAAACATAGTCTTCGTCTGAGGAATATAAGAAATACAATTGTTGTTGGCGTCTAATTTTTAAAATTCACGTAGATGATGTTTTATTTATTAATGTTTTCCGGATCTAAAAATTAACTTCAACTTTCACTCCTTTCGTCACCATCTACGTGAATTTTGAAAATTAGACGCTAACAACAATTGTATTTCTTATATTCCTCAGACGAAGACTATGTTTTTATAGTTGAAAGTACTAAGGCATTAAAATAATTTAACATCTTTTTAGTATTCTGTCATCTTTCAAGTAGTTTTGCACATAGTGTAAGTTTAAGTTTTATGTTTAGCGTTGTTGAGCGAGTAAAAATATTTTTTTGAGAACCATTGAAAAGAAAAATCCTTCAATAACTTGAAAACTAACAATAAGAATGAACTGTAAAAGCATATGTAATCATGATTTTGATGACGTTTTTACTTTTGTATCTCTCTATTCTAAAAAAAAGTAACTACCGCTGTCACCGCCGCCGCCGGTTTTGAATTTTTGTGACTGGAGGTCTTTCTTCGTTAATATTAAGAAAAATAATGCATACAAAAATATGAAAATTGGTAGTATTATACAGAAATGTTTGATAAATACGCTGATGCAGACAGTTTTCAAATCGAAGAATTATTTTAAGAGATATTTAATGCTAAAGTTGGACAAAATCATTCCACTAAAAGAGTTTTATAGGAGCAAAAACTATACATCGGAATTTAATAATTTTTAGATCATTTTATACGTTATAATTTCCCGGTGTGCAGAATTAATTTATTTTTTTAATTTGACTCATTTTTCGAGGTTTCATTTCTATTTTAAATTCAAATTTTCAGCATTTCGAGAGATATTTTTTACTTATTTCAGAAAATTGTACTAATTTAACCTGTTGCCAACTGTATAAACAACGGAAACAATAATGTTTGCTTCAAATTAAAAATTTATTTACACGTGACTATTATCTCTCTATTCTAAAAAAAAGTAACTACCGCTGTCACCGCCGCCGCCGCCGCCGCCGCCGCCGCCGCCGCCGCCGCCGCCGCCGCCGGTTTTGAATTTTTTGTGACCGGAGGTCTTTCTTCGTTAATATTAAGAAAAATAATGCATACAAAAATATGAAAATCGGTGGTTTTATGCAGAAATGTTTTATAAACACGCTGATGCAGACTGTTTTCAAATCGAAGAATTATTTTAAGAGATATTTAATGCTAAAGTTGGACAAAATCGTTCCACTAAAAAAGTTTTATAGCAGCAAAAACTGTACATGGCAGTGTAATCATTTTTACATCATTTTATGCGTTAGAATTTGCCGGAGTGCAGATTGCATTTCTTTTTTTAATTTGGCTAATTTATTGAGATTTTATTTCTATTTTAAATTCATATTTTCAGCATTTCTAGAGATTTTTTTTACAGATTTTAGAAAGTCATATTAATTTAAACTGTTGCCAACTGTATAAACAGCGAAAACAATAATGTTTGCTTCAAAAAGAAAAAAAATATATTTATACGTGTAATAAATTAAAAATTTACTTACACGTGGCTATTATACACAGAAAAAAACGTTTGGAATAAGAATTAAATAATTATGTACAAAAAGCAGGAACTTATTAAAAATTACGTCATAAAAACTATAATTACACGTGAATTTTAAGAGAGAAAGGAATTTGTAAAATAATAAATTTATTAACATGCGTTAGAAGTCTTAAATAGAAGAAATTACGTCATATTTTCGTCACATTACAGTTATTACATAAAATGAACACAAAATAATATTGCAAAACGGTTTAAATTTAGAAATTGCACTAGACATTTATTTGATATTTTGAGAGGATACTTTTCAACTATTTTTGTTAGGAAAGCGCAAATAATATTTCATTTCTAACACAAGTAGTTTCACGTGAATATTAAAAGGAGAAAGAATAGTTTGGTCAAAATTACGTCAGATTAAAAACGATTAATTTAAAATGTCTCATTTAAAAGAACTTTCTTTTCGCTTTGTTAAAAAATACCAGGAGACAAAGACTCTGTTTACTTAATTCCTTTTATATTAGCTTATTTTGAAATGTTGTTACACGTGTCTACGTCATCAAGTTATTTTTATTTCGACGTTTTATTTGTATTTTTATTAATGTTGTACTAATTTATTTGTTCTTTCGTTATTTAAGATAAAAATTATGTCAATTTGTATAATTTGGCGAGTGGTTTGGCGATTTATATAATTTGGCGAAATTGGTCGACGGGATAATCAAGTAGTACCGCAACGGATTTGGCGTTAAAATTTTCCAATCAAAGAGAAATGAATAGAAATTCGTTTATAGGGAGATAAACCACTGTTTTTTAAAATATAACTCAATCTTTCGAAATCTTTTTAAAGCCGATCAAATTAGCGTGCATTTAGAGTCTGCGGTGTCTGGACGGGGGTTGGCGAGCATAGCTCGTAGGGGGCCGAGCCCCCTAGTAAACAGAAAAAAAACTTTCAAATTAGAATTAAATAATTACGTATAAAAAGCAGGAACTTATTGAAAATTACTTCATCTATAATTACACGTGAATTTTAACAGAGAAAGGATATTGTAAACTAATAAATTCATTAACATGCGTTAGAAGTCTTAAATAGGAGAAATTACATCACATTTACGTCACATTACACTTATTACGTAAAATGAACAAAAAATAATGTTGCAAAACAGTTTAAATTTAAAAATAGCGCGAGACATTTACTTAATATTTTGAGATGAACTTTTCAACTATTTTTTTTTTTTTTTTTTTGGACAGCGCAAATAATATTTCATTTCTAATAAAAGTATTTTCACGTGAATATTAAAAAGGGAAAGAAAAGTTTGGTGAAAATTACGTCAAATTAAAAACGATATATTTAAAATGTCTTATTTAAAAGGACTTTCTTTTCGCTTTGTTAAAAAATACCGGTAGACAAAGACTCTGTTTACTTAATTCGTTTTATATTAGATGATTTTGAAATGCCATTGTATCTTTTAACAGCAGCTGATTTTTCCGTAAAATTCCCCAATCAAAGAGATATGAATAGAAACCCGTTTATAGGGAGATCGCCTTTGTTTTTTTAATTATAATTCAATCTTCCAAAATCTTTTTAAAGCCGATCAAATTAGCGTGCTTTTAGAGACTGCAGTGTCTGAACTTTGAACTAGTGTCTGAACTAGAGGCTGCAGTTGGCGAGCGTAGCTCGTAGGGGGCCGAGCCCCCTAGTGTTTAAAATAAATAAATAAATAAATAAAAGTTGCTCGCGTAATTTCATAAACTTTTTAATATCGATTTATTAATAATTTTCATAATTAAAAAAGTATGCATTTGAATTAAAAAAAAAAAATGCTTGAAGTTTGTTTTTTGTATCTCATTAAAAAAAGAAAGCATTTCAATCGGCTGATTTTTAGGCAAGGTATAAATTAAAGTTTGTGATGTGGATAAAAGGAAACAGCGGACTTTAAAAACCAAATCCTTCCATTTTCAATTGAAATTGGAAGACTTGTTAATGGTAAGCTGATATCGTTATACTCAAAATTTTGTGTAAAAATAATAAACAGTTTTTAAATTATTCAATATTTAAATTTTTTAAATTTCGAAATACTGTCATATTTTAAAATGCCCCATTCAAATTTCTTTTGCATAAGATATGACAATATTTATTTATGAGATACATTTGAAAGTTTTATTAGCAGTCATGTGTAAATAAATTTTTAATTTGAAGGAAATATCAATCTTTGCGTTGTTTTTAAATTTGGCAACCATTTAAAAATAATATCCTTTTGTAAAAGTTGTAAAAAATATCTCTCGAAATGCTGAAAGTTTGAATTTAAAATAGAAGTAAAACCTCAAAAATGAGTCAAATTAAAAAAGTAAATGCAGCCTGCACACCGGGAACTTCTACTGTATAAAATGATCAAAAATGTTTAAATTCCTATGTATAGTTTTTGCTCCTGTAAAACTTTTTTAATGGAACGATTTTGACCAACTTTAACACTAACTATCTCTTAAAATAATTCTTTGATTTCAAAACTGTCTACATCAGCTTATTTATCAAATATTTATCTATAATACCACCGATTTTAATATTTTTGTATGCAATATTTTTCTTAATATTAACGAAGAAAGACCGCCGGTCATCTAAAATTCAAAACCGGCGGCGGCGGTGACAGTGTTAGTTACTTTTTTTTTTTTTTTTAGAATGGAGAGACATATATTACAATGGAAGTTGGCATGAAATGTAAAATTTCGCTGGATGTATGAGGAGAAAAAAATATGTTTTTAAAACTACACTTTAATTTTTCTAAAAAAGTAATTATGCGATAGAATATATAGTCCGTATGCACTTATAAATTTTAACACTAAAATACCACTGAAATGTAATGTTTTATGCTAACATTTATTGAGTATTGTATAGAGGATATACAGTATAAATTTCAAAAGAATCGGATAACTAGAAATGCACATGGAACGTTTCAAAAGTTAGAAACATGAGAAATTTTCAATTTTGAGAAATCAATAATTTAACTAAAAAACTGTATAAATATTTTACAAATATAAAAGCCCATACCTCTGCAAAGACGCGTGAGAATTTAAAAAAAAAAAAAAAAAAAAAAAAAAAAAAAAAAAAAAAAAACTTTTTTTGCATCAGATAAATTAGAAAATCTAGTTTCATAATTCTAAAAAATAAATAAATAAATAAATAAATAAAAATAAATAAATAAATAAATAAATAAATAAATAAATAAAATAAATCCATTTTTAGACGAATTTTGGGATTTTGAAAGTCTACTGTCCCCTTAAGGCTGCTAATCACCCAGCTTCCGAATTATTCTCAGTAATATTAAGTCTATGGGCGTTTGATGCATTCGCATATTTATAATATTTCCTCGTAAAATTAATATTTTTAACTCCTTTTTTTCTGTATACTCTTCTGAAGGGATGTCTCTTTTTTTTCTTACTTCTCAAAAAATTTCTAAAGTATATGCTTAATTTTGATAGAAGATATATTCATATAATCCCCTTATCAAGAGTTTTGGATACCCATTTTCTCCCTCTTTCTACTGCAGAAAAACATCATTAGAGTTCATAGCGAAAAAGAAACACTTAGTAGTCGACAGATGTAATATGCACAGAAACTGCATCTCTTCATCTTTCTTCGCCTTATGTGAGATATGTTTTAAACCAGACTCGCAAGCACTTATGTTCTATTCTGGTTCGCGTTATAAACTTATAAACATTATAATTGACTGTTACACTGAACACTATTTTATCAGACTTTACTTCCTTGTAACTTTCATAAATATCCAATTATGTATAATTGGTTGATTACCTCAAAGTGCCGAAAATACATCCATATGGTTATCAATTTTAATGATGTAACACGCGCGGAAAAACATATGTAATATTCACTTTTAAAACGTCCTCACACAAGTGAAGACGTACAAAATGTAATCTCTTTCTTAGTATCTCTAATTAAACTTCTCCTTTTTCCTTTCCTACAATATGAGTAGTTTCAATGGAGTACAGACACAATAAACCGTCTGTTACATGATTCCTATTTTAAGCCTGATGCACTGAGACCTGAAGGAGTAAAGATATACGAATATATGATGATACGGGATACTCCATAATTCTTAGACGCCCTGACTAACCGCGAGCTGAAAAACGGATATCTATACATAGAAGGTAAGGCCTTTAATTATTCTTTTATTGTTGTGATGAGGCATCGCGCAGTTTGCGTTTATAGTATATGAATTAGTGAGGAGCGTGTGGATTCACCCCAAAAACTGTTAGACTCACAAATTTTTCTAACATATTTTGATTATGAGACTGATTTAATGTCTCATTTAGTAAATTAAACAAATATAGATATCCATTTAGACAAATTGAGCCAGATAAATAAATCCGGTAGTCAGGTGAAGGAAAAAGTATCTAATTGACTTAAAGGAAAGAAAAATTATGGCTTACGCAAAAGATAGTGCAGCCATTGAAAAACTTAACGCCAATAACTATTCTTGTTGGCGGTTTAAATTAGAAATGCTTTTAATTAGAGAGGAGCTATTTGATGTCATTACCGATCAAGCTCCAGACCCTTTGACTGAAAATTGGAATAAGAAAGACAGGAAAGCACGGGCACTAATCAATCTCAGTATTGAAGATGGGCAGATAATTAACATCAAACATTTAAACACGGCTCGAGAGACTTGGGACACTTTGAAAAATATTCACGAACGGTCCAATCTCTCAAGCAAATTGCACCTCCTTCGAAAATTGTATAGCACAAAGCTAAACGAAGGAGGGAACTTAATCGCACACATCACGAAATTAATGGAACTTATCGACAAATTAGCTGTGATCGGAGAAAATGTTACCGACTCTCATATATCTGCACTCTTTTTGTGCTCATTACCGTCGTCATATGACACATTGATTACGGCGTTAGAGTCGAGAAATGAAGATGAATTGACGCCCAGCTTTATTAAAAGCAAATTATTTGATGAGTATACTCGTAGAGTTGAAAATTCCGAAAACTCGGAACATAGTACTAAAGCATACAAGGCTCGAGAAAAATTAGTTAACACAGACCGCAAGAGAGGTAACAAATTTTGTTCCTATTGCAAAATGAAGAACCATTCGTACAACGATTGTTGGTTCCTGAAACGGAAAAATAATAATAATCCAGTACAAAATAATAAATTTTACAAAAATAAAAATCACACCACCTCTCTATGTTTTGAAGAAAATGCCCCGGCCAAAACCGCGAAACCGCAAGATACAAGACAGATAGGAAATGAAAATAAAAATGTTGCGTTGTTAATTGAACGACCCGCAAATAAACAAACTTTTATTATCGATAGCGGAAGCTCTATCCATATTGCCAACTCCAAAGAAATGTTTTCAAATATGACTAGCGACACAGAAACTAACGTAACAGTCGCGAATGGCAATAAACTAATTTCATATGGCTCAGGGGAAATTGTAATTCACACGGGAAAAAACAACAGGCAGATTATACTTCGTGACGTACTGTTTGTGCCTGAAATCGAAACTAACCTGCTGTCAGTAAGCAGGGCAACGAAAAACGGATGTCAAGTTAAATTTGAAAAAGATACATGCGACATTATACATAACGATGAAGTAATTCTTCAAGGTAGATTAAAGAACAATTTATATGAAGTACAAGTAAACAATGATAATCAATTTGAAAGCAATCATGTAAACATTACGCATAAGTGTTCAAACACAAAATGTATTGAGTTGTGGCACAGGCGGTTAGGCCACAGAAGCTACGAAACAATTAAAACCATTGTACAAAAACAACTAGTGAACGGAATTACCATAAACAACTGCCGACACGACAAAGAATGTGAGGTATGCATAAAGTCCAAAACCAACGACGCCCCATTTCCCAAATCGGGTGCACATAGAGCCACGAAAAGGCTAGAATTAATCCACAGTGACGTATGTGGGCCGATAAATACACCCACCATAGGGGGAAAGCGGTACTTCATAACATTCATTGACGACTATTCCAAATTTTGTGTTATCTACTTAATGTCGAAAAAGAGCGAAGCATATGAAAAATTGAGGGAATACATCTCAACCGTCAAAAATAAGTTTGGAAAATTCCCAACCGCCATCAGATCCGACAATGGCGGGGAATATGTCAACGATGAATTAGAAAACTATCTTAAATGTAACGGAATCGAACACCAGCTCACCGTACCATACTGTCCAAGTCAAAATGGCATTGCTGAGAGGAAAAACAGGACACTGTTAGACATGACTAGAAGCATGTTAAGCGAAGCTAACCTCCCACATAAATTATGGGGAGAAGCAATCTGCACCGCAAATCATTTGCAGAATCGCTTGCCTTCCAAATCTATTAGCACCACGCCATATGAGCTTTGGCTAAACAGAAAACCAAATTTAAGATATCTTAAAGTATTCGGCTGTACTGCGTACGCATACATCCACAAATCAAAACGCGGCAAATTAGATGATAAAGCAGAGAAAGGCATTTTCGTAGGTTACGACAACCGATCGAAAGCGTACAGAATATTTACTAGTGACGAAAGAGTCATTTTAGCTAGAACCGTAAAATTCGCGGAAAATAACATGGGTAATATAAATGCTGATGAAAGTTCAAACACGAATGAGTTAATGTCAGAAACAAACAAACACACACGACAGACTGACACTAGCGCAATCGAATTTGATCTAACACAAAACCAAAATTCTTCAGATACACCATCCGCGTCTCAACATACACAACAATTGAGAAGATCTGAAAGGCATAATAGAGGCGTGCCACCGGACAGGTTTGCCTATGCAGTCCGGCATGATCCGGTATATGAACCGAAAGGTTGGCACGACATGCTAAACATTGAAAACCCACAAGAAAAAATGAATTGGATTGAAGCGACACGCGACGAAATAAACTCGCTTATGAAAAATGAAACATGGTCTTTGGTAAAACCACCACAGGGAGCCAAAGTAATTGGATCCAAATGGACCTACAAGGCTAAATATGATGAATCTGGGAAAGTAAAGCGTTACAAGGCGAGATTAGTAGCTCAGGGATTTAAACAAAAATACGGGGTCGACTTTGACGAGACTTACGCCCCAGTAGTATCCCACACCACCTTAAGATGTTTCCTCACTGCCGCAGCCTATCATAACATTAGTGTCAGGCACATCGACATAAAAACCGCGTTCCTGCACGGAGACCTAGAAGAAGAGGTATACATGTCACAACCGGAAGGGTACGTGAACACAAACGAACCCGATAAAGTCTGTAAACTCCGAAAGGCCATATACGGGCTTAAACAGGCAGCCCGGGCCTGGTACACAAAAATTACTGAATCTCTTAGAGAACTAAATTTTATGCAAAGCAAGGCAGACACCTGCCTATTTACACAAGGACAGGGGGAAAATATAGTCTACGTAGTTGTGTACGTAGATGACATTCTCATAGCGGGAAACAATGCGCAAATTGAAGAAGTAATAAATAAGTTAAAAACACAATATACACTTGAAGATTTGGGGGAAATTAGTAATTATCTTGGGATAAAAATTAAGAAAACACATAACGGCTTTAACCTTAACCAAACAACAAAAATAATGGAAATCGTTAAAAGGTTTAACTTAGAGGAATCAAAACCTTACGGAACACCCATGGAAACGGGCTTCTTAAGATCAGAAAAGGATAAAGATCCAATGCCAAACAACATAAATTATTGTAAAGCGATAGGCGCGTTATTATACATTGCAACTATAACTAGGCCGGACATACTACTGGCTGTAAATGTTCTTAGCAGAAAGAACGAAAATCCGTCGGAAAAAGACTGGAAAGGTGTTAAACGACTGATCAGGTACCTCTACCACACAAAGGACCTAAATCTCATAATCAGCACTGAATGTACACCAATTTTGGAAGTGTACACCGATGCCGATTGGGCCGGTGATACGCAAACACGAAGATCAACATCAGGGAATTTATTCCTTCTTGGGAAAAATCCGATACAATGGATAACCAAACGCCAAACTTGCATTGCGCAATCGTCAGCAGAAGCTGAATACGTAGCCGCAGCAAACGCTGCACAAGAACTTGTGTGGATAATAAAACTTTTACAAGATTTGAATTTACCACAAAACCTACCCGTAATTGTATATGAAGATAACATATCCTGCATAAAAATGATAGAATCTGAAAAATACACCAACAAGACAAAACACATCGATCTAAAATATCACATGATTAAGTATATGAAAGAAAATGGTACCATAGAATTACGTTATTGTCCGAGCAAATCTATGCTGGCAGACATTTTGACGAAGCCAGAACCCAAGCCTGAATTTCAAGAGAACAGAGACAAATTAAAATTACAGATCAATCTTGATTAGGGGCTTAAGGGGGAACTTGATAGAAGATATATTCATATAATCCCCTTATCAAGAGTTTTGGATACCCATTTTCTCCCTCTTTCTACTGCAGAAAAACATCATTAGAGTTCATAGCGAAAAAGAAACACTTAGTAGTCGACAGATGTAATATGCACAGAAACTGCATCTCTTCATCTTTCTTCGCCTTATGTGAGATATGTTTTAAACCAGACTCGCAAGCACTTATGTTCTATTCTGGTTCGCGTTATAAACTTATAAACATTATAATTGACTGTTACACTGAACACTATTTTATCAGACTTTACTTCCTTGTAACTTTCATAAATATCCAATTATGTATAATTGGTTGATTACCTCAAAGTGCCGAAAATACATCCATATGATTATCAATTTTAATGATGTAACACGCGCGGAAAAACATATGTAATATTCACTTTTAAAACGTCCTCACACAAGTGAAGACGTACAAAATGTAATCTCTTTCTTAGTATCTCTAATTAAACTTCTCCTTTTTCCTTTCCTACAATATGAGTAGTTTCAATGGAGTACAGACACAATAAACCGTCTGTTACATGATTCCTATTTTAAGCCTGATGCACTGAGACCTGAAGGAGTAAAGATATACGAATATATGATGATACGGGATACTCCATAATTCTTAGACGCCCTGACTAACCGCGAGCTGAAAAACGGATATCTATACATAGAAGGTAAGGCCTTTAATTATTCTTTTATTGTTGTGATGAGGCATCGCGCAGTTTGCGTTTATAGTATATGAATTAGTGAGGAGCGTGTGGATTCACCCCAAAAACTGTTAGACTCACAAATTTTTCTAACAAATTTTACATCAAATGTTAAAATCTTACTCACAGTTCATCAGCTTTTAACACATAAAATATTAAATTAAGCATAGATTTTAGAAATATTTTGATAACTAAGAAAAAAAAAAAATCTCTCTATTATAAAAAAAAGTAACTAATGCTGTCACCGCCGCCGTTAATGAGTTTTTTATGACCGGGTGTCTTTCTTCTTTAATATTAAGAAAACCGCTGCATACAAAAATATAAAAATCGGTGGCATTATAGAGAAAAGTTTGATAAACACGCTGATGCAGACAGTTTTTAAATCGAATAATTATTTTAAGAGATATTTAATGTTAAATTTTGGTCAAAATCGTTCCATTAAAAAAGTTTTATAGGAGCAAAAACTGTACATACGAATTTAATCCTTTTTAGATCATTCTTTACATTAGAAGTTCCCCGGTATGCAGACTGCATTTGTTATTTTTTATTTGACTAATTTTTTTATAGATTTATTTCCATGTTAAATTCAAAATTTCAGCATTTCGAGAGATATTTTTTACATATTTTAGAAAACTGTATTATTTTAAATTTCTGTCAATTTTAAAAACACTGCAAAGAATAATATTTCCTTCTAATTAAAAATTTATTTACACGTAGCTATTATAAACAGAAAAAAAAAAACTTTCAAATTAGAATTAAATGATTAAGTGTTAAAGGCAGGAAAATATTAAAATTACGTTATAAAAAATATATTTACACGTGAATTTTAAAAGAGAAGGAAAATTTTAAAATAATAAATTCATTATTATGCAAAAGGAGGAAATTACGTAATATTTAAAATGGCCAAATAATAATATTGACAGTTTAAATTTAAAAATATATTTGCGCGAGACATTTATTTAATGTTTTGATATGATCTTTTCAACTATTGTTGTGAATTTTAAGACAGCGCAAATGATATTTAATTTCTGACAACAAAAATATTTTCACGTCAATACTAAAAAGAGTAAGAAAACTTCGGTGAAAATATCGTCAGATTTAAAACGATACATTTAAAATATCCGATTCAAAAGAACTTTCTTATATCGTTGTTAAAAAATACCGGGAGACAAAGACTCTGTGCACTTAATATGTTTTACATTAGCTTATTTTCAACTGTTTAACTGATTTTTTAATCAAAGACGAAAACAGCCATTGAATTTTAAAAGTAGCTGATTTTGGTCTTAAAAATCCCCAATCAAAGAAAAATGAATGGAACCCCTTTTACATTGAGATCGCCATTGTCTTTTTTACTATTATTATTTTTTATAATTCAATTTTCCGAAAATTTTTTTAAGCCGATCAAATTAGCGTGCTTCTAGTCTGTGGTGTCTGAACGGGGGTTGGCGAACGTAGCTCGTAAGGGGCAAAGCTCCCTAGTCTTTTAAAAAGAGCTCTCCTTTTATTTTCACAATTGTATTTATGCGACATTTTAATATAAATGCTAATAAATAGGTGAACAAGAGCAGGAAAAACTTTAATACAAATCGCTCGAAAGTTTTTACATTCCCAATTTCTGTATTCAATAATATACATTTAAGTTCTATTTGAAAAGTAATAAATAAGTTAATAGCGAGAATAAATCTCTCCAAAATATTTTATGTTTTTTTTTCTACTAAGCATTTAAGACACACAATTCCTAATGTGTACAAAATTGCACTTACTTAAAAACGTATAAAATACTTTTATCTAGAAAATACCGTATATTTCGGTATATAACGGCACTTTTGATACAATAAAATTGATCGAAAATTACGCGCGCGCGTTATACGCGGGTTATAAAAATGAAAGATTAGAAAGAAATTAAGAAAAAAAAATAAAGATGATCATAAGAACTAGTACTTCAGTACTTTTCCCTATATAGGGGCCTTGGCCTTTTTTTTTTCTTTTAATTTAACTCAAATCACGTTCTAGAAAATCAGATTTGTTTCCAAATTATATAAACATCTATGAAAACAAACTTAATGAACTGTTTTGCTTGTTTATATATATAATTATTTAATATATAAATATTTCATTTATATACATATTATTATTATTATTTACATACAATTCACATCGATTTGTATATAAAAAATAGATAAATGGTTTCTTAAATAAATTGTATAAATATTGAAAATAATGCTTGTGTATATGAAACAATGAATAGGTTGCCAGAAAATATGTTGCATATGTCCTTTTCTCGCCAAGCTATTTGCTTTTTTTCGCAAAGGCCCCTGTACTGGAAAAGTACCAATATTTTTAATTTAATGAATATGCTATTTATTTACAAAAATAAATAAATAAATAAATACATAAATAAATTAGGTATGTGATTATATGAAATGTAATAGTTATTATACTTTAAAATAATCATAATTTTATATATTTTTTTACTAGTTATCTGGTAAAGTAAAAAAAAAAAAAAAGGATATGTGCGTTATACGGCGTATACGTCTAAAATTAGAAAAACGAAGTCAAATTTTAGGTGCGCGTTATAGACCGGAGCGCATTATATGCCGGAATATACAGTACTTACATTTACTATTATGTACGAATTTTGTAATGTACAAATTTTCCATACAAATGGAATGAACCTTGTTCAGAACACTAGAAATTTTAATGAATTCTCTCATATTAAATTATAAACAGAAGTTCTCTTATACGTCCATTAAAAATATTTCAAAAATATATATTCTAAAAACACACTCAAAATATATATTAAACATTTAATTGCTAAAAAGGACGTCAAATGTTAATAAAATACATTAAAAGATCTTAATAATTTGACATGTTTCGATTGAATTTACTCAATCATCATCAGAAAAACAAATAAACACAAAGATGGAAAATGACAATAAACTATTACAAATGAAATTTAAAAATAAATAAATAAAAATCACGCGCGTAATATTTTAACATGTTTCACGTTGCCCTATTTTATTTTCAAATTATCTAACAATTCAATCCAAATATTTGGGATTTGAAATGACAAGGAATCATTGCAGACCATTGAGTTTCTGACGTAAATTTCAATAGATTCTCTAATAAAAAGTTGCAGATAAAAATCTGACCTATAAATTAATCTACTTTCATTAAACAAAATATTTATGTTTTCTATTTTATTTAGCCTAGATAATGCGGTTTTACCTCTATTAAATTTTATGTCTGCAATGCGTTCTTTACATCTCACTTTGAATTTTCTCTGAGTCATGCCAATATAATAATTTCTATAACCACCTTCTTTAAGGAAAGGAATGATATAAACACCGGAAAGGTCAAATTTATCAATAGGGTCAATTCAAGGGAATTCTTTCATGCTCCTCAAAAAATTGATAGGATTTTGAATCCCGTTAAACAGGCGTGAATAAGAAATTTAAATTGAGACTTACCCTTTTTCAGGATACTTATCCATTAATGGTGTAAATCTTACCTCTAATCCTAAACGTATTAGTTGACTATATTATTCACTTTATATTTGGAGATCTAAATATATTCTCCATAACTTTTCATGCCTCCCTTAAGTAAAGAAATTGTAGATTATTTGTATATTTTCAAATGAAGAAGCAGTGACATTTTACGTTATTTAATTAACACTATTTAAATTGTAATAAGAGAGCTTTTTTATATGTTCTTTCTAGGTTAGCTACATTTTTCAGAATGAAAGAAAATGTTTGCATTACAAGATACATAATAATAGCAATAAATCAGTTCACTGTATTAAAAAGCAGAAAAACCAACGTTTAAAATGCACAAATAATATATGAAAAGCAGCAAACAGCTGTTTCGAATCTACCTGCGAGAATCTCGCTAGTAGATTCGAAACAGCTGTTTGCTGCTTTTCATATATTATTTGTGCATTTTAAACGTTGGTTTTTCTGCTTTTTAATATTGTTGCACAAAGGCTTTATTTGCTATTTTCAGTTCACTGTAGTTTATGAGTATAATTTAGCCACTCAACAAGTCATTATCTTTACAGGAATTTGAAGGTTAAATGCATTAGCACTATAAAGAGATTTATGGCTAAATTGAAAAGTTATATTGTTTACGTAACTGAGGAAATTAGTTTATTTTTAGCACAGTTATTCATCTTGATTATTTATATCCGTCAAAAATCTATATATTTTACATTTTTTTTTCTGCATTTAACACCTATATTTGTTATCGTGTACAAACTTACGCATGCCTCTCTAAAGACAAATAAAAAAAACTTGTCTTAAAAAAGTATTTAACTTCCTTAGAAAAATTATGAAAACTTTCTCAAAAAAGGAAATTGTTAATGAATCTACGTATTCTCTTCTTGTCTCATCTTCAGAATCAGATAAAATAAATGAATATTCTTTTAGGGATGTATATGAATATTTTTTCGAAAAATGAGATACAATTATGCACGTTCTTCACGTTTCATCTTTATAAATTCCTGGAAAAAAAAAAAAAAAACATAATTTCCAAAGCTTTGGATTTAAATTCAAAAGACTTTCTGTATTTCTGAAAAACTCAAAATATATTTATTTCAGAATTCAGTTTAATCACTGATAATTCTTCAAATTTTGTCATTTAGTTATAGGCAAACATTAATATTATTTATTTTAAAATTAATCAACTAAAAATTAAAAAATAATTTGTTTAACTTTTTATTATTTAAGCGGTCGATCAAAACTTTAAAATTGTTATTTTAAAAAAGCAACACATTCTATATTTTATCATTAAAAAAATAAAAAAAAGATAAAATACAAGAATAATTTCCAAAGTTACAAATTTAACACACCCATCAATTCAAAATCTAGAAAATTTAAGCAATTTAAAATTTCATCTTTTAGCAAATAAAAAAAATTGTGAAGGATATTTCTTTCTTTTCTTTTCTTTTTCTTTTCTTTCTTTTCTTTTAAATAATCTTTTTTTTTTCCTTTTTCTAAATACGAGAGATGCAACCCCACAGAATATTAATTATTTTTTATATCTCAAAAACCTTACATGTTTACATCTACTTATACAAAATTCAAGTGTAAGTAAGCAACCAGTCCGGGGCGAAACGTGCCATCTATATCTTTAAAACACAAGGCTGTTTTTTATACATCTACCCTGAGTTTCTACAATGAAAAAAAAAAAATAATAATAATAATCCGGAATTCTACAGATGTAAAGTTTAAAGATGTACTGCAGATGTAAAGTTTATGTTGTAAAGCTACAGAAATCTGTAACTTTACAAATGAATCTACTAAAATTACAGTAATCTTAGTAAATTTTTATCTGTAACCAGGATTGCAGTTACATAAAAAGTTCTAGGCATCCCAGTTTCCTAAGAAATTCTTAGTAACCTTACATATTTTTAGATTTACGGTGCAAAAGTGTATCTGTTACATGAATATTTGTTGTTGCCGTTACACAAAAAATTTCTAGGAATCCCAGTTTCCTAGAAAAGTTTTAGTAACTTTACAGATTTTTTTTTTTACAGTGTACTGAACCGATGTTCCCAATTATTTTTTTATAATGAAAGCTGTTCCTTTGTAGATGTGCCCGCACTATTTATTTTTTTAAAAAATTAGCATTTTTATATTTTAATTTTAATTAAAAAAAATATATATATGAAATTTCTTCAAAATGGGGGCAATCCGCTTAATTCCATTATTTCAGATAAAAGAGAAGTAAGGAAAAATATTCAGGCTTTTGGAAGTATTTTTGCATTTACAAATATTTTCGATTAAAAAAAAAAATTATATATATATATATATATATATGCACGTGTACTTGATTTTTGCATGCGAATAAAAATTCATATTTATTACAACATGACTAGAATATTGTCTTTTGGGTTTATTTTATATCTACACATTAAGACTTAGTTTTTACTTTCTTCTATATTTACAAGAAGAAAGTATTGGATTCGTGAAAATTTTCGACTTCCGATTTTTGACGGATTTACGCGATTTGGGGTCAAAGATTCGAAAAAACATGTTTTTACAAAATGTCTGTCTGTCCGTCTGTCTGTCTGTATGTGACACAAATTTTGTGGGCGCTCTATCTCAAGAACTAATGTTCGGAATTTAATAAAAATTTATACTCAGGTAGTCCCTGATATAGATTGGTGCTGATTAGTTTTTGGTGTAAATCGCCCAGTAGGTGGTGCTTCTATGCTGCATTTTGCAGGATTTCCGAAATAGCTCTATCTCAAGAACTAATGCACGGATTTTTATAAAACTTCAGATTCAGTTACTCCTTGATATGAATTGGTGCTGTTTAAGTTTTTGTGTAAATCGCCCAGCAGGTGGCGCTGCTGTGCTGCATTTTGCAGGCTTTATACGATTTTCGCAGTAGCTCTATCTCATGAACTAACGCACACATTTTCATCAAACTTCGGATTCAGTTAGTCCTTGATATGAAATGATGCTGACTACGTGTTGGTGCAAATCGTCCAATAAGGTGGCGCTGATGTGCTGCATTTAGCACGATTTCCTCAATGGCTCTGTCTCAAGAACTAATGTATGAATTTTCATCAAACTTCAGATTCAAGTGTACCTTGATTACTATTGCTGCTGATTATGTGTTGGTGCAAATCGCTCAACAGGTGGCGCTGCTATGCTGCATTTGTCATGATTTGCGCAATAGCTCTATCTCAAGAGGTAATGCACGAATTTCCCCCAAATTTCATATTCAGTTAGACGTTGACATAAGTTTATGATGATTAGGTTCTGGTGTAAATCACCCTATAAGTGGCGCTGCTATGCTGCATTTTGCTGGATTTACACGATTTCAGCGATAGTCATATCTCAAGAACTAATGCACAGAATTCCATCTTTTTAGATTCCTTATGATGAGCATAGATTGCCATTTAATTTTGGCAAAGTGATAACGAATTTTGAAGTATTGACATGTATGAGATAGAAGAAAGTTTTGGGATTGGTGCATCCGACTAGTTTTCATTACTATTAAATAGAAAATATGTTTCTATTTAAATATACTGTGCTTAAGCATAAAAGTACGTATATAAAGTATGTATGAAAAGTTTGGTCAGGTGTCGTTATGCTTAACTTGAAGTATATTTCTACACTAATAAAGCTAAGGAGGAAAATTTATGTAATTGTTTCAACATGACGTAATTTTCACTTGTTTTTCATTTCTTAATTCTAAAGATTAGAATAGGAGCCTTTATTGATCGTTGCACTATTTCAGAAATTGAATACTGAATTAAAAATATATCCTCATCATTTGTATGTGTAGAAATCATTTGTCATTTTTAAAATGTACTTTTCTACAATACATACCTTTCACTAACAAAATCTCCATGCTGTTTTTTACTTTCTTCTATCTTTACAAGAAGAAAGTATTGAAATCATGAAAATTTTCGAATTCCAGTTTTCGACGCATTTACTCGTTTTAGAGGCCAGAGATTCCAAAAAACATGTTTTTACTAAATGTCTGTCTGTGAGTCTGTCTGTCTGTCTGTATGTGACACAAATTTTGTGAACTCAAGAACTAATGCACGGAATTTAATACAAATTTATATTCAGTTAGTCCCTAATACAAATTGACGCTGATTGGTTTTTGGTGTAAATCGCTCAACAGGTGGCGCTGCTATGCTGAATTTTTCACGATTTTCGCAAGAGCTCTATCTCAAGAACTAATACACGGATTTTGATCAAACTTCAGATTTAGTTAGTCCGTGCTATGAATTGATGTTGATTACGTTTTGGTGTAAATCGCCCAACAGGTGGCGCTGTTATGATGAATTTTGCAGGAATTACACGATTTTCCCAATAGCTCTACCTTAAGAACTAAGGCACGAATTTTCATCAAACTTCAGATTCAGTTAGTCCTTGACATGACTTGCTACTGATTATATGTTGGTGTAAATCGCCTAACAGGTGGCGCTTCTGTGCTGCCTTTTTCACGATTGCCTCAATAACTCTATCTATAGAACTAATGAACGAATTTTCATCTAACTTCAGATTTAGTTATATGTTGACACAAGTTGTTGTTAATTAGGTTTTGGTATTAATCATCGAATAGGTGGCGCTGCTATGCAGGTATTTTCACGATTTTCGCAATAGCTCTACTCTGAAAAACTAATGCAAAGATTTTCTCCAAACTTCAGATTCACTCAGACGTTGACATAAATTGTTGCTGATAAGGATTTGATGTAAATCACCCAATAGGTGGTGCTGCTAGGCAGCATTTTGCTGGATTTAGATGATTTCAGCGATAGTCATATCTCAAGAACTAATGCACGGAATTTCATATCTTTAGAATCCTCATGAGATGCATAGATTGCCATTTAATTTTTGCAGTGTGATAGCGAATTTTGCAGTATTAACATGTGTGAGAAAGAAGAAAGTTTTGGGATTGGTACATCCGACTAGTTCGCATGAAGTTTTATGAAATTGAAACGCAGATAAACATTCCATCATTTTTGTCTGAGATGATATACTAGCATTGTATAAAATAATAATGTTTCCTTCTAATGTTCTTTCTATGGATATGTTTCCGTATTCGGTAGTATAGAATCCTACTTTGACATTAATTTATGTCATATCTCCGCGAAATTTGAATATTTCATTTCAGAATGGATTATTGTAGATTTTCAAACTATGTTATTAAACTAAAGTATCACGGAGACAAAACAAAACAAAATTAAAATAAAATAAATATCAATTAAATGTATTTTTCGGGTAAGATTGCGTTCCATGAAATCACATCTAAAGTCATAATCTTTATCAAATTTTTTTCTTTCTTTTATTCTATTACTTAATCGCATTTTTTGGTAATTTATTTTTACACCACATTTATTATTCTGATAAGATTTCAGGTATATTTTAAATAAAATCATCTAAATAGAAGGTAAGCTTTCGTTATCTTCTTTTGGTGATTTGTAAACTTTCTGAGATTGATATTGATAATTAAGAAGCTTAACTTATTTCTGTTTATCTTTTTTTTTTTTTTTCTTTACTACGAAAACAAAACAACACAAAACAAAAAAAATATAAATATCAACTACATGTATTTTTTGGGTAAGATTGTGTTCAATAAATCCATTTAAAGTCATAATAATCTTTCCCAAAACTTTTTTCTTTCTTTTATTACATTACTTAATCACATTTTTTTAGTAGTTTAATTTTACACCACATTAATTATTTTAATAAATATTTTAAAAATTTAAATATTTTAATAAATATTTTAAAAATTTAAATATTTTAAAGTAAAAACATCAAAATTTAATATAACCTTTCGTTATCCTCTTTTGGTGATTTATAAATTTTTTAAGGTTGGTATTGATAACTAAGAAGCTTCACTTATTTCTGTTCATCTTTCTTTTCTTTTTCATTTTGTTGAAGTTAAATGTGTTTACTGAGTCAGTTTTAAATATACTATTAAGTACCTTCAAATGTATCACTTTTTCATGTGAGACGCTGTAGGATAAATCGATATACATAATTGATTAAATAAATATCAGAAAAGTTCAAAAGATAATCTTAAATACAAAAGTCCTTCCGGCCAGTGCCGGGAGGAAGAGGTAGCTTTCATATTCCTTATTTTAAAAAAGCCAACTTATATTATTCAAACACACAAAGCTCAATTTAGTGGAAACCGAATATAGGAGATTCTGTACTAATTTTTATCAATACTAAATCATTATGAATGACAATTTCGCGAAATTAGTCAGCTTTATACAAGCTGCTTTTATTTAAAGTAACTTATATTTGGCTGCCAAATTCGGCGATTTCTTAAAGTGCCTGCCATTTTAAGACAACATGGAGGATGAGGCTAACCAGTGAACTTGGTCCAGACCTTAGTCATTGCTGTGCACATGCTCACTCACATCGGAATCGGTTGATATATACGAGTGCTGTCGCAGGCAAAAAATCAGATTTTTCAATATGTCACCCACATTAGAAATTGAAACAGCTTTATCTGAGCCATTTTTTAAGATAAAGACAAACCAAAAATGCTCCTGAATCTTTATATCAAGGTCAAGTATTTAAGAAAGAAACCTTTTTCAATTTCTAATTTTTTTGCACCTCACTTTAAAAATAATTTTTTTTTAATTGGCCGCCATTTTGAAGCAAGATGGCTGATGAAGCTGGCCAGCGAACTTGGTCGAGATATTGATGTATACTATCCACTTGCCTTCTTCCATCGAAATAGGCGAATATATGTGTTATCGCGTGACAAATACAAGATCGTTTCAAAGTGTTAGCCGTGCTAGAAATTCAAAGTGCTAGAATTCAACCATTTTCTAAGATATAAACAAAAGAACAAATTTTCAGAAACAAAAATTGCTCCAGAATCTTTGTATCAAGGCCAAACACACAAAAAAAAATCTTTTTCGTTTTCCAATTTTTTATTACCTCATTTTAAATTTTAAATTACATTTCTTTTAATGGCAACCCTTCTGAAACAAGATGGCGAATGAAGCTGGTCAACGAACTCGGTCGAGACATTGGTATGTACTATGTACAGACCAAGTTACATCCAAATCCGTTCATAAATACGCCTGTTATCGCGTGACAAAAATCAGATCGTTTTAAAATGTCAGCCATAATAGAAATTCAAAATGCTATAACTCAGCCATTTTTTTAGATATAGACGAAACAAAGCCTGTTCCGGAATCTTTGTATTAAGGTCAAACACATACGAAAAAAATCTTTTTCATTTTCCCAGTTTTTGGTATCTCATTTTAAATTTAAAATTTTTAAAATTATTTTTATTGGCCGCCATATTGAAACAAGATGGCGGATGAAGCTGGACAACGAACTCGGTCGAGATATTCGTATGTACTATGTACACACCAAGGTACATCCAAATCGGTTCATAAATACGTCTGTTATCACGTGACAAAAATCAGGACTTTCAAAATGTCAGACACGCTAGAAATTCAAAATGCTATAACTCAGGCATTTTTTAATATATAGACGAAACAAAAACTGCTCCCGAATCTTTTTATCAAGGTCAAACACATAAGAAAAAAATATTTTTTCAATTTTCAATTTTTTGGTACCACATTTCAAATTTAAATTTTTCTTAAAAATTTAAGTGGCCGCCATTTTTAAACAAGATGGCGGATGAAGCTGGCCACCGACCTTGGTCTAGACATTGGTATGTACTATGTATAAACGAAGTTACATCCAAATCGGTTCATAAATACGCCTTTTATCGCGTGACAAAATTCAGGACGTTTCACAATGTCAGCCACGCTAGAAATTCAAAATGCTATAACTCAGCCATTTTTTAAGATATAGACGAAACAAAAACTGCTCCGGAGTCTTTGTATAAAGGGCAAATACATAAGAAAAAAATATTTTTCCATTTCTATTTTTTTGGTACCACATTTCAAATTTTAAATTTTTAAAAACATTTTAAATGGCCGCCATTTTGAAACAAAATGGCGGATGAAGCTGGCCAACGAACTCGGTCGAGACATTGGTATGTACTATGTACACACCGAATTACATCCAAATCGGTTCATAAATACGAGAGTTACAGTGTGACATAGGTCAGATATATATATATATATATATATATATATATATATATATATATGGATATATATAAATATATATATATATATCAATTTTGAACGGAGGGTGGTTTCGGGGTCTGGGGGTCATGATCGATGAAAATATACCAAAATTTTTTGAAATCGCTTTCCTCCGAACGGCTGCAATAGGTAGCTTTTTGTATTGAAAGCTACCTAAAAGTAACCAAGGTTTGAATGAAACTCCAAAAAACGAAAACTTAAAAAAATATTATTTGCCTAATTCTTCCGGCATACTCTTGTAATTATGGTGATCCTGAAATGCACATTTTAAAAAATTAAATGAAACTTTCGTTTTCTTTTCCTTTTTTTAAATTGTATACATTACTTTTATTTAAACGTGACAACATTACCAGGAAAAAATGGATTGAAATCACCAAGTAATTTTTATTCATTCACATATATATTTTTTAAATCATACACGATAATTGAAGTATATTATAATAAAAACTTTAATAGACATTCTCACATTTGTTTTAAATGTGATAATATTAAAAAACTAGTATGTTGTGGTCATCACAAAACTTTCTTCTATCTCATACATGCCAATACTTCAAAATTCGCTATCACAGTGCCAAATTAAATGGCAATATGTGCTCATCATGAGAATTCTAAAAAGATAAAGTTCCCTGCATTAGTTCTCGAGGTATGGCTGTCGCTGAAATCGTGTAAATCCAGCAAAATGCAGCATAGCAGCGCCACCTATTAGGTTATTTACACCAGAAACTAATTGTCATCAACTTATGTCAACGTCTAACTGAATATAAAGTTTGAGGAAAATTCATGCATTAGTTCTTGAGATAGAGCTATTGCGCAAATCATGACAAATGCAGCATAGCAGTGCCACCTGTTGAGCGATTTACACCAACACATAATCAGCAGCAATATTAATCAAGTTATACTTAAATCTGAAGTTTGATGAAAATTCGTGCATTAGTTCTTGAGATAGAGCTATTGAGGAAATGGTGCAAAATGCAGCACAGCAGTGCCACCTATTGGGCGATTTACACCAACACACACTCAGCATCATTTCATATCAAAGAGTAACTGAATCTGAAGTTTTATGAAAATGTGTCCATTAGTTCTTGAGATAAAGCTATTGCAGATATCGTGTAAATCCTGCAAAATGCAGCATAGCAGCGCCTCCTGTTGGGCGATTTACACCAAAACGTAAACGGCATCCATTCATGTCAAGGACTAACGGAATCTGAAGTTTTTTGAAAATCCGTGCATTTGTTTTTGAGATACAGCTATTGCGGAAATAGTGCAAAATGCAGCACAGCAGCGCCACCTATTGACCGATTTACACCAACACGTAGCCAGCATCATTTCATATGAAAGAGTAACTGAATCTGAAGTTTTATGAAAATGTGTCCATTAGTTCTTGAGATTATTGCAGAAATTGTGTAAATCCTGCAAAATACAGCATAGCAGCGCCACCTGTTGAGCGATTTACACAAAAACGTAAACAGCATCCATTCATGTCAAGGACTAACGGAATCTGAAGTTTTATGAAAAATGCGTGCATTAGTTCTTGAGATACAGCTATTGCGGAAATCAGGAAAAATGTTGCATAGCAGTGCCACCTGTTGAGCGATTTACATCAAAAACTAATCAGCCCCAATTTACATCAGGGACTACCTGAATATAAATTTTTATTAAATTCCGTTCATTAGTTCTTGAGCTAGAGCGCCCACAAAATTTGTGTCACATACATACATACAGACAGACAGAGTCACAGAGAGACATTTTGTAAAAACATGTTTTTTGGAATCTCTGACCCCTAAAACGTGTAAATCCGTCGAAAAACGGAATTCAAAAATTTTTATGAATCCAATACATTCTTCTTGTAAAGATAGAAGAAAGTAAAAAGTGGTAGAAGTTTCCACTATACGCGTTTGCAGTATACACTTGACGCTCCACATTTTTGATTGTGATAGATTACCGGTTCATGCGGTATCATAGATTGAATAAGCACGCTGTTTTTCCAGGCCTTTTCCTGATGTTATCACATTACACACAATACAAGGTACATATCGTTGCATTTTCATTGCAATGTTTTTATTTTTCTTAAACTTATTACCGTCAATCCAAGTTCAGTTACGATGAAACACCCTGTATTTGTGACTAAATAAGTGGTTTGCGACCTCATGTTCTATGGCAATTTTTCACCCTCTTGATGCCTACTATCACCCTTTGAGTTTGTCGGTTGAATTCGGCAACACCCTGTATTTATAGGTAATGAGAAATGAGCAAGTCAGTTATCAGGAACTAAATTAGAATATAATAAATAAAGACATAAAATTGCTTAATGGTACACAAAATACGAACTTTAATAAGCTAAAAGTTGATTTCTACGTTTCGAGCAATTTCTACAGCCGTCTTCAGGAAAATATGATGGTAAAAAGCCTCAAATTTCAGAGACGAAAGTTTCCTGTGCAAGAAATAATTAGTCGAAACTTGACCAATGATTTGAATACCAAAAATGTAGTGTTGCCATCTAGTGAAAAAAATAATTATAAATGAACTGACATCAAATGAATCCAAAAGTCGATTAAAGAAACCACGCGTGCCGCTATCTAGACATGAGGGACCATCATATTTTCCTAAAGACGGCTGTAGAAATAGCTCGAAACGTAGAAATCAACTTTTAGCTTATTAAAGTTCGTATTTTGTGTATCATTAAGCAATTTTATGTCTTTATTTATTATATTTTATGGTGCAATTGTCCAGTATATATTATTAAATTACAATATTTTAGGCTTCCAAACATAAACAAAGGAATAAAAAAAAGTGCCCAGTTAAACTGATGGCTTTGGGCTAACAGGCTATTCACACTAATTGTATATTACACTCTTATTTCAAAGAATAATGCCCTTCAAAAAATTAATGAAGGGGGATTAGCTCCCCCCCCCCTATACTTAACCAACGAACCTCCAAATCTAATCAGGGAAGCTCCTTAACATAATAAACTGATATAGCAAATTTGAAGCAAATCAGATAATTCTGCATGAAAAAACCATTTCGCTAAATTAGGGGGGGGGGGTATTAGCTCCCCCATTTCCCCCTTTATGATTAACCAACGAACCTTTAAATCTAATCAGGATAGCTCCTTGTCAAATGAACCTAGAAAAAAAAATTAAAGTAAATCGGATAATTCTGCATGAAGACCCATTTATCTAAATTAAGGGGAGGGGACTTTCCCCACTTTCCCCTTTTTGCACTTAATCAATGGACTTCCAAATTTAATGAAGAAAGCGCCATATCGGAATAAACCGGGCTATCAAATTTGAAGCAAATTGATAATTCTGCATAAAAAATCCATTTATATAAATTAAGGGGGGGGACTAGCCCCGTCCCCCCTTTATACTTAACCAACAAACCTCCAAATCTAATCAAAGCAGCTCCTTAACATAATAAATCGGTATACCAAATTTGGAGCAAATCGAATAACTCAGCATGGAAAACCCATTCATCTAAATTAAGGGGGGGGGGTCTAGCCCCCTTTCCTCCCTTTATACTTAACTAATGAACTTTCAAACCTACTCAAGGCAGCTTCTTAACATAATAAACTGGTATACCAAATTTGGAGCAAATCGAATAATTCTGCATGAAAAACCCATTTATCTAAATTAAAGGGGGGGGGGACTAGCCCCATTTTCCCCCTTTATCCTTAACCAATGAACCCCCAAAACTAATTACAAGCCTTATCAGAATGAACGTAGAAAAAAAATGAAGTACAGACTTGTGAAAATTATTAGAATAATTGTGAAATTTACTATAAAACTTGTTATATTAAAGAAATATTTAAAAAATATTGATACATTTAATATTTAGTGTGCATCCTCTTGTTTTTTATTAAAGAAATGATAGCATACTTGTCTTGGTATACTTTGTATGGGTTTTTGGCAATTAAATTGTATTTCGTTGTCATGATGCCAAATTTGGATGAGTGTTTCTATCAGACTAGTCTTGTTTGTGGTGTTGTATTTCTTTAATTTTTTCTTTATAATGGCCCAAAGGTTCTTTATGGGTTTCATATCTGGAGTGTTTCCAGGCGATGAAAATGTTTTCTTTAATTAAATTAAAGAAATGCAGCATCACAAACAAGAATATTCTGATAGAAAAATTCATCCAAATTTAGTATCATGACAACGAAATACAAATTAAATGCCAAAAACTCATACAAAATATGCCAAGACGTATTGAACCTTTAATAAAAAACAAGAGGGTGTACGCTAAATATTAAATGGGTCAATATTTTTAAATGTATTATTTCTTTAATATAACAAGATTTTAATGTAAATTTCACAATTATTCTAATAATTTTCACACGTCTGTATATCGGATGTTTCTACCAAGAGTTATCGTGTTACGTACATACAGAACTGGCGGGCACATTAGCTCTCAGGCTTTGATAGCCTGTGAGTTAAAAACTATATCATACATTAATTCATGCAAACATGCTTATTAAAAGAAGTTATTTTTGAATGAAAAGAAAGTTAAACAATTCAAAAAACAGCCTTGGTCACGGCATGTTTCGATAAATCCACACTTTTTTTTGTTTAGATTAATTAATTAATGTGTCTCTTACTAGCCAAAAGACTGCGATAGCTAAGGTCAAAAATAAATAAAATAAACACTATATGAATGTAAATAAAATCATAAGACGAAATGCAATATTCCAGCTTGATTCAGTCGCAAAATACACAATATAAATTTTAAAAAGCTCACCGTTTTCTTAAAAGTGACAAAGTGACGTATTAAAATAAATGGAGCGGAAAGATAAATATTTTTCTCTACATAAGTTCAACTCAAGGCACTGCTACTTCTATTTTCAGATACCCTAATAATGACAGAACATCCTATTTCAAATGAAGTGACGTATTTGTATGAATGGAACAGCGATTAATCATAAAAATATTCTCTGACGATGGTCGTGGGAATTGCAGGCCGAAACTGCTAAGAAATTTAAATAAAATGTATATTTTTACCTTGTAACATCTATATTATTATTTTGTTGCCTTTTAAGTAAAACGGTGAGCTTTTTAAAGTTAATATTGTGTCCTATATTAATGTTTTATTTATTTCGAGAAATGCACACGATTTTTAATTCATTATTTTTAAGTGCTGAATACCCCACTCTTCCACGTTTGAATTTCAAATTTCTGGAGAATTTATGCAGAAACGTATACTGTGTCTAACTACATAAAGATAGCTGCCAACATTTCTGTTTTTTTCAAGTCAAATTAAACCAGACAAAAAAATTCATAAAATGAGTCTCGTTTCTATGCGCCATTTAAAAGAAGATTTCATTCATGAATTAAAATTCATAGTTAAAAAATTATCTTTTCACGTGAAAAAAAAACAAAAAAACCAGAAGGTTGAAAACTATGAATAGATAAATATGATCATCTGTAACATCATACCGTCTATTGTAAACATTCCCCCAAAAAATATATATATGATGATTAATAAAATAAACTAATAATAATTTTAATAAACAGTTAAAATTAGAAAATAATCTGCATTTATTAAGATGTGCGAATAAAAATCTATTTCAATTTAATTCAAAATAAAACTTTTCCCAGTTTAAGAATTTTAAAATTATGGATTTAGACACCCCCCCCCCCCCCCCGCTTCTCACACAGATTCACGCATGAAACTTAATATATGTATGTATACTTACCATCGCCTACGCCTTAGTGTAATAATGAAAAAAAATCAAAATAAGCAGCAACTGAAAGAGCATGTGAAACATGCCTTTTGACGCATAAATCATTTGCCCTCGGCTGCCCGTTATCCAGATATAAAGTCTTAAATTTAGGTTTTATTTAATTTAAGCGAAGAAAAATCGTGGTTCTCATTCTGAAATTTTAACAAACAGATTAATATAAAACACAGAACAAATTTAGATATATTAATATAAAAAAAACCTGCAAAAAAAATGATATTGAAAAATATGGTACTGAACAAAAAAATGATTGAAGCATAGAAAATCACGGCACCAACAATAAATTAGCAAACTTTAAGACTTTATATCTCGATAACTGGGAGACGAGTACAAATGATTTATACGTCAAAAAAAAAAAAAAAAAAAAAAAAAAAATTATTTCACTATGTTTTTTTGATTGCTGATTATTTAGATTTTCTTTTTCATTATTACACTAATGGCGCGGTTACCCGTTTAGTATGATTTATTTTAAATAAATTTTCATCTGAAGTTTTACTGCATATCAACAATCAAAATTTTTTTCATTCAAAATAAAATTATTCCTAAGAAGTTGTTTTAGAATTATTAAAAGGTTTACTCACAAAATTTCCAAAAAAACTATTTGTCAAAAACATTTGTTATATTTAGTCTTTTCAGTAGTATGTAATCCTGTTACTGTAATGCTAAAAACTTACCAGAATTTATGAACAATTTTATCTGAAAATATATGAATGCAGTTAATTTTTTTTTTCAATCACGATGTAAAAGTAAAATTGTATTCAAAACAAATTATTTTATACTGGTACAAATTTTGATTAAAATTAAGTGGCATAAATAATATAACAGGGCTTTTCAAAGGGTTAAAGAATTGTTGCTAATTACATAATCTTTTATCAAAACATAAATAGGTAAATTTTAATAGTTAACTGTATGTAAAATCAGCAGTTGGCGATATGAAAATGTAGAAAAATAAAATAACAAAAATTTAATTAGTTAAAAAATTTACGCCGTTTAAGTCGTTGAGCTAATTATATGAAAAATTATATAATTTTTTTTTTTAAGTTGTTTTCAGAATTATTTGAACTAAATAGCTCAACATGAGATTATACATAAAATATATAATCAAAATTTTCTAATTATTGAATAAATTAAGAAGAGGAAAACGTTTGTAGAATTTTATGAGTAATTAAATTAGAAAATTTAAGGAAGCAATCAATTTTCAAATTACTTGCAATCTTTTTATAGGAAAACTTACTCATGAAAAAATCCAATATTTAAATCAACATTTATATTTTAATACGATCAAAAATAAAGTCAAATTGAGCTTAACCACGCTTCAAATTTAAACTAAACAGTGAGAAAAAAAAAATATGTTACCAAATGATCTGAATTCGATGCATTTTTTCACACAAATTTATAAGACTGCTGTATATTTTGTAAAATTCACTTGTTGTTTTTAGTGCAAAATAAAATCATTTAGCAACGGTAAAGAGAGTTTTCAATTTTGATGTTTTCCGCAGCGATATAAACTCAGCGTCGATGCCCGCATGTTCATCGATATTTATGCAGGGTATTCCAAAAAGTTTGAAAGAAGTTTTAATATTTTACGTGTTGGGAATATTTACGCAATGTAAACTGCAAAAGTGGCTAAAAATTAGGATTATGTTGATGAAGTAGCTCTGAATTCAGTTGTTGTTTTTAGTGAAAATCAAAATTATTAGCTGCAGATACATGAATAAAAAGAGTTTTCAGCGGTGGCATAAACACAGCACCCGTGCCCGAATATTCAACATATATAGAGCATAATGAAGGGAAAGAATATTTTTTCCAACTGGATTATATCATATTCAAAGCTGGAGTAGCACAGTTGAAGTTTATTCCAACAGAGCGAAAAATGTCCAGACCAGGGATCGAACCTGGATACTTGGCGTGCCGTGCCAATGCCTTACCTGTTAGGCTATCCGGACCGATACCTGGCTGACATAATTCACTCAGTGAATTATGTCAGCCAGGTATCGGTCCGGATAGCCTAACAGGTAAGGCATTGGCACCTGTTAGGCTATCCGGACCGATACCTGGCTGACATAATTCACTCAAGAGTGAATTATGTCAGCCAGGTATCGGTCCGGATAGCCTAACAGGTAAGGCATTGGCACGGCACGCCAAGTATCCAGGTTCGATCCCTGGTCTGGACATTTTTCGCTCTGTTGGAATAAACTTCAACTGTGCTACTCCAGCTTTGAATATGATATATAGAGCATCCCCAAAAAATTGAAACGCGCTTTAACATTTTATCTGTTTCGATACGTAGCCAATGTAAGTTGTAAAAGTGTTCAAAGTAAGATAGGAATTTATATTACGTTTGTGCGGTTACAGATTTACGTTATATTACGTTACTTATTTACACTTAAAAAAAAAAAAAAAAAAAAAAAAAAAAAAAAAAACTGTAATTTTTACAGTAAAAATAAAACTTGTTCTTTCAGATGAAATTTGCTAGAAAGCTGTTTCTCAATTTACTGATTTTAATGGTTTTTAAAATATTTTTCAAGCATGTATATAAAAAAAAAAATCTGCTTCTATCGCTTGTAGCCAGATTACAAAAGATAACTCGTTTGCACTTAAAACAACACGTAGTAAAAAAAAAAAAAAAAAAAAAAAAAAAAAAACTGTCAAATTAACGAAAAAATCTGCCAATTTTGCCGCTAGTGGAAAAACGTTTAATTTACGGAAAATATTTGTAATCTGTGCATTAAAACAGTTTTTCCCTGTGAAAATTACAGATTTTTCATCTAAAAATTACAAAATCTATTTTTCTGAGGGAAAAAAACTGTTTTCTTTTTTAGAGTTATAAATATGGATTTTGTAATTTTTAAAGGAAAAAATTCTATATTTTTTACAGAAAAAGCCTACAAATCTAATTTTATTTGTTTTAACACTTTCAACATAGTTGAAAAGTCTGTTATGAATAATGAATTCAGTTTGTCTGTCTTTCTGTTTGCTGTCTGACTCTAACTCCCATAAATATAGCCGGATTGCCACAAATTTTATATATGTTATTGGGGTTTACTGTGGAACATTCGGTATGGAAAACGATTCGTTTACAGCAGTGGTTCCCAACGTGGGCCGTACGCCCCACGGGGGGCAATTCGAAATTTTTTACTCACCCATTCGCTATCATCTTTCTTTTGTATTTTTTTTTTTTTTTTTTTTTAAGTAATGTTGTAGACTAAAAATATATGGAATAAAAGCAAAATCAGTTATTTTATTGAATTTAAAAATGTTTAAAGACAAAAATTTGAAATAGATACAAAACAGAATAATTATTGAAAAATCTTTAAAAAAAAATTTATATCTTTTTTGAGGTATTAAAATTCTCTATAATTTCTCTAGTTATTTTGTAATTTTTCATAACGCTTCCGATTCTTTATTGAACGAGATTTCCACTTCAATTCGCTCTGCTATATGCCATAATAATATAAAATGGCGACATGCACATTTTAAATTTCAAAATCAGGTAATGCATGGACAACAATGATACTGGGAAAGGGACAACAGAGAAAAAGTTTTGTTTTATTGAATAATGGCTAATGAAAATTAATAAAGATGAGAATCGTGAAATACTTCTTGTACATTGCGTCAATAGAAAGAAAATTTAGTAAACAAAGCTTTTCTACAAATTCTTAATAAGTTACAAAACTGAATTATAAAATGTATGAATGTTATGAATTTTGATGCTAAATGTTTTAAAGATATTTTGTGAAGATAAAAATACAGACAATATAACACTTTTCTTTAAGATTGAGGTAAATTGGAAAAGCAATACAAAACTCTTTTTGGCACATAGGGCGAAGATGTATAATCTCATCGCATTTATAGAATTATATCAAAATCATTTTTGTAACAGATTCACCTCTTTGAATTCACCTCTTTAATAAGTTAAAAAATATGAAATGAAAAGTTATTGTAAAAGCTATATTACGCTTTCCCGTGTGAAAAAAGTTCGCCTTTTTAATAAAAAAACACATAAGTGAGGGGGGAGGGGGATAGCGACTTTAAAGGTGTTTTGGTGGGGCGTGATCATTAAAAGGTTGGGAACCACTGGCTTACAGGGACACTCAAAAGAATTCCCATACATAACGGTCTATATGGACAAATCGTTTGCGGCGTATTTTAATGATATTACGTTATTTTAAACATATTGAAATTTTTATGTATCACCGAGTGTACTACAAGTAGCTAACGGTAGAATATAGTGTGCATAGAATTTATCGTTCATTTACAGGGACACACAAAAGAATTTGGCTACAGTGCTGTCTGTGAACAATAGTTGTAAAAGTGCGTTTTCAGTTGTGGCACGCGTTTTTAAGTTTAACCATCTTTTTGCATATTACTTGGTATGTATAAATTCTATAGATCATATACAGGGCTACACAAAAGACCTAAGTATATTTCCATTTATTGACGTAAATTTCCGAAGGAGAATTTTTAGCTGTGCTATGCATTTATTTAGTTTCTCTTGTTTATTTAGACGTCATTTTTCACCTTAATAAACTGTAAAATTTTGTTACAGCGTTCTGAATAGTTGGAATGTGTTTCATAATTTATACTGGACGCATGGTTTTTCATTCTTGTTTTTCTTTGCATTTTTCGTTAACTGTACACTGTAAAAAAAAAAAAAAAAAAAAAAAAAAAAAAAAAAAAAAAAAAAAAACGGAAATACTACTGGCAATCTAGACGCCAGTACTATTTCCGTTTTTTTACGGGAATTTTTACCGATAAATTACAGAAAATTTTCCGTTTTTAATCAGAAATACGGAAAATTTTCTGTAATTTATGGGTAAAAAATCCCGTAAAAAAAAGGAAATAGTACTGGCGTCTAGATTGCCAGTAATATTTCCGTTTTTTTAGTCCGTTTTTTTACAGTGTAGTAATAGTACTAATGTATTTACCATCATATAGGAATTGTCTTGAATGGATAATAGTATAATGTAATTTATTAATCTTTTGATTACGGGCTACAATTGGTGATTATTTTTATATTCACTCGTACCACAATTTACAAAAAAATTTCTTATTGGTAGATTTCTCTCGAAATTATCATAGTATAAGTACATATAGAATTTTTTTCTCTCAAAAAGTGGGGCAAATAGAATAAAGAAATAGTCGCCGGGACGACATAGGTCCGAACTCGTAATCAAAGGGTTAATGCATGAAAAATTTCTAACAAATATGAAATAACAACAAAAATTTGGGTGATAAATACAGTCTGCTATACCTAAAGACCGACTTCACAGTAGATTCTGTTAAAATATTAAAAATGAACTTTTTTAACATTCACATTAAAAACTGAAATATTATTTGTCTGCACTCTAAAGCAGGTTTGAAACTTTGTTGCGTTATTTTGATTTTTGAAATATATTTGGATCTTTTCTATTTTTGATTTCTTTGGAAACTATATTAACAGCACGAAACTATTCACCCTCCTGAGAATTGTCTCGAATGCATAATAGCATCCTGTAATCTCTAAACACATGCAACATTTCGTACAAATAAGAAATCACGACAAAAGTCGAGAGATAAACAACTTCTGTCATTACCTTACAGACCGACTTCACAGTCTGTTTCGGGTCTTTAAACCCGCTGAAACAGCAAAAATCCAGATATTAAGAATCAAGACAGCGTATCGGACCTGTAAACAGAAGTTCACCGCATATACACTTGTCAAGTGCATTATAGATGTAATTTTCATTTTTTGTCTGCTTATCTTGTCAGTCAACGGACCTAAGACGGATATAATAGACTGATCTAGATTCATAGTATCATTGCAATCACGAGTCTTCAAGATTTAAACTTGAATTATTCTCAATTGGTACGGGATTTAAGAATAAAGCAAATTTATAATAATTATTATAACGGTAATATATTTCTGAAACATATTTATTTTTAATGACCCTTTTTTATTTTTCCGGTTTCAACCATCACAAAATAAAACATTAGTATTTAAAATTTTGTTTTCATTTTTAAATGCTTTTATTTTTCAATTGGAAATACTGTAATAAATTTGAAAAAAAAAAATGTTTTATTTTAGGCGTGATTTCATGATCTGATTTCATGATTTAATCTAATCAAATTTTATTCAATTTTGCACATAAAAGTTTACAGTATACAATATACAGTTTAAAGTGCAAGAAAATTTTAAGTATAAAGCTTACAGTTCTGCTATATGCAAAAGTTCGGGACATGTTCTTGTCAAGTGCCTTATAGATTTAATTTTCATTTTTTATTTCTTCATATCTTGTAAGTCAACGGACCTAAGACGGATATAATAGACTGATCTAGATTCATAGCATCATTGCAATCACGAGTCTTCGAGATTTAAACTTGAATTATTCTCATTTGGTACGGGATTTAAGAATGAAGTAAACTTATAATAATTATTGTGATAGTAATAGATTTCGCAAACTTATTTTATTTATTTTTAATGAGCATTTCTTTTTATTTTTCCGGTGTAAACAATCATAAAATAAAATATTAATATTTAAAGTTTTGTTTTCATTTTTAAATGTTTAAATTTTTCAATTGTATATATTATAATGGATTTGAAAAAAGTTTTATTTTAGACGCAATTTCATGATTTCACCCAATTTAATTTTATTCATTTTTAGACATAAAAGTTTACAGTATACAATATACAGTTTAAAGTGCAAGAAAATTTTAAGTATAAAGCATACAGTTCTACTATATGCAAAAGTTCGCTACATGTTCTTGTCAGGTGCGTTATAGATGTAATTTTCATTTTTTTTTCTTATTATTTTGTCAGTCAACGGACCTAAAACGGATATAATAGACTGATTTAGATTTATAGTATCATTGCAATCATGAGTCTTCGAGATTTAAACTTGAATTATTCTCATTTGATACGGTATTTCAGGATGAACTAAACTTATAATAATTAAATGATAGTAATAGATTTCTCAAAATTACCTTATTTATTTTTACCGTAATTTTAGGCGTATAATCCGCGGATCAAACAATCATATTTCGACTCAGAAATTTTATTGAATAAAATGTAATTTCCTAGATCGCGGTAAATATTTGACCATTGATTCATTGGTTCGTTCAATTATTAAATAAAATTTTGGTGTACAAACATGGTTGTTTGATCTGCGAACGCCGCAAATTACGGTAATAAAAAACATTTCTGGTATTAACAGTGACAAATAAAATAGTAATATTTGAAATTTTGCTTTAAAATATGAAATGCATTTTAATTGTTTTTATCCTTTGAATTTAAGAGTTAATATTACAATAAATTTTAAAAATGTACCGCACGTATTTAGTTTATGCATAATTTCATGATATTATTGAATTTTGTATACAGAAGTTCAAAGTATAGAATATATAGTTTCAAGTTTAAGGAAATTTTAAATATAATAGAAGTTCATTACATATGCTCTTGTCAAGTGCATTATAAATGTAATTTATATTTATTTTTTCTTCTTATTTTATCTGTCAACGAATCTGAGACGAATATAATGGACTGATCTAGATTCATAGTATCATGGCAATCACGAATCTTCAAGATTTAAACTTGAATTATTCGCAATTCGTAAGGGTTTTAAGAATGAAGCAAACTTATAATAATTATTATGATGGTAATAGATCGCTCAATCTCATCTTATTTATTTTTAATGAACATTTTTTTTCCTGTGTCAACAATTACAAATAAAATGGCACAGTCGTTCCAATTTCATATACATGTACACATGTATGTTTTAAAAGCAATAAATAGATTCATGCACTAGCACATCCGTCAACAAGTGATAAAGTAAGTTTTAGAAATCCACTAACTTCTTAAATTGTTATTCTTTGTTTACTTTATTCTTAAAATCCCGTAATAATTCTGAAGGAGGGAAATTTCAATCTTCTGTACTCACAATTGCAATGAAACTAAAAGTTACACATTTGATGCACTTGAAAAAAGCATATGTGGAGAACTTCTGTTTGCAGATTTAATTCAATATGTATGATGCACTTTTCAACTTTATTGATTGCATTGACTTTTAAATAAAAATAAAATTTAAAATGTTTTTATTTTTGAATTGTTAATATTATAATAAATTTGAAAAATGTTTTATTATATGCCTGATTTCATTATTTCATTCAATCAAATTTTATTCCATTTTGTATACAGAACTTTACAGTATACAATGTACAGTATAAAGTGTAAGGAAATTTTAATTATAAAGCAAACAGTTCTACTATAAGCAGAAGTTCGCTACCTATGCACTTGTCAAGTCCATGATATATGTAGTTTTCCTTTTTCCCCCTTCATATTTTGTCAAACAACGGAAACTGACAAGACAATCACGAGTCTTCAAGATTGCAATGACTTGAATAATTCTCAATTAGTACGGGATTTAAAAATGAAGTAAACTTATAATAAATACTTTGATAGAAATAAATTCCTCAATCTCAAACTTACCCTATTAATTTTTTTCAGCACTGTATTTTATTTTTTACGGTGTCAAGAATCAGAAATAAAATAGTAATATTTAAAATTTTGTTTTAAAATTTTAAATGATTTTTTTATAATTTTTTAATTCTTAATATTATAATAAATTTGAAAAATGCTTTATTTTTTGCGTATTTCATGATATTTATTCAATTTTACAAACTGAAGTTTAAAGTATACAATACCGTCAAACGTCCCATAAAAAAAGTTTTTATTCTTTGTATTGAACAAACAATGCAAGATAATTTGGAGTTTTTGCCCTTGAAAAATATTTTATACCCTACTATAGGATATTTGAATAGTTTGGGGGTAATTTAACTTTTGTTACTGGCAACACCGGATGTGTTTGTAAATAACCGTTTTCGTGTGTAAATGTTAACTGTCTAAACTTTCTATAGTGAAACAATCAGGATAAGAGCTACAAATAAGGTAAGTGTCAAAATATTACCTTTAGTAACCTGTAACCCATGTGTGATAATTGTTTTTCCTTTAGCTTTTTATTTTGACAAGAAATGTTTACGTTTTCATAAAGCTAACATGAAAACTAGTATTTCGGGGCTACTTTGTGCCAGGTCTTTTTTGGTCCGAAAATAGTCCAAATTACTTAGAAATGCCTTTTATGCAATCAAATCTCTTCAAACATGCTTTAAGTAACATTTTTTTTCATATGTTACTGTAGAAATATGTTACATTAATTGTTTTGTTCCAGTTGCTGAGGATAACATGACGAAAACTGTTTCTCGTTTCTTTAATATTAAAAATTGGTTTATTGTGTTTAAATGAAAAAGAAAAAAAAAAGCATTTATTTATCGAGTTTGCAGTGTTAATTTATTAGCAAATGCTATTGCAAGGGGATTTCAATAAAAATGCATTCATTTACATATGAAATGTATTCATTTTATATGAAAATAAGTGAATGGACCGAAGAAGCGCCCAGCAGGGGCTACCTTGTTCCAAAACTTTAAAAATAGTTAAAAAATAAAAAAAATATCTCTTTAAAACCATACAGTTTACTTCATTGTTTCATGTCAATTGTTTACAACTCCATTTTGACGTTGAAAAATCACATATAATATTTTTTAATAATGGAAATGTGAAAGGAACCAGGAAAAAGTGGCCCAAAGTAGCCTGGTTGACGGTATACAGTTTCAAGTGTAATGAAATTTTAAGTGTAAAGTTATATAAACAGAAGTTCATTAGATATGCTTTTGTCAAGTGCAACATAGATGTAATTTTCATTTTTTTTTCTGTCTTGCTTTATCTGTCTGAGGAGCTGAGGCGGATAATAATAGGTTCATAGCAACGCAGCTCTTCAAGATTTTAACTTGTGCTTCAATCGGTCTGAATTGGTAGGTGAATGAAGAATGAAGTAAAACAACTACAACAGTTGAAATTTATTCTATTTATTTTATTTTTAGTCAATAAAAAAGATCTTTGAATTTTTCTGGTGTTATTATTAGCAATAAAAAAATAATTATATTCAAAGTTTTGGGCTAATATACTGAACACATGTTTTGTTACGAAGTTAAAAGTCAATATATCCTCAAAATGGAAAATGCTCTATTGTCAAGAGAATTTTAGATTATAATTTTCATTTTTGTCGTTTCATCTTGTCAGACAGACTTGAGATGGATAAAACAGACAGATTTATTTCCATAGCATGATTGCAATAGCAAGTGTTCAATATTCGCACTTCTGTCGTTTTGAATTTTTATGGAATTTAAGAGTGGAGAAAACAGCTTTGGGGGGGGGGGGGGGGGCGGTGAGAGGCGGTAAAAATTAAAACGGTAGTGGATTTCTCAATTTTACTTTATTCGTTTGTGACGGATATGTTTGAAATTTTTTTGTGTCATGAATAGCAAGTAAAATAAATATATTTTATTTTGGTATTAAAGCACTGAATATCATTTTTTGGGTGAATTTAACTGTTTATTTATCTTTACTATGTTAGTTAGAAATTAAAAATATGCCGTACTTATTTAATTGATACCTGTAAACCTTGTTTACCGCTTGTCAGGTGATTTACAGATGTAATTTTCATTTTTGTATGTGTTTGAATCTTTTCTAATCTTAGTAATGACAAATAAATATAATTATTTTTAGAATTAGGTACTAAAATACTCAATACATTTTATTTTTTATTTAAGAATCAATATATCAATAAAGTTGAAAATGCATGATACGTATTTAATTTAAACCTGCAAACAGAAGTTCATCACTTATGCTTTTTTCAAGTGCATTATATATATAACTTTTAATATCATTGCAAATTTTAATGCGCAAGATTGAAAATTCAGTCCTTCTGAATTATTAGGGTATTTAAGAATAAAGTAAAGAAAGGATAACAATTTAAGATGTTAGTGGATTCCCCAAACTTACTTTATCACTTGTTGACGAAGGTGGTTGTGCATGAATTTCTCCATTGTTATTAATACATACATCTACACATATATAAAATTGCAATGTCTGTCAGTGATTTTCAGATAAACGCCTATTTGTAAGTTCATTCGACCATTTAGACAGTATAGTAAAAAATAACATTTAAATCAATGTCTGTCTGTCTGTTTGTCTATTTGTCCAGAGCAGGCTCAGAAGTGGTTGCGTAACAAACTTATCAGGGAACATATAGAGAATATGACACTTTGTTAGCCAGGCGCAAATCTCGCCAATAATAGTTTTTTAATCGCCGATGGCAGCTTTTATATTTAGCGTGTGTAGATTGTAAACAATTCTTTGATTTTGAAATAAAATGTTTACGTTTATGATTTTTTTAAAAGTATTTTAAATTAAACTAGTGAAATGCATGAATTTTAAATATATCTAATTTTAAATTAAATCAGTGAAATGTTCATATTTTAAATGGAGCGAATGCAATATTAGTTTGTATGGGAACAATATTTGTCGATTTATCACCTGCGCCCGGCTAACATAAAAGTACCGAGAATATTTCTGTCTAAAATCTGAAGTTTGTCGCATTGAAATATCTAAAATAGTTTTTGAGAAAACAGGACCAATCTTTCAATACTTACAAAAAAAAAAAAAAAAAAAAAAAAAAAAAAAAAAACACCTCGAGAATTAATAAATCAATGTTAAGAAATCTGTCAGTGATTGAAATATCAAATTAAGATTTATAAATGACAATTCTGGTTACAATCTACAATTTGTTGCATTCCTGGATCTAAAATAGTTTTTGAGACAACATGACTGATTCTCTCGGTTAGAGAGAATTAATCAATAAACCAAACTCTCAGTACTAAAAATCTCGAGAACTAATCGATCAACTTTAAGAACTTTTATGGTGACTGAAAGCTCTAATTAAAACTTATAAATGAAAATAATTACGTTTTTAGCTTATGAATTATACTTTTTAATTTAAAAACTGAATTTGTAAGCATAAGATCTAATATTCCATAATTGGGTCCAAAGCCAAGGCTTTCATCATTCATAAGCAAATTATCACCTATGATACCATTATGTGTTTTACTCATAAAAATCAAATCTGGTCAAACTCATAAAATCAAATCAACAATGCCTTCAATTTTGCCCCAAATCAATACAAAATATGCCACTATTTAATATATAGCATGTGTATAGCATATTTAATAAGGATTTATTTCTCACAATGAAATTTTGTTAACTTTATAGGTACAATTTTATGATTTACTTTAAGGCCCTGATTGTTTTGTGACAAAATCGGATATCCTCCATGGGATAAAAAAGCATATTGGAAAACAATAATTGAAGTGACCATAAACAATGTTTAAATAAAATGCCATACACAAAAGTGTTAATGACTTTTATAAAACTGATAAAATGGTGAACCATTTTATCTGTATTTTCTCAAATTGTGATAAAGGTAATTATCCTTTCGTCTTTAACTACAAAGCTTTGTCTTTAACTATATAATTAGATTTATAATTGAAATATTATTAGTTTAGTTGTTCAGTTAAAGATGTAAAATGGAATATATTGTTCTTTTCTAAAAGAAAGTCTAAACCTTTCCATTTCCTGTAAGATTGACATATCCATGCTATTTTATTTCATCGGTTGGGAAGATTGGATGATTTTTTTTTTTAATGTAAATAATCACTTATTAATAAAGATGTTATAAACTAATCATTCATTTAAAGATGTAAAATGAAATATATTGTTCTTTTCTAAAAAAAAAAGTCTAAACCTTTTCATTTCCTGTAAGATTAACATATCAGTGCTATTTTACTTCATCGGTCGGAAGATCGGATGAGTTGATTTTTTATAAATAATCTTTTATTAATAAAAATGTTATAAACCAATCATTCAGTTAAAGATGTAAAATGGAATATATTGTTCTTTTCTAAAAGAAAGTATAAACCTTTTCATTTCCTGCAAGACTAACATATCAATGGTATTTTACGTCATCGGTACGAAGACCGGATGATTTGATTTTTTATAAATAATCACTTATTAATAAAAAAAATGTTATGAACTAATCATATATTTAAAATGATGTTATGGTACAAAATTAAGTCCAGATTACGTATGCAAAGTTACATTGAATTATGTTGGAAATTCTGATTTCAACAAGCAACTAATAATAAGGCATGCAGTTATACTCCACTTTCACCTACGCAATACCAAGATACATTCAGGTTAATGTAACTTCAAGATGAAAAGAAAAAATATTTTATGATTCGCATTTTTCTATGACATGAAAATTTTGTAAATCATGAAGCTTTAGAAAATTTAAAAATTTATCTACAGATTTAAACGCCATAAATTTAGGGGCCTGGGATCGTGCCTTGCATGCCCGTGCGGCATCAGGTCCTGCGTAAAATGTGAAAAAAGAGTTGAACCTTATCCAGTAAAACGATTTTGATTTTTGGCGCCCATTGCTTCCTTGTAGTTGAGGTTAAGATTATACAATTTGATTTATAAATTTAATGATTAATTTAAAACCACTTGCCCATTACCATGGTATTAATCTTTGAAATCAAGGTTAGTGTTAATATAGGTTACCAACCTTTGATAAAAGGAAGAGTTGAGGTGAAAGAAGAAAAAGAATTAATCGATCTTGTCTACTACAGTAATCAAACAAAATGTATTGCTAACTTGGAGGAAAATATACAGACATCTTTGATCTCTTCCACAAAATTTCCTTATGGATTTCAAATAAGAAAAAACATGTTTCAGAAATGAGACTAAGTAAGTGTATCATGTGATAAAAATGAGTATTTTTAAGGCATTTGTGGATTTTCTGAGAAGGATGGATTTTTAAGCAAAAAGTTCCTCATGGCTTTCATTCGCTGGAAAAGCGTCGCGCGTCTTGTCATTCCGACCATGGAAAGAAACCATTGTTGTAGCTATTGTTGTGCCACGGATTAAGAGTGTGGGAAATTTCTCACTTGTTCCAATAATTTTTATTTGTTGAAAGAAGGGTTGTTATATCTATTGTATGTATTGAACTCCGACGATAAAAAAGGGCATAACTTAATTTCTACTAAACACATTTGAAAGAAACTTAGTTAATTTTGCGAGGAGGGCTTTAATATCTTAAACATCTGTAACGGGTCTATATATTTTTTAACGAATTATGACAATATTTGTGAAGGAAACCAGGAAAAGAAACATAATTAACAATCACAAGACACAGTAAGACATAGTGTCACCTACTTTTCGTAAAATTACGAAATTCGGAAGATAGGTACCTTTAGCAACATAAGTACCAGTTAAACTTTTATGTCCCAAATTAGGAATTAATGAAAATATCGCCTTTTTAAGCATTTTTCCTCAATTTTTGAAAATATTTTAGAAGATTTGTGCAATCATTAAGGGTATGTTCTCAAATCCAAAAGGACAACGCATAAGTTTTAATTTTATTTTTGTTCAAAAATGCATGAAACTAGCTGGTGTTGTTGTTCAGAAACTATGTCATCGAGCTGTTTTTTCCATTTTTTTCAAACGCAATAGATCTTTCAGAAAGAAGTGTCAAAGTGGACGTTTTGAACCGAATTTCCGCGCGAAAGTAGAATAATCACTCAAGAGAGGGCGAAAAACGTGTTTGTCACGTGATTAAAATCTCTTATAACTCAATAAGTAATTGATTGATCAAAAATGGAAAACACAGTTCAATTCCAAATCGATTCCATGGCCAGGCTTCCAATTTTATATCTTTCCGTTAAAATATCAATTTGTAAATGTGTCAAAACGTTTTGAGCTTGTTGAGCAGAGCAGTTAAGAACAGCCTTAACCCATTTGTGCCTGAATTTTGGTTTTCTCAAATGTTTTGGCAAAATCACTTTAAAATATTACAAAATGAACTGGAAAAATACTAAAAAAAATTACACTTATTTTTTTTTTTTTTTTTTTTTGTATTTATTTAATAAAATGTAAAAAAACTACATATGAGTTTTTCTAGTAGAATAATATGCATAATTATATGTTTTGTCTATATTTATATTTAAAAAGTTTTAAAATTATATATTATGTACTATAATTAGTATTTTTATGAACTACAAAAAAAAATATATTTATTTCTTTACAGAGACTAATAACGTTATAACTATTATTAATAATAAAATAAGAATAATCGTATTGCTGACTTAAAAACAATTTACTTCATAAATATCTTCAAAAGGATATTAGATAAATAACTGTCTCCTAAACGTCCAACAAAAATATGTGCCCATTTGTGCCTATAACCCTAGATTTTGGACGTTACAAAAATGCATAAAAAAATAGGCTTGAACATTTAATTTCGCAATTTAAAAAAAATACGTATTTAAAAAAAGTCTACAAGCTAAGATTATGAGTTGCGATTTTGGATCCTTCATAGAAAAAATACAAATAAACTTACTTTTTACATTTCGCCATCTTGAAAAATTAAAAATTTATAAACACCGAAAAAAGCTTTCATTTAAACAAATAAATATCCACCTTATGCTGTCATCTCTCGGGAATAGATAAAGACATTTATAAATAATAATTTCATACAATTTTCATGTTATCAAGGAGAAGAAAAATATACTTATTCATGAAAATTTGAAACGTCCCAAAAATGGGACGCTAGGCACAAATGGGTTAAGTAAATTTAAAAAATATTTCGTCTATTAAAAATAATTAGCTATCTAAACAAAACATTATTTATGAGGACTTCGTGAAATATTTAGAGTTTTACTCCAATATATATTTTTTAATGTTGTTTTTAGTATTTTTTAGAATTAGAAATATAGTCAAGAAAGAAAAAAGAAAAAAAAAAGTCCTTCCGGCCAGTGCCGGGAGGAAGAGGTAGCTTTCATATTCCTTATTTTTAAAAAGCCAACTTATATTATTCAAACACACGAAGCTCAATTAAGTGGAAACCGAATGTAGGAGATTCAATACTAATTTTTATCAATACTAAATCATTATGAATGAGAATTTCGCGAAATTAGTCAGCTTTATCCAAGCTGCTTTTATTTAAAGTCACTTATATTTGGCTACCAAATTCGGCGATTTCTTAAAGTGCCTGCCATTTTAAGACAACATGGTAGATGAGGATAACCAGTGAACTTGGTCGAGACCTTAGTAATTGCTGTGCACATGCTCACTCATATCGGAATCGGTTGATATATACGAGTGCTGTCGCAGGCAAAAAAATCAGATTTTTCAAAATGTCACCCACTTTAGAAATTGAAACTGCTATATCTGAGCCATTTTTTAAGATAAAGACAAACAAAAAATGCTCCTGAATCCTTATGTCAAGGTCAAATACTTAAGAAAGAAACCTTTTTCAATTTCTATTTTTTTTTTTTTTTTTTTGCACCTCACTTTAAATATAATTTTTTTTTAATTTAATGGCCGCCATTTTGAAACAAGATGGCTGATGACGCTGGCTAGCGAACTTGGTCGAGATATTGATGTATACTATTCACATGCCTTCTTCCATCGAAATAGGCGAATACGTGTGGTATCGCGTGACAAATACAAGATCGTTTCAAAGTGTTAGCCATGATAGAAATTCAAAGTGCTATAATTCAACCACTTTTTAAGATATAAACAAAAGAACGAATTTTCAGAAACAAAAACTGCTCCAAAATCTTTGTATCAAGGCCAAACACATAAAAAAAAATCTTTTTCATTTTCCAATTTTTTAATACTTCATTTTAAATTTTAAATTACATTTTTTTTTTTAAATGGCAACCCTTTTGAAACTAGATGGCGAATGAAGCTGGCCAACGAACTCGGTCGAGACATTGGTATGTACTATGTACAGACCAAGTTACATTCAAATCGGTTCATAAATACGCCTGTTATCGCGTGCCAAATATCAGGTCGTTTTAAAATGTCAGCCACAATAGAAATTCAAAATGTTATAACTCAGCCATTCTTTTAGATGTAGACGAAACAAAACCTGTTCCGGAATCTTTGTATTAAGGTCAAACACATACAGAAAAAAATCTTTTTCATTTTCCAATTTTTTGGTATCTCATTTTAAATTTAATTTTTTTTAAATTTTTTTTAAATGGCAACCATTTTGAAACAAGATGGCGAATGAAGCTGGTCAACGAACTCGGTTGAGTTATTTGTATGTACTATGTACACACCAAGGTACATCCAAATCGGTTCATAAATACGTCTGTTATCACGTGGCAAAAGTCAGGACGTTTCAAAATGTCAGCCACGCTAGAAATTCAAAATGCTATAACTCAGCCATTTTTTAAGATATAGACGAAACAAAAACTGCTCCCGAATCTTTTTATCAAGGTCAAACACATAAGAAAAAAATATTTTTTCAATTTTCAATTTTTTGCTACCACATTTCAAATTTAAATTTTTCTTAAAATTTTAAATGTCCGCCATTCTTAAACAAGATGGCGGATGAAGCTGGCCAACGAACTCGTTCGAGACATTGGTCTGTACTATGTATAAACGAAGTTACATCCAAATCGGTTCATAAATACGCCTTTTATCGCGTGACAAAATTCAGGACGTTTCAAAATGTCAGCTTCGCTAGAAATTCAAAATGGTATAACTCAGCCAATTTTTAAGATATAGACAAAACAAAAACTGCTACGGAGTCTTTGTATAAAGGTCAAATACATAAGAAAAAAATATTTTTCCATTTTAAATTTTTTGGTACCACATTTCAAATTTTAAATTTTTAAAAAAATTTTAAATGGCCGCCATTTTGAAACAAAACGGCGGATGAAGCTGGCCAACGAACTCGGTCGAGACATTGGTATGTACTATGTACACACCGAATTACATCCAAATCGGTTCATAAATACGAGAGTTACAGTGTGACATATTTCAGATATATATATATATATATATATATATATATATATATATATATATATCAATTTTGAACGGAGGGGGGTTTCGGGGTCTGGGGGTCATGATCGATGAAAATATACCAAAATTTTTTGAAATCGCTTTCCTCCGAACGGCTGCAATAGGTAGCTTTTTGTAAAGAAAGCTACCTAAAAGAAAGAAAACCCCATAATAATTCTTCCTCAAATCATCGTATGCTGCATCGTAGAGCTGTGAGTGGTACCAATAGATTAATAATATCATCTACTCATTAATACTATTCTTAAATCTTGTTTAGGAGGAGGTGGTGGTGGTGGTGGAGGGTCGTCTACGTATACACATTGTTAAACTCGAAAATTTTCAATGCTAACACTTAATTTTGATACCTGTTTGGCTTTTACCTTAGGATCATTTTAGGCACCATTACTTTTACCATAGGTTACCAAACGCCATCCTTAAGTCTAGTAGTTAAAAAAATTATGCAGGTTTAGCGTTTGGAACTAGTAATGATAGATGCATTTTTAATCTTTGCAGATTGTAATGCTGGTAGTATTTTAAGCTCATAACTAATAATACCCACTCATAACTAGTACTCGCATATTTTAAGCTTTTAGAACTCATTTTCTGATAAAAATTTCATATGTTACACGTAAACGTACAATTCTCATTTTTTGAAAAATAATTTCAAAACTATTAAAAAAAAAGTATTATAACATATACATTTTTTTAACAGAACTCTGTTTCTAGAAATTTCAGATATACGAATACATTCTTCAAAGAATTATGACAGTATTTGAGTAGTTTTTGAGCTGTGTTTAAAACTGATATCCAAAGATGATATTTACCATAAAATCCAAATGCTATGTAAAAATATGTTGTTAGTATTGACAATTTTTAAACTTGAAACAATTTCTGCATGTAGACGATCTCCTAAGCAAAATTAATGCATAACATTAATTGTTAGACTTTATTACTAATCGACTAGTACAAGGCACATTTTTATACGATGTTTTACAGCAGAGATACTACGAAGCGTTCTCTGACCTTTTTTTCTGTGTCATTTAATAACTGTACATATATAAAGGCCTTGTAATATAAATACAGATTTTCTTTTAAATTGAAACTTTTCATTCCATATCTTTCGACATAAAAAAAGCCAAATAAGTATAGTTGTAAAAGAAATACTCCTTTTTAAAATAGTTTTACTTTGTGCAGCTAATAATGTTTTAAAAATATGCTAAAGTACTTAGAACTCACCCTTAACTGCATTACTACCAATAGACGTGTTAAGAGAATTTCAAAACACTTTATTTTATTATCTTTTAAAATTTCGTCAGGCATAAAGGGTAGAAAAAGGATTTTGAAAAATATTTAAAATAAAGATATTTAACCCTTTATGTACTGAATTACGAATTCATGAAAATTTTATATTCTAAAGCATTTTTCGTGAATTGTTTAGACTACATTAGAAGATTTACATAATCAGTTAATAAATTTTAGAAAGATTGAACGATTTAGGAGGATTAATTAAATTTGAATTTATAGGGATTTTGTTCAGTATTTAAAACCTCACTCAAACTTTTATTTTAAATATTTTTCTTAGTATTTTGTAGAATTAGGAAATTTACAAATATAAGGATCTTACAATAGAAATATAGAAATATTTTGGAATTGAGAAATACCCCTCCCTCAACGGCAAGAAAGCTGAAGAGGTGCAAAGGCAAAATAAATCATCCTTTTAAAAATATTTTGGTTTTGTGTAACCAATAATGCTTTTGGAACAAGATAAAGTAATGTATCTATAGCTCATTCTAAAGTGTATTACAACTAACCATTGTATTAAATGAATTTTATAACAAGTTATCTTAATGGTACTTATAAGAACTGTCAATAGGTAAAGGGTTAAAAATTGCTTGTTTATCTCGAACCACTTCAGGGATGTACAAAAATTTTTTCTTCTCTTTTTAGCGGCAAAGTGGTCCTATCAGTTTTATCTACTGAAAAAGCGTTGTTGACAAAAATTATAGGACATTCGTTCGATTACATAGGATTTTTAAATTTTAAATGTATATTTATTAACACTGTTTTTACCAGATTCAACGCCTTTTAAAGCTATGCTTTAAGTTAATTTTACTTGTAAATTATAGAACTAATAAGGGATAAAAATAAATTTTTAATGCGTAAAAAAGGATTTCTGATTGTTTTAGTCTAAAAATCACAAATAATAACCATAAATCGGAATCTCTTAAAATATGTTATTTGACAGGTATAGAAATTGTGTTACATTTAATTTTTTTTAATATATGGTAATCCACTGATATTTAATTATAATTTTGAATAAAACTTTTATTTTATAATACATGTTTGATATTAAATTAATTCGATAAGACAACAATAAGAAAAATACGCGAGAAGTTTTTAATACCGAAATTAACGCGATATTAAAAACTCGATTACGATGAAGTACTCTATTTTTTGAAAGATTTTGAAAAAAATATGAAATAAGTTAACCCGTAATCTCCGCCGTTAGGTCCCAGGAACACATGGAAAAAAATAGTTAAGTACTTCACAATGGATAAAAAATTGACAACGCGATTTGCGGGCTAAGAACGTGAAAAAAAATCGATATTTTCTTAACTAGAAATAAAAGTTAAGGAATTGCTGCCAAATTTTCCACATGCCATGCTTACACGTAAGTGTTACTCATTATGCTTCTTCTTCTTCTTTTTCTTTTTTTCGACCTGTAAAATAATCAAAGAATCTTTACCTATTGCCTGCTTATATACACTTTACGGTCAACGATCTTCATTTAAGCTCGGTAACAATTCATCATTACAAGGAACTCGGTTTCAGTTTTGCAATCGAATATAAAGAACAATTAATATTCCATCCATTGGAATTCATTAGATGTCAATACGTTATATCATGCATCTCCGGCTTTAGAAAACAGCGAACAAAATAAAATTGATTGAAGAAGTAGTATAGAAAAATGCATTTAAATGTCAGAATAGATATTCAGTTTGGCTGTTGCCCTTGATTTCAAGAATTAATAAAATAAAAATAAGTATTTCTTTTCCTTGTATATCTACTTCTTGAGTTCCTGCAAACCCTTAAATACCAGCACAGATATAGTTCATCAAAGGAGAGCTTACCTTTGTAATTGCTAAGGTCACCAAAATACTAGAAAGCAAATGTCTTGGGTAAATTATTGCGCATTTCTGAATTGCCTGTTGTACTCATGGAATTTTTCTGCACAGTCAACCAAAGAATAAAAAAGAGAACACCCAATGCATATTAATCACCAAATTGTTCCATAAAAGAAAACAAAAATCGCCATTCGACTGGAAATTATGTCTTCTTTCAATTATAAACAAAAAAGAAAAAATCATGCGTCAAGCATAGATTATGAAACACTTTCCAACACATTCAGATTAATGTAACAAAACTGCACCGTTTAAAAAATTAAAATACTATGTTTAATTCAACCATATAGAAACGCATAACACATTTCAAAACCCAATTTTAGCTGTTCCCATCTATTGTCGGGAAATTATCCGAATTTTTTCAACAGCTCTGTATATGATATACAGATTTCTATCTATTAACTACATGCACACCAAAATTTAGTTCACTCAAAAAATACACGTACTTCAGTTGAAAATTCCCTTTCAGCAATTTTCTCTAATAAGGAGAATAAATAGTACGTGAATACTTTTGTGCATCCCTGTATATCAGGTATAGAATTTATATATAACGAGGAACATGCAAAAAATTAAGTACTTTTAAAAGCGCATACCGAATTTTAAGCCGTACACTCCAGCAATTATTATTCAAAGACAGAACTGTAGCCGATTTCTTTTCTATGTCCCTGTAAATGAATATAAAAATGCTATGAATGCCATGTTCTAACGTAATCGTAGTGAAATTTAGTGATTTACATCAGTTTCAATACATTTGAAATAGCGTCATGTCATTAAAATACTCTGCAAACGATCCCCCCCCCCCCCCATATACCATAATGTAATGGAATACTTTTGAGTGCCCCTGTAAATGAACTATTAATCCTACATACTTCATATACAATACCAAACATGCTTTGGTGACCCTAAGTAACTTTATCAATTGCATGAAAATCCGAGTATATTTACGGGAGTTAGAGCGTGGACAGACTGACAGACGGCCAGACGAACAGACAAACCGAATGCATAAACACGTTTCAACTTTGTTGGAAAGTTATTAAAAAAAAATGCGTAGGGAGTTGTCTTTACATTCAAATTGTATCAAATTTTGAATACGAACACATAATATTGACAGCAAATTTAGTTTTTTTTTGGTAAATTTGACGTAGCGATACCAAACGGGAAGTACAGCTAAGTAGTTTAGGAATTATGAAGGTTTCAAGTTTTGAACTCCTAATGTTGTTAAATTCATTTGTAATCATGCAAAACATGTACAATACGGACAGGTTTTGAAACATAACTCAAGAACTATTTGGTGGAATGAGCTGTAATTTTGGATTCGTTTATTTAAAGACTGTAGAAATCGATTTCTAAATCTAACTAAAACCTCATAGGTTACAATTCCTAGTTTTTTTCGAATATTTATTTAGAAAAAAATTACAGTTAATTAGCTCATTTTTTTAACATAAATTTAAAAAGATGCAATTTACGGTTAAATAGCTATTTCTTTTTCTTTTTTTTTTTTTTTTTTGTGTGTGTGTGTGTGTGTGTGTGTGTGTGTGATAATTTGGAGATTAAATTGTACGGGGTGTTCTCTCTTTTTTTAGCCCCCGATATGCTATTTCTTTCGGCCAGCAATTAAAATGTTGTCTCTAAAAAATAACGTCACGTTATATAAGCCAGCCGTAAAATAAAGCAGATGTATCACTTTACGGATAATTTCTACTGCAATTTTTTTAACTCCTAAGCATCGCACATTTTCAATTTTTATACCGTCGTATTGGGAAAAAAAATACTTTAAAATGCAATTTTTTTGAAAACTGCATCTCAATTTATTTTTGAGGTATTATCTTTTTGTAGTTTTTATCGACATTTGTTTAATGTTGGTAACTGAAGGACTCCATTTCTGTAGAGAAGTAAAGAAAAAATAGTTGGAAAATAGTAATTTTATATTTTTGTTGCCATTTTCCTATAACAACTGAAAAAAAATGTAATTAAAATACGTGCTATTTTAAAAAATACATAAATGAATGATTTCTGATAAAACATGGAGCTATTATAAACTATATTTAATTTTAAGTATCTGTATTAATGTTACAAACAAATGAAGGCATATGATAGCCGATTATTTTTTGTCGAGTTTCTTGAATGACGACATCTCTTTTTGCTGGATTTGTGTATTATTCAGCGATGGTGACGTCATATGCATACTTTACTGCAGATGTTGTTTAAGACTGGACCGTAAAAGTGGAATTCTTCGGCAGATGTGAATGACGTCATTTTATATTTAAAAAAAGCGTGTGTTTTAGGTCTTAAAACTGAAATATGTTTTGTACTATCTATATTTATATGCATATATATATGTATTTTTTTTCATCGGGGACGACACTTATTTCTGAAAAAGCAGAGTTCCTGTTTTCTAGTTGGTTTTTTTTTTTTTTTGACCGTCTGTACACATGCTCATTTTAATGAGCATAAAAGGCTTGTGCATGATTGCTCTGGGGAAATCCTTATATATTAGTATATATTATTTATAAATTTTCTACAATTATTCAGCTATGGAGAGATATACTCGTACCAGGGATGAAAGAGTTCCTCCTAAAGGAGGAATTCCACCTTTTTTAATACAAATTTGGTCATTCTCTGGATTGATGCAAAAATGCAAAGAAAAATTTTAAGGCATATAGGGAGGAGGGGGGGGGGGGGGCTGGTAAATTTACTCTTCAGGCATTTTGTCTATTTAAACCCATAGAATTTCTGAACTGTTGTGTAGAAGAGCTATTAAATCAAAGGTCAGTTTATCCTGTGACCCTCTCAAAATTAGGTAAATGAAGTTGATTGAGATGTCGTTCCCGAGTGAATTTTTCTTAGATTTTAAAAGAGAAAGGAAGTTTACGTTAGGTTCTTTTTGAAATAGAATATTTTATTCCATTTATACAACTTTTTGGGTTAGTTTCAGTGATGTATTTCTGGAGCAACGATAACTTTGATGTGCATATGTTTAACATGGAGAATTTTTTTTCCCCTCAGAAAAGAGAGAGAGAGAAAATCTTAAACAACCAAACCACCTATAATATATATTTAAAAAAAATAATCACTGCACTTCACATAAATTCATCAGATATATCTTTTGATTTATACTTTTAGTAATCTGCCTTCCATTCTCTCTCTTTTTTTTTTTTTTTTTTTTTTTTTTTTTTTGATTCAATGAACCTACATAATTTTTGTTAGTTTATTTATTAAGTAATTTCTAAGTTACAAAAAGAAAATAACAATCATATGTACAATTATATTTCATTTTATTGTATAAATTCCTGTTAAAATATATCTAAATTATAAAAATTTGCTACCGTTGTATAGATGGAAAAAAATTTCCACCTTTTTTTCCATTTCCCGCTTTCATGCCTGCTCGTACTATCACTGGGTTTTAAAGTATGATCTATTTAGTTAGGCCCAATACATATAATAATTTGAAGCGTAGCTTGCATGAGAGCATGTATGTGAGTGCGATCGTCTGAGAAATGCATTACACGTAAAGTCTGAACTCCAGAAGAAAGACAACAGGCCCGTGTGCATTATTTTTGAATTTTTTATTAATTATTTAAATTTTATGTCTGTAAGTTATTTATGCTTATCGTGCTTTTAGACGATGTAACTACTTTCGCAATAACGATTCAATTTCAATCTTTATTCAAAATATAGAACATTTTCGATTCTTTTCAATGAACTTCACATGGACGTTGTACAGTGATTTTTTAAATTTACGATTCTTTGTTCTTCTCCTTACACTTCTTCATGACCAGTTAAAATGTATTTTGATTTTGTCTTTCAAGCCTTCTGTTTCCCTATTATCTGTAATATTACACTTTTAATCCTTTGTTTTCATTTTATTTTATATTTTAATTCATCTAAATTTAGTTTTTTTTTATATAATGCATTTGAATTTCACGTGATGATGCATCTCGGGACGTAGACAAAGAACAGCAAGAATTTTTCTTTTATTTCCCCCCTGACCCAATAGTGTGCGTGCAGGAGATAAAACCCCACATCTTAAAATCTGTAGGGGACATCCAGAGAAGAAATTTTGTACAATGATGAATCTCGTTGTATAGACAATAGTGTGCGTGCAGGAGATAAAACCCCACATCTTAAAATCTGTAAAGGACATCCAAAGAAGAAATTTTGTACAATGATGATTCTCGTTATATAGACAATAGTGTGCGTGCAGGAGATAAAACCCCACACCTTAAAATCTGTAAGGGACATCCAGAGAAGAAATTTTGTACAATGATGATTCTCGTTATATAGATAAAAGGTAATAAGAAAGTTTTTGATCCCCCCCCCTCCTTCGTATAAATTTACTGTCTGGGGTACAAAACTATAACTAGCAATATATCAGAGGCATGCAGAGTTAATTTTGAACAATGGTAAATTGTGAATTTTTAAGTTTTTCCCGGGCAATGCCGGGTGGGTCTGCTACTTCTAAATTTTAATACAAACAAATTATCACCAAATACTTTGTTTTCGTTGTTATGCGACAAAAATGCCTCATATTCCACATAATACTGGAAATAGCTTCTTTACTGTTACTATAGTTCTTAAGTTCTGTAGTCCTTAATAGTTATAAGTACTTTCTGTTACTACAGTTCATTATTATGGTTGATTTTGTTAGCATGTGAAAATATTACGTGATTAAACTATTTTTAAAACAAATAAAACGCACAGAAAACCATTTTTGAAATATTTAGCGGCTATTTCAACACAGGAAAACTGTTTTTAAAAGAAACGAAACACATACCGACATTAAAATTTTTAGTGGCATAGATTTGCCAACATTTGTGATAATAATTGAACTTTCTCCAAATAATTCAGAGTATTGTTTGAGGTAACCGTCTACTTTCAATACTGGTTTATTGTTCACTTACTGGATATCGTTTTTTCTTGCATTTCGTAAGTGAGTCATGGGTCATCCATTTCCCTTGAAGTAACATTTCTACTCAATCACCAGTTTTTCCTTTTCTTTCCACTTTTTTCTTCTGTTCTTGGCTCAATACTAATAAAATTCAATCGTTTTCAGTGAAACGGATGTGTGTTTTTGAAACAGAATTATATCTTAATAATAATTTGAATTTAGTATTTTGTTACCTTTTTCTCATATGGCTGTTTTGATTAATGTCAATATATTCGTTAAGGATTAAAAGGTCGTTAAGGATGAAATTTGTAGAAAAAAAGGGCAAAGTTAAGTTGATATCTTACAAATATAGGAATTATTTTATTCAAACTTAAGGAATTATTTTATCCAAACTTCAACTGCAAATTATAGGCTTTCTGAGATCGGTTAGGCAGGGGTTCCCAAACTTTTAGACCGACGTACCACTAAATAGAAGTTCATACTTCCGCGTCGTCAAGAATAAAATTTGTAAAAAAAAAGGGCAAAGTTAGTTGATATCTTACAAATATAAGGAATTATTTTATCCAAACTTCAATGACAAATTATAGGCTTTCTGAGATGGGTTAGACGGGGGTTCCCAAACATTTAGACCGACATACCACTAAATAGAAGTTCATACTTCCGCGTCGTCAAGCATGAAATTTGTAGAAGAAAAGGGCAAAGTTAGTTGATATCTTACAAATATAAGGAATTATTTTATCCAAACTTCAACGAAAAATTATAGGATTTCTGAGATGGGTTAGACAGGGGTTCCCAGACTTTTAGACTGACGTACCACTAAATAGAAGTTCATACTTCCGCGTCGTCAAGGATGAAATTTGTAGAAGAAAAGGGCAAAGTCAGTTGATATCGTACAAATATAAGGAATAATTTTATTCAAACTTAACGGATTATTTTATCCAAACTTCAACGACAGGCTTTCTGAGATGGGTTAGATAGGGGTTCCAAACTTTTAGAACGACGTACCATTATATAGAAGTTCATACTTCCGCGTACCTCCAGTTCACAAACGGAAAGCTAATAATGAAAAACCTGTGTAAACGGAATATATCTAAACGAAATATTTTCCAGTCTTTTGTGATTCCGTCTGAGTAGATTTTACAGTATTTAATTGCATTATTACAGCATTAAATTGGCACTTAGATTGTCTAATAATTAGATACTTTAATAATTTATAGTAATATATAGTGTATATAAAGTGTGTTATTTTTGGGTGGTAAATATAGATGTATTTCAATAGAAAAAAATAAATACTGCATAACTTTGTTAAACATGGAAAATACATGCACATTTTAAGTCGCCTTGTTCGTCAATTTTTTGTTGTATGAATACTATGTTTATATCAATAGTAAAATACACTTAAAAATTTTAATAAATGAATATCGTACATAAGAAATTTACATGCCTTCTAAAAGTAAACTGATTATTGATGCGAGATCGAAGTTCCTTGAAATAAGTAATATGCACACATACAATATACTAATATTTTAAAAAAAAAAACTTTTTTTTCAGGGGGTATGAAAGGTCAACTCAACATCTACCGAAGCATTAGTTCCATTTATCTAAAAATTCTAATCGAAATTACATGCAAAACGCTGTCAAAGCAGTAACAACAGAGAGCCAACACCACCGAGCCGGTGAAAGAGGAAGGGAGGAAGGGTGGGGGACATGGACAGTGAACTGTTTTTTGATTTCACTTGCAGTAATTTTTATTTCATTTCACGTACCAGTATCAAACTTTCACGCACCAATAAATAGAGCTTCACGTACCAGTACTGGTACGTGTACCATAGTTTGAGAACACCTGGGTTTAACTCAACGGTGACCTTTAGTTCGTCACTATGGACCCTTGATTCTGAGATAGTGGAGATCAATTAGCTAGTTTGTGAAGGCAAAATTACCTGTACGAAATTTGGCGAACCAATTCGATGCTGTTTGCTGAGTAGTAACACTAGAGCCAAATACACTATTAAGGTTTCGCGCGGTCTGCGGTGCCGTAGTTATATGTAAGATGCATACTTCATAATAGTGAGAATTTCCGATCGTTCACTTTTCAACAAAATTAATTTTTTAAAAAGTTTTTAATATTTTTTAGAGCTTACAATGATTTCTTCAAACAGGCGAGATCTGTAACTTAAAAAAAAAAAAAAAAAAAAAAAAAAAAACAGAGCGGTAAAGTATCAAGCCAATGTCAAATAATAAGTTGTTAAAGTTGGCAATGGTTCTAAAAATATCCATTATTCACTTTCTGCTAATTTTTTTTTTATTATTATGTTTTTAAAATCGATACTACTTAGTTATCACATCGACCAATTTTGCCAAGTTATACAAATTGACATAATTTTTATTTTAAATAACGGAAGAACAAATAAATTAGTATAACATTAATAAAAATACAAATAAAACGTCGAAATAAAAGTCATTGATGAAGTAAACACGTGTAACTTGCTTAAAGTCAAGTGAATGTGACATTACGATCAACCATTATTGGCATTTAATCTTATAGTTTGGCGACAGATTTTTGGTCGACGGGATAACCAAGTAGTACCTTAAAATCTATGTTAAATATATTAAGGGGAACAGTTTGTCAATGAATAAATTTCTTTCTTTTATAATTTCACAATTTAATATTATTAACTACAAATTTCATACTTGACGACTTAATACATATATTTTTTTCAATAGATTTTTACTCAGATTTAATCTCTTTATTTCTCACAATTTCTTGTACTGTATATTTATCTTATTTTGTAAATTTTTATGTTACCTCAGATCTTTAAAATGTGGGTTAAACTTGGTTTTGTGTAAATTTTAATTCATCATTATTAAAATTAAATGGATGTAAGTAGATTATGCATTAAATACCATTAGACTGACGGATAAGCTGAAAAATTGCTTTATTATTTTTACTATACAACAAATGAATACAAACCGTTTCATTAATAGGGTTTATATTTTAGCATGTAAAAATAAAATGAGATAAAACTATTTTTGAAAGAAATACAATACATAGAAACACTGTTTTTACAACGTGTATTTTAACACATATAACACATAAATGTTTAACGAGAGAGTATAGATTTAACCCTTTGAGTAACGTACATTTCCCTTTTCATTCTTTACATCATAATAATCTTCGTTTTATTTAATCGGAAATTCCTGTCATTAAATAAAGCGAATATTTTTATTCGGAAATTGGGGTACTAAAAAAAAACCCTCGGAAGATTTGGTCTATCTGACTTAGTTCACTAAAGTCTTTCCTAATAAACATAGATTATTTTAGTATTTACTCATGTTTAAAATGGAATCTTTAAATAAAAATTAAATAATTAGTAATCGTTAAAAAATTTTAGAGTTATATTAATATAAATTTATACGATAGATTGCAACTTTTATTTAATTATAAATTACATTTGACAGGAGTGGATTTAAAAGTGAATTAGATTTCTAATGCCTGAAGTTTTTCGCATAAGTATGTTTGACATAAAGTTCGTTTTTTTAGGATTTTGGTAGGTTCCTTTTAAAATTCATTTGCAAATACTGAGATAGTATAGTGAAGAGATATAGGTGAAATACATCTTTAAAGCCAACTGCAAATAGAAATTCTTTTAATGTTTATTTTTCAGAGAGTTAGGGTTGCCAGATTTTTCGATTTAAAAAAACGGAAGATTTTTATTGACATTAGTTTGATTTTGTTTTACTGTTATTTTCCACATCCTACTTAACTGTGTTGAATGTGCCAATAATGCCTTTTCAAAAGAATGTTGCTAAAAAACAAATCTTTTATTAATTGTTATAATTATTTAATTGTTATTTTTCAACTGTACAGTAAAACCCTACTAATCCGAAATTCCGGTTAATCCGAACTGATTTTATTTTGAAAAATTACACTTGAACATATTAAAAACATAATTAAAAAATAATGTAAAAGTAGAACATTGTACACGAATATAAAATGAAAACATGCGCTGTAAGCCTACTCGTAGAAGCCAGCTTAAAAAAAAATCTCGAATATCTGTTTGTTTGCCAGCCACTATACCCAGCAAAGAGGAAATTGCTGGCCAGCAGCAAGACTGGTGCTGGCAATGATGGAGAAGTGCTAGCTGATGGTCTACCACTGCATGACCACTGCTGGACAGCTTCAGTCAACTTTGCTGTTGGAAATCATCAGATAAAATTCTGGTGGGCATCCATTTTATCTCATGCGCTGGCCCACCACTACATGGAAGTGCACGAACTTTTGCAGTATTATTGCTGGGAACCCTTACGCTAGGTGGCGCTGCGAATATCGAAGACATTGAGTATTTGAACATAAATCTGAAATGAATATCTTAACCCAATTTAAGTTCTGAAGCTAATTTTTTTTTTGAAACTGTAAAAAATATAACACCACTGCCACCAACAAAATAAATAAGTAAATGAATAAATAAATAAATTCTTTATTTCAACACACTTTTTTTCTCTCCTTAAATCTGTTTTACTAGGTTACAAAGGATTTCGGTTTTCTTAATTTACGCAGTTCAGAATCAATAATAAAAAAAAGCGTATAAAATACATAGGATTTCTATACAATTGAATAATTTCTATACCAGTTTAATGATTGGGAACGTAAATCACAAAAGAAACAAACTTGAAATAGTGTAATGAGAGCTTGAAAACTACGAGCAATCGTAGCGTACGCTGAAAGCACTTGTTCATATCCGATCACGAAAACCAAGCAGCATCGAGCGCGGTCAGTACTTGGGAGGGTGACCATATGCAGTTCAAATATTTCTATAGGCATTTCTATTATAGACACTTCTACAGATGTTTCTATAGCTCTTGGTGAAACTAGCTTATAGAAAAAGAGCCATAATTATATAATACTTTGCTTTTTTTTTTATAGAATTCTATAAGAAATTTTTGTAAGGGAAAGTGCTGGGCCAGCAAAGGATATCAGTAGGATAGGTGCTAGCACTGCAGGAAAAGTGCCGAATTGAAGTAATGTGATGGCATACCAATGCTGGCCTGCTGTTGGCCATCACTGATGGGCCAGCTGCATTCGGCTCGGACACTTTTCGACAGGTTTAAGTAATAGCACCCTTGCACTTTACCGCTGATAGCACTGCTGGCTGCCATCTTTTTTCCAGCTGATGGCCCACTGTTTCTTTCTTTGCTGGGTAAAATCATTTCTAAAATGCAAAAAGAATTTAATTCAGATGATAAAAATTTATTTTTCCTTTCAACAGTTTGATTTCGCAAATTATCTACAGAAGTGTTTTTTTTTCACCCCTCGTCCACGTGGTGATTGAGCTAGTTATATATTCGCAATTTTGAACCGTTTGTAATGGGTTGTTTCGTAACTCCTCATTCTGAAGTTTCATTGGATTATTATAAACACCGGGAGTGATTAAAAAGGAATACTATTTTTTTCCGAAAGTCGTGCCGGATTATCCAACATGCCGGACCTTAGGATGTCGGATTACAGGATATTTACTATACTACTGAGTACTTATAACTTACATTTTTTATAGCACGCATCTTTTTCTTTTCTATATTTATCAGAAATTCAAGTAATCCGAATTTTTTGTAATCCGAACTGGCACCGGTCTCAATTAGCTCGGATTAGCGGGATTTTACTGTATTTGTATTACATTATCACAATAACATTGTTTAATTAATTTTTTATTCCATTTGTATGGAAAAAAGTGCATCAAAAGATAAATTTTTGAAACTAACTGATAAAATAAACTGACACAAATTCTTGAAATTATAAACGTCAAACATATATATAACCATTGTATAATATTACAATTCATCATCTTTTTAAAAAAATTAAAATTAATAAAGTGAGTATCAATACATTACACTGACATTATATATAATAAAGCTGGATCTACTATTATTAATTTAATTAATCATTAATGACTTTTTTAAATAAACATATATCCTAATCACCAATATATAAAATATTAAAAATTAAAACACTCAAAATTGGCGAAAGGAAAAAACATCAGGTGTCGAATTCATAAAAAGAACAAGTAAATAATGAAATATAAGAAGGAAATTCTAAATATTTGAAATATTTTCTAAAACTATTTGTAACTAAATCAATTTAACCAGTGAAAAAAAAAACCTGAAATAATGAATCATCGTCAGCATCAACAAATCCTTTGCACGAAATGTGTGATCTCAAAATTGAAAATTCCGTAATTCAAAAGAAAAACTACAAAATGTACTTAAAATGAGAGAGTAATTATGAATAAAATTGGAACTAATGATTAGTAACTCGTTTTCAAGGGCAATATTACGAAATCATTAGTAATAAGCGGCTAATTTCTGAGGAAGAAATAACAAGCTACAGTTTAAATGTTTATTTCTTCCATTGCCCGATTAACCACTCCATGAAAAAAAAAATGAAAGAAATATATAATTAATCAATATGTAAGACCCGGACAGAACAATGTCATGCGCGATAGATATTAAAATGAAACATGTGAGTTAAAAACTTACTCAGCAATAGAATCATACAATATTTTAAAATACCATGTTGAATCGTAATCATACTTACCCACAATCACAGCAAAACCCCGCCATATTAATGTGTTACAATTAAAAGCGAATTATGATAATTCAAAATCATCACACAAAGTAAATAATATTATTAATAATATAAATATAATAATTATAAATTATTATCGTAATTAATCTAAACATTATAAATTATTTTATATGCTAATTAAAGGATCCCATAGTAAATCTATTACAAGATAGGACTGAAGAAATACAGTTTTTAATTTGAGTGGTAGGAATGACAATTATTATATAAGTAGGCAACACAAAAAATGTGAATAATTTTATAATGCTGCCCTCTACTGATGATTCTTCAAGTTATGAACTAGTTTAAAATAATATTTAAGCATAAATATAATTAGTGCTGCCATCTGTCTGAGATAATTGAATTTAAGAATACTAATACGGTAAACTTTTAGGCGTACCGTATATGGTACAATAAGCCGTGAATATGTACAACTTGCGGAAAAACATGCATAGAGACATGCAACCCACATAGAGAGTACACAAAATGTATTTTGAAGTCCCCTCTAAATGAAAGACAAGAGCACGTGCCCAATGTGACTCTTTGAAAATCCGGCCCTGATCCAGTGAACAATATCATAAGTTGAATTACGAGATATAAGTGTTTAAAACTTTTGAGTTATAGAATACAGAGTTGCCAAGCTCCCACCAAACTTCCGTAACATGTGGATTAATTTGACCCAGGTTTAATATGTTTCGTACCAGAAATTTTTTTAAAGAAATGGAATTAAATAAATCCCACGTAGAAACCACAAATTAAATAAAAATAAATCATTTGGTTCGATATGTTGTTACACTGTGTTAAATTAATCCACATATTACGGAAGATAATGAGAGCTTGAGACCTAGGGAAGATTCGTGTAAATGCAGTCATCCTTGTTAGTTATTTTGTGAACAGAAAAGAGCAACAAAACACAAATTTAATATCGAAAGGATCAGATCTAAAAAAATATTTAACATAAAAACTGAAAAATTCGATTTTTAAGCACTTTTAAAGTTAAAGTGTATTCTGTTCCTTTAACCTCTTCGGAACGAGGATCAAATATACTCTTTTTAATTTGAGCTTGGCACCTAGGAAAATCTCGTGTAAATGCAGTCATCTTTGTTTCTTATTTTGTGAACAGAAAAGCGCAATAACATAAATTTAGTATAGAAATGTTCAGATCTAAATAAAAATAAATACATTTAATTACATACATAACATTTAATAAAAATGCTGAAAATTCGATTTCTAAGCACATTTAAGGGGGTCCGGGGCTCAAAATTCTATATTTTTTTTTATTTATAGAGATTTTGTTATGAATTTTCTTTCTGAAATATGTTTTAATATAATAAAAATATTGCATGTAAAAAAAAATATGAAAAATTTTAAATATTTTTTTTTTAATTTAAACTAGGGGGCCCTGCCCTCTACGAGCTACGTTCGCCAACCCCCGTTCAGATACCACAGACTCTAAAAGTACGCTAATATGATCGGCTTTAAAAAGATTTCGGAAGATTGAATTATAATTTTAAAAACAGTGGCGATCTCCCTATAAACGGATTTCTATTCATTTCTCTTTGATTGGGGAATTTTAAGGCCAAATCCGCTGCGGTACTACTTGATTATCCCGTCGACCAATTTCGCCAAATTATATAAATCGCCAGACCACTCGTCAAATTATACAAATTGCATAATTTTTATTTTAAATAACGAAAGAACAAATAAATTAGTGCAACATTAATAAAAATACAAATAAAACGTCGAAATAAAAATAAATTGATGACGTAGACACGTGTTACTTGCCTAAAGTCAAATTAATGTGACATTTACGATCAACCATTATTGGCATTTAATCTTATAGTTTGGCGAATGATAGATTTTTGGTCGACGGGATAACTAAGTAGTACCAAAGATACAATCGCTGTTTTCGTTTTTGATTAAGTTAAACATTTCAAAATAAGGTAATATAAAAGGAATTAAGTAAACAGAGTCTTTGTCTCCCGGTATTTTTTAACAAAGCGAAAAGAAAGTTCTTTTAAATAAGACATTTTAAATTAATCGTTTTTAATCTGACGTAATTTTGACCAAACTATTCTTTCTCTTTTTAATATTCACGTGAAAATACTTTTGTTAGAACTTAAATATTATTTGCGCTTTCATAACAAAAATAGTTGTAAAGTATCCTCTCAAAATATCAAATAAATGTCTAGCGCAATTTCTAAGTTTAAACTATTTTGTAATATTATTTTGTGTTCATTTTATGTAATAACTGTAATGTGACGTAAATATGACGTAATTTCTCCTATTTAAGACTTCTAACGCATGTTAATGAATTTATTATTTTACAATTTCCTTTCTCTCTTAAAATTCAAGCGTAAATATAGTTTTTATGACGTAATTTTTAATAAGTTCCTGCTTTATGTACGCATAATTATTTAATTCTAATTCCAAATGTTTTTTTCTGTTTATAATAGTCACGTGTAAATAAATTTTCTATTTATTTACACGTATAAATATTTTTTTTTTAATTTGAAGCAAACATTATTGCTTGCGCTGTTTATACAGTTGGCAACAGGTTAAATTAGTACAATTTTCTAAAATGAGTAAAAAATATCTCTCGCAATGCTGAAAATTTGAATTTAAAATTGAAATAAAGTCTCAAAAAATGAGTCAAATAAAAAAAAAAATAAATAAAGTCTGCACACCGGGAACTTCAAACGTATAAAATGATCTAAAAATGATTAAATTCCCATGAATAGTTTTTGCTACTATAAAACTTTTTTAGTGGAACGATTTTGTTCAACTTTAGTATTAAATATCTCTTAAAATAATTCTTCGATTTGAAAATTGTCTGCATCAGCGTGTTTATCAAACATTTCTGTATAATACTACCGATTTTCATATTTTTGTATGCATTTTTTTTCTTAATATTAACGAAGAAAGACCTCCGGTCACAAAAAATTTAAAACCGGCGGCGGCGGCGGCGGTGACAGCGGTAGTTACTTTTTTTAGAATAGAGAGATTTTAAAATTTTAAGCATATTTAATTTTTGATATAACTCTGGAAGTACTTACTTGATTTACAATTTACAAAATTTTTACACTTTTGTGTACAGAAAATGTATCATTTAAATATGTCTTCAAGATTTCTTAAAATATTGATTATGAATTTTAAAAAAAAGGTAAAAAAATGAACTTTTTTTATGAGTGAATTTTGCATTAATTAGTATATTTTCACAATTAACACTCAAAATTAAAAATACGAAAAACAATTTGTTGGAAATATAGCATAAAATCTCTGTTGAAAATTTCATACATATATCTTGGAAGGAACTTTAGATATATTCTTTTAAAGTTGACAAATCGTGAAAAAATTCACTCCGAGATAAATGAAGTTACAGTACTCGTCAGAGGGCAGCTATGATTCGCTTCTCACAGCAAAAGGTGTTATATCTATGAATCTAATGAAGATAAAATCATGCGGTTTGCGGTATTTAATGCTAAAAACTCAGTATTATTTTTAAGTCAATAAAATAAATTGCCTTTTTTGAGAATTTTTAGCCCCAGACCCCTTAAAGTTTGCGTGTACTGTCCCTTTAGCCTCTTCGCGACGAGGGTAAAATATACTCTTTTTAATTTTACCAATCGCGCCGCTTTACCGCAGAGATATTTTTATTATTTAAATGCTGAAATGTTATGAGAAAAAATATGAAATTTTCATTTTAAAAAATATTTGTGTCCAATTCCTGGGTTTTGCACATCGTATAATATGAATGCCGCTCATCAAGATGGGGTTAACACAAATTACATAAATTTGGAATAACATATAAGAATGCAAATAAAATTCTTCGTAACGTAAAAAAACACAGCAAATGTATAAATACAACAGAGATGAGGAAAACGAGGAAAAAAAAAGCTACCAAAGAAAGCATTTGATGACATCGTCATCATTCTAACGCCTGAAGTAAGTGAAATAAGGACAGCCTCTCTTCTTTGCTTTCCCTTGAATAGACGAAACTGTGATGTCAAGTAGAGCGTTGCGATCTTGGCGACGCCCGATGTGCGGTTTATCCGTCAATCTACGGCTCTCAAACAGTGTGCCGCCACACATTGGTGAGCCGTGAGAGGTCCTCAGGTTTGCAGCGAAAATTTTAAGCAAAGTTATAATAAGATTCTAGAAACTAACAAAAGTATTTTTAAATTCAACAGTCTGTTTACTATGCAAAGAGACTTAGTGTCATAAGGTTGCATTCCCTGCTAAATTTGCTTCAATATTTGAATATTTTTAATAAGAAACGTCAGAGAACTGTATTGAAAAGAATTTTTAAAAATATAATAATCTATAATATTAATAATATTGTTTTTTACTCAATTGCAAACTTTCAATTATTACAAAGAATATCATCCGCTTTAGATGTTACATTTACGAGAAACAGCCTTTTCAGCATCGAATAGTCTTCAAAACGAAAATAAATTCTGGCTTGATTCTTGGAAGAAAATTTACTAGTATGCCTATTTGAAAACCCTATATTGCAAAGAAGATATATATATATATATATATATAAACTTTTTATTACAAATAATAACAACATATTTCACTTTCAAAATACTCAATAATTGCTATAAGTGATAAATAGAAAATTTAAAAACCAGATCAATTATGAGGGGTACATGAAACTCCTATCCCCAAAGAAGATGGAGCAGTGCAATTTTATATAGGAATGACAAATAAAAAGCTCAAAACTAGGATCAAAGAACATATAGCAAACATCAAATACAACAAGAAAACTACAGCTATGGCCAAACTATATAACAGAGAACTTTTACAAATAGATTTTAAAAATAGTAGAATAATTTATCCGTCAAGTTCTTATTTGCCATCCATCACCAGAGAATCAATAGATATCTTCTTACTCAATGAGAATATTTGCAATGATTCAGTGTCCATGGAGCTCCCTAAAATTTGGAAAGAAATGCTACACAGAATCATGAAACAATAACGTAAAATAATTCACGTTCACAAATTTCCATTTTTGATATTGCAGTTAATTTCATTATCTGCTCTCTTGTGTTCGCGTGATTTTTGTTTTTGTTTACTAGTTTTTCAATTTGAATTTTTGCGAAGATATTTTTATCATTTTATTTTCTTGATAATATTGCTGTCTGATGCAATGAAACATGTCGAAATGTATAGCAATTATTGAGTATTTCGATATTTTGAAATGATTTTTATGTATAGTTTATGTTTTATTTCGTTTATTCATGATGGAACAATCTGTTTGTGTTATTAAATAAATTAAACAAGAAAGAAAAATCATGCGTTAAGCATAGATTATGGAACACTTTCCAAACTTCCAAAATGCTTTAACAAAACTTCGCCGTTTAATAATGTAAATAAGATACCCAAGAAAACATTTTACGAAACACATAACACAGATTTCAGTAGTTACCATCTATAGCCTGAAAAGAACTTGAATTCATTTGCGAAGCTGTGTATATGCTCTATAGATTTGTATATATTCTACATAGTATGCCAAGATTTAGTATAGTAAGAAAACGTATAATACAGTTAAAAATTAACCTTCAGCAATTTCTAGCAATAGACGGAAACGTACGTGAATTCTTTTGTACAGCCCTGTATATTACCTATATATTTTCATACCACACCACATATTACGTTAAAATTTAATTCAAGCGAAAAGACGCTTAAAACTTCTGGAATCCTACTTCCAAAAAATATCATCTATAGGCGGCATGTATCTTGTTCTTTGCATTGCCCTATATATGATTTTATTTTTATTCTACATACATCTCTTACAGTACTAAAAGTAGCTGAGCTTGAAAATGCATATCTCAAATTAAGAAACACGTTTAAATAATTTCACGCTCATTCTCAGCATTGCTTACGAATTCTTTTGTGTACATGGTCTATAAAATTTATACATAACACGTAGCATGCAAAATTTAATTAAACAACCCCTTGAGCTCTGGAGGTGAATTTCTTCAAAATGCCCAAATATCACATTGACACTAGTATTTTGTAAACAACAGATTCGGCTTATAATAAACACGAAAAAATGCATTAATCTATTTTCAAATAAATTTGGTTGAATATTCCGTGCTAATGTGACATTTGGAGATTAAAATTAAGTGAGAAGAAATTCACCCATCAGAGCTCAAAAGGTTAACGCATACCATAAGTAAAAACGCTATTTCAGCAATCTTCTCTAATAGTCAATACTTCGGGCACAGCATTGTATCCGAAATCTTTATGTGTCTCTGCAAGTGAACGATAAATGTAATGTTCATCATTTTCTAAAAGCAAGCAACTTCTAGTAAACCTCAGCAATGTATATCAATTTCAACCATGTTTGAAATAGTGCAACATAATTAAATGCGAATAGTTTTTGTTCGAAGACCAGTACATAAATTAACCCTTTTGTGTGACCCGGTAGATGAACGATAAATGCTTCGCACCCTATTCCACAGAAAGCATGTTTTAGTGCACCTCGGAAATTCATATTAATTTTATTATGTTTGTAACAGAGTAACACCAGTAAAATACGCCGCAAACAATTTTTCTTCATATACCATAACATAAAGGAATGCTTTTGAGTTCCCCTGTATACATACCGTAAATGCTACAAATAACATATTCTGTAGTAATCATTTTCCATTTCCCCTTAAGGGTACAGATAACACTAAAAACCAAATCCCTCTATTTTCAATGGATTCATTTAAAAATTAGCAGACTTGTTAATGGTATGCTCAAATAGTTATATTGAAAATTTGGTGATAAAATAATAAAAAGTTTTTAAATTATTAAATTTTTAAAATAACGAATAATAGTAATATTTTAAAATGCCCCATGCGCATTTCTTTTGCAGAAAATACAACAATATTTACTCATGAGATACTTTTTATATATTACAATGGAAGTTGGCATAAATTGTAAAAGTTCGCTGAATATAATAAGTAGAAGAAAAATATTTTGATAATAATGCTTCATTTTCCCAAAAAAGTAACTATATATTTTCATATCCACATAAATTTCAATATTAAAATATTCCTGAAATGCAACTTTGTATGCTAACATTTATTTATTATTGTGCAGGGATATAAATTATGAATTCTGAAAAAATCTAATATTTAGAAATGCGCATAGAACGTTTCAAAGGTTAGAAATGTGCGAATTTTTCAATTTTGGGAAAACAGTTAAGTAAAACGGTTAAGTAAATTAAGTAAAATAAACTGCATAAATGCAGTTTTTACAAATATAAAAGCTTATACCTCTAGGAAGAAGCATCGGAATTGAAAAATTCTTTTTGCATCAGATAAATTTGAGCATCTAGTTTCATAATTCTCGAAAAGAAAAAAATATTTCTTTTTTAATTTCGTGATTTTGAAAAGGAAAAAAATATTTCTTTCTAAATTTCGTGATTTTGAATGTCCACTGTCACCTTAATAATGTACATAAATTTCATTATGTTTAAAATAGTGCAACACCATTAAAATGCATTGCAAATGATTTCCCCCGATAGTCCTAATGTAACGGAATACTTTTGAGTGCCCCTATAAATGAAGTATAAATGCTATACACGTCATTTTCAATACTGAACATGCCAGATTAAATCTCAATATCCTGTATCAATTACCAGGTTATCCGAGTGTACTTTCTAGAGTTACAACTCGGACAGACAAATGATCAAACAGATTGACGGACAGACAAACCCAATTCCTAAATACTTTTCATATATGTTGAAAAGTGTTAAAAAGACGTACATTCCTTACAAAGGTTTTCAATCATCATAATTTTAATATGCCGAGGAAGTGTAACCCCGAAATGGAGTGTACCATATCATAAAAAGTTTGAGAAACACTGATGCACAGTAATTAGTTTTTATTTAAATAATGATCCTTACTTTCATCCTTATGCAATAAAACAAGCTAATATAATGTCTCTAAGCAATACGGTTAGATTCATGTTTAAGAGAACACAGTTGTTATGGCGCACGTATATCACGTAATTGTGGGCATAAGCCGGTACTCAAATCCCCTGTTCCACAACGCGAAACCTTTTAATACATTTTCTGATTCATTTTTAAACGTAAAGGCATAAAATTGGCAGGATTGAGTATGAAATTAATTTAGAATCGAAATGCATTTTCTATTTTTTGGATAAATAAATTACTTATCGAGTTATAAGCAACAGTGGTCACGTGACGACCAGTTTTTCTCCTTTTTCGCGGTGTCGCTTCCGGAAATTCTTTCTGACACATTTTCTGATTCTTTTTAAAACGTAGAGGCGTACCAATTGGCTGGACTGAGTATGAAAGAAATTTCGAATCCAAATGAGTTTTCTATTTTTTGGATAAATAAATTACTTATCGAGCTATAAGCAACTGTGGCCACATGAGGACCAGTTTTTTTCCTTTCTCGTGGTGTCGCTTCCGGAAATTCGGTTCAAAACGCCCACTTTGACAGTATTTTCTGAAAGATTTTTTACTTTTACTAAAAAATGGTAAACGTCTTGCGATTGCATAGTTTTTGAATAAAAACACTTGCCAATTTTATGCGTTTTCGAACAAAAATAAATTAAAAAGTGTGTCAGAAATTTCTCTTTGGATTTGAGAACAGCCTTAACATTTTCCAAACGTCTTAAATAATTCTTCCTTAAGCCTTTTGTCATAATAATAGACTCAAAATAACTATATATTCCTTAAATTTGATTAAATGGCATATTCGATAAATTTCGGCAAACTTTAAAATTTGTGATTTGGATAGCTATTTTCAATTTTCAATCAGTATTTTTTTTATGTTCTATTTTTCATTTATTTATTAGTATTTTCTACATACTTAAAATGATGTATTCTGACATCCGAGCAAATATTTTTCAAATAGTTGTTGTTAAATTATAAGGGGTTAAATCATTATAAATTGTCTGGCCAAATAAAAAATATTAAATGGTATCTAAAAAATATAAATCCACATTTAATAAATCTTTTCAGACTCTAAACATATTCGATACACTTTTTAGAGTGCTTTTTTTTTTCTTAAGACTGTCTTATAGATAGAATAAGTAAATATACATATTTTTTTTCATATATGTTATCAGTTATCACAGTGACAAAAAACTCCTCGTATAAACGATTTATTAAAAAAATAATTATGAAGAAAATTAAAAATGCAGCAAAGAAAACACTTATGTAAATATAAAATAATTTTTATTTACATTTTAATCTTTTTAGGGCAAAGTACTTTTATTGCTAAAATGTTGAAATGATTAAATGACTCCAGAAATTACAAACACATTTTTTAAAAATAAATAAAATCTTTCCTTGACGTACATTATAACAGCAAAATATTGTTTAAAAATTCTGGTGCAGTTGTGGCATTTGGGGGATTAAAAATAAGTGGTCTGAATAACATAACACCATACTTCAAGGGTTTAAAGCGGAACTAGTTTATTTGATTCATGACAGCTGATAGCAATTTATCATTATGAATGAATAAAAGGATCGATTAACTAATAGGATATTTTGTCCGTACTAAACTTTATGTACAGGATTATTATAAGTAAAATTTATCTATTCAGATGTCTAGCCAGCTTCTAGAAAAACTAGACAGAAGCCCGTTATTTAGACATAACTCGAATAATATATGTGAGAGCGTGAGTTTCAAAACTCCCCATATCCACATTTAAAAAATCGTGTTTTCTCTATCAATGTATTCTACAGGTAAACCTGCACCGAAAAAACACAACAGTCTGCAAAAAAAACTAGTCTTATCCCGTATTTCTGCCATTGTAAAATATTGGTTTACAATGAAATACAATAGACGCAGTTAGAGGTTTCTCGCAATTTCTCAAAATTTGACTTTCTAGATAAAGGGAGTTTTGAAACTCACGTCCTTATGCGTATATATTTAAATTTCATTATTTTTCTTTTATGTGATATTTTGTAAAAATCCAAACGTATCATGCATTATTTCTGGGAAGAAAACCCAACAATATTTTCAAACGTATTATCAAACTTTATTAAGTCTATGGACACAACAGGAAGGGCGCGCATAATCTCCCTTTCCGAAACAAGTAGAAAAGGATCTATCTATTCATATGCTTTTATTTAAAATAAAGGTATTTTAGAGAAAAAATATAAACGACCCCATCTCTCCTCCCCCGGAAAAAAAGAAGAAGAAGAAGAAACCGGCTGTAAGCTTTCAATTTTTTACCAGTTTTTTAATTTACTGTTTCACCAATCAGCGATAAATCGACAAATAACGAAATTTTCATTTATTATTTATTTATTTATTTATTTATTTTTTACGGGCGTATAATTGAGGTTCTGCATTTTTCTTCTTTTTTTATTTAACAAAGAGGTATGCTTACAAATACAGGTATACTTGTAAAATACTTTTGTGTATCCCTGTAAATAAACAATAAATGTTGCGCACACTGTCTTCTATGGGTAATATTATATGGTGTACATCTACGTTTTATATCAATTTCGTAATGTTTGAGGCAGTCTAACGATATTAAAATGAACTTCGAAAAACTTAAGTCCAGTGATCATAATGTCTCCTAATTCTTGAGTGCCCCTGTAACAAACTATAAATGCTACACACTTCATCTTCAACAGGAATCATGCCATGGTAAATCTGAATAACATATATAAGTTAAGTGGAAATTGAAGTATATTTATAACAGTTAGAGCACACACAGAGAGACGGACAGGTGAACCGAAATCACAAACACTTTTCAAATATGTTGGAAAGTGTTAAAAATGGTGTTTTAATCGCCTTAACGATTTTTATAAATTTGGGTTCCAGGTAAATCAGCTGCATATCGCCTTATTAGTAGAAAAGTATAGAGTACCTATGCATTGTTCACAAGTTTAAATGGAATTCTTATGTCTACTTCCGTCTTTAAATTATATCTTGCTGTTTTATAATAGGTTTCTAAAAATAATTATTTGCCAGGATTATGACCGTAACAGCGAGGTTAAGAGATACAAGTCGGAAGCAACCGCATGCATCTTCGACAAATATGATGAAGATGTATAAAGAGTATAATGCATTTTCCACTCTACTAGCCATGGATTTCGCCATAGAAACTGCAGTTTTTCCTTCAAGACCACAGGCCTACTTTCTTTTGTGTAGTCTTAACATATCTGCACAACTATAACCACTCATAAGCAAGGTCTGGCGTATTGCTTAAATTTGATAACAATGTACATGCGTTAGCGTAGCAATGAAGCATTCACTCTTAAAAAGGATTACGTGACTATAAATACAATAAAAATGTATGTCAGAAAAAAATACAGGCTTTTGAGAGATTTTCTGAGATTTTTTTTTTAATTTGAAACTCAACTTATGATCCATAAGTTTAAATAAAGTATGAAAATGTATTTTTTTATCGACAAAAATGTAGAATAACCTAACGAAGAAATCAAAATTTTTAAGTTAAAAATATTATATTATTTATTAATTTATATATGATTTTATTAATATTGTTGATAAAAAATTATTTAAAAATATACATGATAAAATAAAAGATTTTAATTTGTTAGCCCTTAACATGTATTTAAATTCTAATTATTGTATGTTGTTTTTATTGCGTGACAAATTTTCTAAAAGTGGCGTTAAATTTAGTTGAATACTTGCAATGTACAAAAAAAGTACGATTTTTTAATAATTTTTTACAGAACCTTCATATGTCCATGAATGTACGTGCTATTCTTACACAAAGGATCACCAATGTTGTACAAAATTCTAATGGTTATGTGCTACACCTACTGATTATTTTGAGTATATTACTTTTCAATGTAGTCGCAAATGCTGCTTTTTAAATTCAATTTGTTGTTGATATCTTAACTGTTCTCGTAATCAAACCTTCTCTGAGTAGTATGGGGTCAAGCATATTTCTTTATATTCCTGAAGTTCCAGAAAAAATTGCCCGTTATTTCTCTAGATATTCTTCAAAACATCTAAAATCGCAGGTGACTGTTGAGTTTTGGCCATAAACGTTTGGCTTTAGTCTAATCTAGCTTGATTATTAACCACTTTAAAGTTTCTATTCTTATATGAGCATAAATATTTTGTTCTATGTTGGTAGTTCAAGTAAAATATTTTTATAAACAATTATATGTAAGCATGAACTAACTATGAACATCCGAACATGCGTAACATGATATTGATATGCTATTGTTCATGATAGCGAACATGTGTAAATATATTTACTCGAAAACGAAAATCAGTTCTTTGAGTCTTTAAAAAATATATAATTACATCATGGATATAGCAATAAAAAAAAAATCACTGTTATTATTTAATGTATTCCTTTTATAGTTATATAAACGTAGATCAGAAAATATACTTGAAACTGTACTTCCTTGAGATATTCCTCGGCATTATTTATAAATGGCATTATTATAAATAATGTAAATGTGATATAAGGTAAAATTCAATAACATTAAAGAATCTAACAGAAACATATTATTTTAAAGTAAATTGAGTTTTATATTCTTTAAAAAGTAAACACATAGTTTTATGTAAATATTTTATATATAAATTAGTATATATATATATATATATATAGATTTTTAAAAAGATCATTAAAATAAAATGTTTTATATGTTTTTCAGAATTTATGTTTTGTAATTTATGTATAAGCTGATCAGTGATTTTTAAGCAGTGTTGATTACCACTTTTAATCGTTATATTTTATATCTGAGGGAGAATATCCAATAACAAATTACTCGCAGCATTATTATATGCATTACAATCAATAGTTACGGTACAACATTTTTATCGGATTTTTTATAACATTTTGATATAATAAGAAGGTATGGATATTGAAAGTTTTATACTTAAGTTTGAATAACTTATGTTAAATAAATAATTTTCTGCTGTTATTTTCAATTTTTAATGATGATTTTTAAAAAATATTGGGTCGATTGAAAAGTCGTGTCGTGTTGGGAAAATCAATTCGTACCGGAAAATTCTATCATTTAATTATTAGACATTGATGTCGATATCTAATGTCTAATAATTACTGGCAGAATTTTCCGATACGAATTGATTTTCCCAACACGACACGACTTTCCGATCGACACAATATTACCAGTATTAATAGCATTGTGGGGTAATTGTTTATACTATTCTTTACAAATAATGGAATAATTGTTTGGTGATTTACCTACACAATACTACTTATTACATACACCTTAATAAATTTAATTTGTAGATTAGTTGATGTAGTTGTTTATGCTTTTGTTATCTACAGTTTTAATATAATGTATATTTTTTAAAAGTTCATTTTTAACCCGTAACTGGAGACGGGAGTCAGAATGACTCTGCGTTGTTCTTTGGTTCTGATGATCATATCTTTTTTTGTCCTTGAATAAAATCATTCCTCAGTACCGACAAGTAGTTCTTTTATCATTACATGATTTCCAGAATATATTGCGTTTCTAAAAAAAAATTTAATGCTGTTTACAAAAGACAAAAAAAGAAAATAACATTATATCTCTGAATGCGTAAGAAAATTCATGTCTCCAGTTACAGGTTAATCATTTAACTGTAAATTTTCATTAATTAAAAATATAAATTTGTTTATTATAATCTATTGTAATTTTATTGATAAACAAATCTAAATCTTTAAAAAACTGCATTAATATTGTTTAAATATTATTTTTGTATGGAAGGTGTAATTTAGTATCATAATGCTTTAGTTTCTTAAAATTATTTTCTTCTACATTATTTAGGCCACTATTAAATAATGCCCCTTTCTCTCTTTGAGTGTATGTGTTAATACATGTATACATATTAAAAATGAAGTTTTGTCCTTTATAAAAATTATAATATTATCAAGCTAGACAAGGAATAGAAAATACAGCAAAATACAGCTCCAAGTCAAAAAATTAGAATAATTAATTTCATTTGCATTTGAAAGTGCATTTAGCTTTATTTCAGTGCAGTACAATTGAAAAAGAACAACGGTTGATGTTTTAATAAATTTTCATGCTATTAAAGAAAATTAAAACTGTAAAAATTAAATTTTGAGTGAATATTGTATTTTTGTAAAATTATTTCCATTATTAAAAATATTAGAATACTAAAATAAGTGGTTGAAAAAATTAGAATACTTATGAATTTTCCTGATTGGTTCAGAAGATTGAATAAATTAAAAATAAAATTAGCTTCTGCGGGGCTTTTTAAATTGTAAAATAGCTTTGCATCATCATTGTTTTCATTTTGTGTGAAACATGGGTCGTTCGTCCGACATAACGAAGTTTACAAAGCATCGTATTATTGATTTGCATAAAGAAGGTCGTAAACAGCAATATATCGACAGTTACTTTAAATGTTTTCAACCAAGTGTTAGTAGAGCAATAAAACAGTATTTTAACGACGGACATTTTGAAAACAAACATCTGAATAGCAGCCGAAAGGCAAAAACTACTCAGAAAAATAATAGAAAGCTAAAAAGTATTGCTGTAAAAACCCGTTTTAGAAGTGTAAGATATTTGCATCGAAAGTGGAAAGAACACGGTGTTGATGTGGGTAAATCTACAACAATAAGACGTTTTCATAAACTTGGATTTCATTCTCGTTTGCCAAAGATAAAGCCCTTCATGACTATTAAACAGAAAAGGGAGAGAGTGAAGTGGTGCAAAAAAAGAAAAAAAAGGCTTTTATGGGATTCATATGATTGGAAAAATATATTGTTCAGTGATAAGTGATCAAGCTGTTCGTGTATGGCGAATGAAGCAAGAAGCATATGTCAAGGACAACAATAAACGATGAGTGGAATTTGCACCAGGGTAATAGTATGGGCTTGCATGACTACAGATGGTCCTTGAAGGCTATGTATCGTCAACGAAAGGATTAATTCTGAGATATATCAAGAAATCCAAGAGCATTTCATGATACCGTCGTCGGAAAATTTGTGTGGTGGCGATTTTATTTTCCAACACGATTTAGCACCTTCACACAGGTCAGTGCCTATGGCCAACACCAAATTTACGTATGGTCCCTGGCGAGCTAATTCGCCGGATTTAAATCCACTGGAGAATTTGTGGGGAAGAATGAAGAAAAGACTGCAAGATATTGCGCCAAAAAACAAAGTTGAGATTTTTCCCAGCATAAAGTCGACATGGTTCATGTGTGGACAGAAAACACTGTGAACCACCTCTAGCTAGCTTGGCAAAACGAGTTCGTGCTGATATAAAACGTACAGGTATAATTACTACAAAATATTAAAGAATAACTATTTTTTCTTAAAAAAAAAAAAAAAAAAAAAAAAAAAAAAAAAAAAAAAACACGTATTATTTACAATTTATTATTCTATTCTACCCCGTAAATGGTTAATCTAAAATTTAATTTTTTCCAAGTGTAAATAATTATTTTAATTTTTGTATTATTTCATTTAATTTTTATGCTAAAAGATTCTACAAACTATGTAGATTCTTACAAAATTAAGGTTTTATCCTGTATTACTTTTTGTATAAGCGATGCATAAAAAACCTTTTTTTCACAATTCCTTTTTTTATATTATTCTAATTTTTTGACTTGAAGCTGTACTGTATATATCATAAAAGTAATGAAAAATTGGAAATATATGTTGAAACAATACAGAATCGAGAGGCAAAATTATAAATGATCATTTGTGTTGGTTTTTAATGGCTTTATACATACATACATATACATACATATTTATTTATAAAACCATTATAATACATATGTTAGTTATTTAACTAATTAACAGCCCATGTTTTGGCATATATATAATTACATAGTTTTTAAATACATTATTTTACTACTGCTAATGCACATAATATGATGTATTCACTTTGTTTCTATAACATCTTATTACTAAGCTGCATGTCATAAACTTTTTGTGATTGTTGCTATTGTTATAACAAAAGATTTTGAAATCTTGGCCATAGAAATAATATGTTATCTGTAATTCATATATAGTCAATTTGCATTTTAAATAGATGGTTTGCTAATTATGTAAGGGCTTTCTTTCATTCTTTTTATTATTATAAGTTTGAGTTTAGAGGTATATTACTATTTTATTCAGATTTCATGTGGGAAATATGTAAATAATGTACATTTATAATTATGTAATCAAGAATTTATATTATTATTTATGATTATAACAATCACTAACCATGATTTTAGATGATAAGTGAAGAGAAAAAAATTAATATTTTAATATATTTAAAAATAATTGTAAGCCCTTTTTAAAAATTATTTTAATATAATTTCTTTTACATTCTATATTTTTATTTATATATATTTTCTTAACTCCTATATGATATAAAATTCTTATGATGGTTAGTTATAGTAAAGAATTAGCGACTGGCAATTTAGGCTTTATTTATAATAATAAGTCTAATGCTCGGTACAGAGAAATTGACAGGGATTTCTTTGGATCATCAAATAGTTACCTGAATTATTGCCCCATTGCCGATCTTAAACTTAAAAAGTGTTCATCACCTAGATGCTTAACTTGCCCACATGCAGACCCACAACAAAGTTGTGGTTTGAAGCGTTGTCGTGCTGATATCTTCGGAGGCTCCAAAAACACATTAGAGAGTTCTCTCAGGACCGCCTAAGATGTGATCAAATAGAAGCAGACGTTGCTCTAATATCTCTTGATACTTTGTTGAATTTTTTTGTCTTTGGAGAAAGGCCAGGATGTTTGGAGATTAAAGCAAATCGCTCACCAAACCACTAGAGACTTAGGCTGAGTTTACTGATAACTTCAAATATTCTCTTTCAAAAGCAATTATCGCCCTTTCTTCTCCACACACTCAGAAATGAATATTCAGATTTGACGAAATTTTCTTTGTTTTTGACGAAACCATTTCCAGGTAAATGCTCCGAGCGAATATTTCGTCAAATTGATGAAATTACATTCTTCACTTGCTTGACGATATAAATTTCGTCAAAAATTTCGTCAAAAGACGGATGGTGGGGCCATCTATCGAACAGTTTGGAAGCTCCTGTATTTATTGACAGGGGGGGAGAAAAAATTCACTTCTCGTTTTCCTCGGGGTGATTCGAACCCGCGGCCTTTGGCGTGGGAGACCGTTGCGCTTCCGACCTCGCTGTTGGGGACTTGTGTAGATGTGCTTTTAGATTGATGTAATGAATTCTGCTGCGTGTTTATATTTTTATAAGGTAGATTGTAATTTTATCGGTGCTGCTATAATTTGTGAAAGTTTTAAGTAAGACTAATTTATTATTATGGTTTTCTCATGGTAAATGAATAATTATAATATGGCTTGATTAAATAATTTATTAGTGAAATTTTCTTTGCTCAATGAATGGTTAGAATATGATCTGGTTAATTTGTTGCTCACAAATAACGAATTGTGAAGTGCATATTGCGTGAGATTTTATCACCTTAAATAAGATTTTAACACTTTACTGTTTATAAAGGGGAGAGGGATCAATTATGTTTATTTTTAATTTGGTTGAAAACAGAATATACTTCTTAAATAAATTTAAAAAAGAGAAACCCTGGAAGTTTGAAATTTTATTGACCTAATTTTCTTTTTAAATGGTTTTGAAGAACAGAGGAAATTTATTCTTTTCGAATTAAAACATAACGAACAACAACATATAAATAAATAAATAAAAATAATAATAAGCATTCCTAAAAATTTTAACAGCTAAAAAAATAACTAATGAAGAAACAACAACTACCTATATTTCAGTACTTTCTGAAAAGCACTAAAAAGTGCTGTTTTAAAATAAATTATTACAGAACTAACATAAACAAGCAAACATCAGCTTGCTAAAATCGCAGAATTTGAGGAGGTACATCAACTGTTTCCTTAAAATACATCGAGTCTGACTGTGATTGAGGCAAAGCTTTCGTCAAATATTTGAGAGTTTACGTTTTGTTAAAAGTCACGTGATGTTGATAGGAAATGATCGTCAAAAACGACGAAATACACCTCAAGGATTGCTGAATCGTCAAAAGTGAGAGTTTTATTTCTGAGAGTACAACAGTTTGTGGTTATTAACAAAAAGACGGATAGATTCGACAATGGAAAAAGGTGGAGATGGATTTGAAGGAAACATTTTCGTCCTACAGAATGATCCTTCAAATCCTACAAAAGTAGTAAAAAATGAAAAGCCCCACATAATCACAAAAAAGTGCCCGACAGTTGAAGTCAGTTGAATGATACGTCTATTTGGACTTTTACCATATTGTCGTCTACTGAAAAGGGTATTTACTATACAAATGTTTCCTGAGTTCATGCTAGTAGCAATTGCAGGCATCAGGTCCATGCATATTTTATTTCTTTTCTATGCTGAGTAATACGGTGAGTCACCGGTCCCCGTATGACCTGTACCTTCGAGCACAATCCATTATGGACTGTTTATTGTGTGATTTCAGGCACGGTTTACAAGACAATTTTTTAAATAAAGTTCTTGAATTTGCGTACATGTATTGTCTTTTTTGAGATCGAGAACATTTTTAATTAGTCTTATGAACACATTTTGTTTTGACACCAATTTTCCACTTTTTCGATCAGTCTGAATATTAGTTACACGTGGCCGCCCGCATCTTGGTTTTCAGTCGAAATTGTTATTTCTAGCATGTACTTGTCATATTAGTCACTTTAAATTTGTTTAAATTCTAAAAATTTCAATAAAGGGCTTACCTTTTGATTTCAAGTTAAGAATCTTTAAAAATTTCCTCTCTTGTAGATTCTGTAGCTTTCGGAATCCTATATAACCAACCGAAATGGAATATTTACTGTTATATTATTCAGGGAACCAAAAAAAAATGTGTTTGTAACAAAGAAAAAAAGGCGTTATTTTAAAATAAATAGTAGGGATATAACCAATGTAATATCTCTACAATGATTCCTTTCAATTACATTTTGACTATTTATAGTAAAATTATTCGATGTATTTCTCCTCCAATGTTATTCTCATATTCTACTGTGTGGATAAATTTTTGAGAGGAACTTAACACAGTAAAACCTGATAAGACAGAATCGCAAGGCAGCTGAAGACAAAAAGCGTTTTCGGAAAGTTGTTGTCTTAGCAGGTATAATTGTATGGTATTCTTTTGATCGGACAGGAAAGTTTTTTTTTTCTTTTTAAAAAGTAATACCGGATTCCGTTGTTGATCGTTTCTAATTTTATTAAAGATATATATATTAGATATTCCTTTACCAAAAAGGATTATTATAAATAGATAGATAGATATATTGGTAGAGAAGATAATTAGAGACAAAGGGAAAGGCACATACATTCTATGTAAAAAGTATCTGGGATTGTTGAATAATATACAAAGTAATTACTTCCTTCATCAAAATTTATTTCGTTGCCTTCAAAGTAGTTCCGATCGAGCCCAATACAAATATGCCTGCCCTGACCCGCAATCTTCCATACATTTTTTCGTAGGATGATTGAGGTATAGGATTTCAGCTCCTTCAGTGAATCTTCTTTTATGGCCTCAATTGACTGAAAAGACCTACCTCAAAGTGAGAATTTTAACTTCGGGTACAGAAAAAGTCGGACGGAGCCGTATCATAGGTGAGTACTAAGCTTGGTAGATGACAATCGTTGTGTTGTTTTTTTGGCCAAATACTCTTGCACAGCAATAGTTTCGTATAACGATGCAATATCGTGGTGCAAAATCCACAGTAATTTCGGAAGTCTTTCAAGATATTGGGCACACTAAATTTCGTTTGAAATACAAAATTTAAGACTAACTCTGTTCAACTAGTTTTTCCCTTGTCAAAAATCGCAGAGCACTCAAAAGTATGACTAAAAAACTGCAACTATCGACACACTAAGTCAAAGATGGAGCTAAAACTCCGCGTAGATACAAACTTACAGAAAAAATATCGTGCTATATTTTATGCGCGCCTTTTAAACGAGAAATTTCGGGCACTTTTTACCCAGAATGTACACTGGCCTCCAAAAGTTAAGGTACAGGGACTGGATGCTTTCGATTGCACACGGTTTGTCGAATATCTACCAACATTGTTGACGAATTGTTCTTGAACATCTGGGATGTAAAGAACATGTTTGATTTCATATTTCTCGATGAAGATTTAGTCGGGCCGACAATTAGGGGGCTAATAATAAATTTAATAGTAAAATAATATTTGCGATCAGCTATGCAACAGAAAAGGCTGAAAATGGTTTGTCACTGCGTTACATGACTATTTGGGCCCTGTTCAACGTTTGTGTGCATTTGTGTAAGCATATCACTCATATTCGTAAAAATGTTAACATTTTTGTGAAAAATTCAAAAGTTTTTTGTTTATAGCATACAGAGTTTTCAACCAAATTTAACACAACTTTCCGAAAACCTGGCAAAGAACAGTAGCAACAGTACACTTCAATTAAAACATGAATATATTGAATATTTGATGAGATATGGGCACTTGTATGAAATAATTTTTAACTGCACATGCGGGAAAGATTTCAAAATTTTTATTTCATAATTTGGTAGTCAGCTATTTAGGGCAGCTTATCTAAAATGTCCAGTCAAATATCAAGAAATTTCACAAAGATAGGGGCGATAAAGTGAGTTGCTTTCTAAAAGTAGCTTTATTATAAGGGTTTTTCCACAATTTTTCAATCAACTCACTATATCTTTCTGAGTTTTCACAATATTTGACTGGTCTTTTTACAGAAGTTACTCAATATAGCTGGCTACCAAATTATGAAATAAAAATTTTGAAATGTTACACGCATGCGTAGTTAAAAAAATTTCATACAAGTGCCCATATCTCATCAAATATTCAATATATTCATGTTTTAATTGCAGTATACTGTTGGTTCTGTTCTTTGTCAGGTTTTTGGAAAGTTGTGTTAAATTTGGTTGAAAACTCTGTATGCTATAAACAAAAAACTTTTGAATTTTTCACAAAAACGTTAACATCTTCACGAATATGAGTGCTATGCTTACACAAATGCATACAAACGTTGAACAGGACCCAAATAGTCATTTACCACAGTGACAAACAATTTCTAGCCTTTTCTGTTACATAGGTGATCACAAATATTATTTTATTATTAAATTTATTATTAGACCCCTAGTACCCCCCCCCCCCCCTCCGATAAATCTTCACCGAGAAATATAAAATCAAACATGTTCTTTATATCCTAGAAATTCAAGAACAATTCGGCAATAACGTTGGTAGATATTCGACAAACCTTGTACAATCGAAAGCATCCAGTCCCTGTACCTTAACTTTTGGAGGCCAGTGTATATATACGTACTTAACGAATATACGTACGAACTTACAGAAAAGTAAATACGACCAAGAGGGACATCTATGCTTTACAGACTTGGTTTCCTAATCTGAGCACACCCTCTTATTCATTCAAGACACAAGCAAAAGGACATTTTCTTTATTTTATGGATTTTGTTCATAAGGTGGATTTTCCGGAAAAATAATGTAACAATAATGCATAACACAGAGAAACAATGAGGCATTAGTTTGAGATAAGTTTGAGGTATACTCAAATACAACAATAACAGTAGTAATAACTCTTCTTCTTTCTCTTTCAAATTATATAGAATGATTGGGGGCACATTGGACACGTTTAACAAATCTATTATACTTTTAAATTAAAAATATTTTTATTATTTAGATTTTTATTTATTTCACATCCTAAGTTATTTGACATATATAGGGGAAAGGGGGGGGGGCAAAATCGGGTACCATAAATGTTTATTGATCTCAAATGCAAACAAATAGGGAAACAGACTCTGAACTACGTTTTTAATATCAAATGCGTCTTTGGCTATAATAAAACACATTCTTTTCGACAAAAAATACAATTGATTAAACAAAAATATAGCTTTTTCAGACTTATGCAAAAATCCCGTTTTATCCCACTGGTTGGGTAAAACCGGGTATCCCTTTAAAACTCCTGGAAAACTCATTTTTGTCAAAAAAAATTCTTGTTTAACATAGTAAAGAAATACATTTTTGCTATTTTTAACAAAACGAATTTGCACATGTGTTCTTCCATGTGCCAAAAATAAATCTGTGGCAATTTTTTTACATTGTATATGTCTATCTATTTTACACTGGAAGTCTCAGAGTTATTTTAACTGCAAAAATCACAAATTAATTTCTTATCCTACTCTTCTTCATACTGCATGCTTCGTGTGACCATCTATGGCATTTCAAACATTGTATCCAACCTTCTTTGGATTTTGAATTGGAGTAAAATTCATTGCAAAACATTCAGGCTTCATTATCTTCTTCATCTTCTGAGGATTTCTCATCAACCTTTTTTTGGTTTCATTTTCTGTTGATTCTTAATTTAATTTTTATTTTTATGAATCTCCCGTTTTTGTTTTGCATGCTGTTTGGCTTCTTTCTCATTAATATATGTTTTAAATCCTAATTTATAGGGCGAAGAAGTCAAAATATCAGTTTCCCTTTTTGCCAGCTCTTTTCCCAATCCCAAAGTTTTCCTGGGGAGGGGTAATAACATTTTAGGCAAAATTGGAAATGAAGATTGCTGGCTACATAAGCTGAGATGTCGATGGAAAATGCTAGATGGTGTCAACTGCTGTATGTGTTATGTCAACACATTCAGATGTACAAAGATGAGCTGCATTATCCTGTGATGTTTCAGAAATATTTATGGCTTCAGCTATTGCAGCCTATGGCTGCGTAGATTAAGGTGTGTTATCACTGACTTTTATGGGTTTCTCTGTCATTTCCGAAAGAGCAAAACAATGTCCTGGAAGAACATCGCTGTCGTAGGAAAAAATTCTCGTTTCTCAAACAATCTGATTGGAGTATTTTCAACTGATGCTCTCGAAAATTCAGCTATGAATAATTTTCCAATTTAGTAAATTCTTACACAGCGTCCAGGATTGGAAAGTAACCATTTCCCCACCTCTTGTTTGTAGTATGAGAGTAGAGATGCCATGAATGACACCTCAAGAGGTTAACAGTACTTAACAGGAATAAATTGCAATTTACAGCTTCATGCTAATTTATTAACCTAAAAAATCATTCCATGAATGTAAGGCAAAACCGGGTATACCCTATTTTGACCCACTCTTAAGTACCCGGTTTTACCCCCAACATAAAACAGATTTAAAAACATGGCAAAAATGCTCTCAATCCTATAGTAAAAGATTAGTCAAACTGTTAAAATACTGGCAGGAAAGCAATGAGTTTGATATAGTACTTACCAATATTTAATATGCTGACGAACATTTAATATACGCGTAAAACATAGAATCAAACGAAAAAATTTTTAAGAGTAATTCAAACAAAATCCTTCACACAAAAATAACCGCATACAGTAGCATTTCTTTCACCTACAAATGATGTCATGGTATGGCGTTCGACAAGCAATTCCTAGTATTGGCCGATAGATAAAAGTCCAAATCAAGGAGGAATCTAGGCTACCCGGTTTTACCCACCTACTCGGTTTTGTACAACTCTCACCTATATATTATAAGCTTAAATATATTCTAATCATTATAGAATGTATACTAAAAATAAAAATGAAAAAAATATATATATAACAAGCAGAATACAGAAAATCATAGAAACACAAAGTCATAGAAACACACTCTTTAAGCTTGCAAATAATTTGTTAGCAACAACTCTTACTCTATGAAACATGGAATGTGTTCTTAGAGTAATACTTTAACACACACTGCTGTTTGCTACATGACTGTTTTTCGCAATGTCAACAATCTTATCTATACTTTTATTTTGTCAGGAAAAATCTTATGACTTCATAGGGAGATTCTCTAAAGGTGGGATCATTAAACGTTAACTATATGTAATTTTTAAAATTTTCAAATTTAAGGTCAATTTTCTTTTAATAGTATAGTATATAAGTCTACAAGACTATACACAAATATTAAAAGACAACCACTATTATAGAAAATTAATTATTAAAGCATTTAATTAGTAGATCTGTAGGTTACAAATTTTGGACATTTCTGGCATGTAGGTTACAGATTTTGGACATTGCTGAGATGTAGGTTACACAGTTTTGACATTTCCATGAATAAGTTGTGCTTAGTATTTAAAAAATTCTTATAACTAAGAATGTAATAAATTTGTTCTATAATTGTATGTATAATTATTATATATATAATTAACTTTTTGTTATCCAGTAATAATAATAATAAAATCAAATGTTAAACTTTGATATTAAAATATTTCCTACTTTTTTAGAAGTAATATCTTAATTTTATAGAAATTACACATTATGCAAAAAGCATACTTTTACACAATATTAGAAGTATCCAACATATAATTTATTCTTTTTTTTTTCTCAAAAAAAAAAAAAAAAGTTATACTGTCATTTTTTTAATGCACATATCTATAATTTCTTTATCAAAAGAAAAGTCTCCTCTTGCTGTCACCGGGTGAGGTGGATATGGTGATTTCAACAAAATATCTTCATATTTTAAATTTGTGCTATCTTTTTAGATGGATAACAAAACCTGTTAAAATCAATGTCTGCCTGAGGAGTAAATAAAGTTATAGAAAATATTTGTTCACCATTATCAATGCTGATCTGATTCAACTGTGAGGAGTTAATTGTAGAAACAATATTTCTTTCACCAGCTTCACTGGCAATGCATTCTTGATTCTTTTTTACAGATATTGTAAAAATCAGATCTACTTTTTATTTGAATAGTACCAAATTTGTTTGTCGTTTGTACGGAGTGAATCTTTTGAGTACCTTTAACAATTTTCGCTGGCTGTCTTCTATACTTTGAGTACTGTCAATTTCTGTTTTTTGTTTGTTTGTTTTTTTTTTACCAAAGTTACAGAACGTAGTGGCTTGAACTTTTTATTTGCCTTGCATTTTGGTGGGGAAGCAAAAAGGAAGAATGGAATTTTAAGGAGGGAGATTCTTAAACATTGAATTAAAAAAAAAATGAACTCAAGTACAATAATTTAACAAAAAAAATTTATTTTATTTTTTAAGATGTATGTTAGAACAATGGACTCTGTTATAATATATTTATTTATGTATTTAGAAAATTAAAATTATTAATGTTTGGATCGTTCCACGATTTGGACATCCTTATTAAATAATCTTTTGGGGTACAATTGCTACAAGAAAACTTTGCAAAATACATAAAAACACGTAAGATCACTGAAGAATTACTTTTGAAAAAAAAAAAAAAAGAAGTTTTACTATTAATTTTAAATCGCACTTTTAAATAAGCATGTCCGAAATTTCGTAACGATCGCAGCGGTCGTCATTTTGTGTCGATCGTTACACACATTAGTTGAGCATGCTTCAAGTCCAGTTATAGTAGTATTACACGTACTAAATACACTTTATTTACACAAAACACGGTAATTATTTACGATAAAACATTATAATAAATATCTTTTTATACATTTCAGGACAACAAATCATCTTTAAAAATAAATTTACCGAAAATAAAATCGGCGTTTCGATCGTTACGCAATTCGGACATTCCACTTCCTTATTTGAGAAAAGTGCATTTATTGCAAAAAAATCTTACAAAAACACATACAAATACTTTAAAATTTTTAAAAAATAATTTTAAAGTTAGATAAAAGAGTTTAAAGTACTTACTTGATGTATTTTTTGTGGAAATGATAGCTTTGTGGCGATCGTTACTTTTAGACATTACAAAATACAGAAAAATTCTTTATAGAAAAGTTCTTCCATCTTCAAAAAAGCAATAAATCAGCCTGCCATCTCTTAACGAAATTATCAAAAAACATCCGTTTCCTTTATGTATCCGTTGTTTACCATTAGAACCACCTGGAAGCAAGTTATAACTCTTTTTCTTGGTGGTACATTCGAGCAGTTAACGTTATGAATGTCCAAAATTGTCCTCTTTAGCATAAGATAATAAAATTTTAACATATTTATACAAAGCTTTTACAATAAATTATGTCATTTTCTGTCTGTGAATAGAATTAAAAACTCAGTGTAAAAAAAAAAAAAAAGTCAATGATAATTAAATTTATTTTTCAAAGGCTTAAAGTTATGACGTGTGTCCAGTGCACACCTTTTGAGAACCGCCCCATAACAGGTAATCCGGATCATTCTCGATAATTCTGCTCCAGCGGATCGTAAACTTTTTAATTACTGTAATTTTCCAAATAAAAGTTCAGACACAAATTTCGTCTGTAAAGTCCCCAAATCATCATCGTAGTAGCCAAAATCACCAAATCACCAACTTCATTACAAAGATTGACCTTCATACTCGAGAACACATTATTGCATAGATTGTGTATTCACTATTTAATTACTGGTATAGTTAGTATAGTAACGTTTGTGCAGGAAAAACACTTTTAGTTTTTCGTATCAAAAGAAAATTTCTGGCAGTTTAAAAACATATAATAATGAAAACTAGTAACTCTCTATAGGAAATAATATACAGGGTGATTCATAAAAGATGGGCAGAACTTTAAGGGGTTATAGTACACTTAAAGACAAATAATATTAAATAGGAGACTAAGGGTCGTATTCCCAAGGAGATAGGGGGCATTAAAGTTTAGGGTCCGAAATTTCAAATGATTATAAAACATGGAAAAATTGGTCGATTCGTTTGCGGTTTTTGCAAAAAATTTTCTTTATGCCAGTATTTTCTTGAAATAAAATTTTAAAGTTCAATTTCAAAAAATGCCGATAGGGGGCGCTTTAGACTTTGGAGTAACAAACAACTATTTTTTAACGTTATTTTTTGTATTTCTTTAAATGATTTCGAAAGCTTAGACTTAAACTTAAATTTTGATCTAAAAATCTGAGTCCTAACGAGTAGTTAAGTAGCGTAAACTGAAATTTGAAATTTGAAACCCTTCTCCCCCCAGAACAAAAATCAGTTATTCCCGATCTTTGTGTCGTAGATTAGGCTCTAACTACTGCCGCGTTTTGCTAAAATTATTCTTTATGTCAGTATTTTCTTGAAAATAAATTTTAAAGAAAATTTTCAAAAAATTCCGATAGAGGGCGCTTTAGACTTTGGAGTAACGAACAACTATTTTATACCGTTATTTTTTGTGTCTCATTAAATGCTTTCTAAAGCTTAGACTTAAATTTTCAGCCCAAAATCTGAATCGTTAGACGTGGTTAAGTTTCTGGGGAGAGGGGTTTGAAATTTCTACTCCTGAGCACAGTTCAGTTTACCATGTCCACACATTGTGTGCTGTGATACGAGGTAAAAAGACACAAATTAGGATTATGTTACCAAAGCATATTTATTAACATGTAATTACAATAAATGTTCAAAATTGTGACCACCAGAGGTTATGCACGCAGAACAACGGCGAAGAATGGAACGGCGAACATTCGCGAAAACATCAGGCTTTTCGAGCACTTCCCCTACAGCGGCGGAAAGTCTGGCGACCAGTTCCTCGGGGGATTCAATGGGTGTCTCATACATAAGAGCCTTCAATCGTCCCCAAAAAAAGAAATCGAGGGGTGAAAGATCTGGCGAGCGAGCAGGCCAAGCAACAGGACCACCTCGACCAATCCATCTGTTCGGAAATGTGATGTCCAGATAGTTGCGGACGTCTCGTACGTAATGGGCTGGCGCTCCATCGTGCTGGAACCACATGACCCGCCGGATGCGTGGAGGAACAACGTTTAACAGGTCTGGCAGCACATGTTGCAGAAATGTGAGGTATGTTTTACCGTTGAGGCGTTCAGGAAGAAGGTACGGTCCGATTAGGTGGTCTCCGAGGATTCCTGCCCAAACATTGATGGAAAAGCGTCTCTGATGAGCATGTGGATATGTAGCATGTTGATTGACATCCGCCCATACATGTGCATTGTGTGTGTTAAATGTACCTTCACGTGTGAAGGTACATTCATCGGTGAAAAGCACAGTTCGTCCAAAATGTGGATTTAGCGCGTTCTGCTGCAGAAACCAGCGGGCGAATTCAATACGATTTGGATAATCCCCTGGAGACAGTTTCTGGACTCGTTGCACATGAAACGGGAGCAAATGTTCATCCTTCAGTACCCTCCAAGTCATGGACTGTGAGGTATCCACCTGCCTAGCCACTGTTCGTGTACTTGTACTTGGCTGCGCCGCTACTACATCCAGAATGGCTTCTGCAACAACTACTGATTCGTCCTTTTTTGCACGACCTGCATTCGACCGGGAAGCGAGAAATGATCCCGTCTCACACAACTGACTGTGCAAGCGCTCGAAAGTTTTGCGGTTAGGCAACCGCCTGTTGGGAAATTGCTCTCCGTACATTCGTTGTGCCTCTGCACCATTTCCATCTGCCGCTCCGTAAATTAAATGCATCTCAGCCTTTTCCTTATTCGTGAAGGGCACCATCTTCCGATTCATTACTACAGCGACTTACACTTGACTCACCGTTCAGTGGTTTTTATGCCTGAATCGTGTCGAAATTTTGCATACGTGTTCTTCTTCTTCCCCATTTGACATTTGCATACTTTCTGTTTCCTTCTTCACCCGGTGACTAGCGTCAGGAATGGAGCTTTAACGTTTGCATGAGCGACGTTTCCAACTATGCCAGTGCCTTTATGAGTGAATTCCGACTATGCAGTCCTTGACGAAAGTTGTATTTTTGCCTCGTATCACAGCACAGAATCGTTGGGCATGGTTAAGTAGTGCAAACTGAACTATGTTCAGAAGTTGAAATTTGAACCCCCTCCCCTCGCTACTGAACCACGCTCAGCGATTCAGATTTTGAGCTGAAAATTTAAGTTTAAGTCTAAGCTTTAGAAAGCATTTAATGAGACACAAAAAATAACGGTATAAAATAGTTGTTCGTTACTCCAAAGTCTAAAGCGCCCTCTATCGGAATTTTTTGAAAATTTTCTTTAAAATTTATTTTCAAGAAAATACTGACATAAAGAATAATTTTAGCAAAACGCGGCAGTAGTTAGAGCCTAATCTACGACACAAAGATCGGGAATAACTGATTTTTGTTCTGGGGGGAGAAGGGTTTCAAATTTCAAATTTCAGTTTATGCTACTTAACTACTCGTTAGGACTCAGATTTTTAGATCAAAATTTAAGTTTAAGTCTAAGCTTTCGAAATCATTTAAAGAAATACAAAAAATAACGTTAAAAAATAGTTGTTTGTTACTCCAAAGTCTAAAGCGCCCCCTATCGGCATTTTTTGAAATTGAACTTTAAAATTTTATTTCAAGAAAATACTGGCATAAAGAAAATTTTTTGCAAAAACCGCAAACGAATCGACCAATTTTTCCATGTTTTATAATCATTTGAAATTTCGGACCCTAAACTTTAATGCCCCCTATCTCCTTGGGAATACGTCTGGGACCCTTAGTCTCCTATTTAATATTATTTGTCTTTAAGTGTACTATAACCCCTTAAAGTTCTGCCCATCTTTTATGAATCACCCTGTATATAAAATATTTTAAGGGGTCCTGAATTCGTACTTTTGACAAGATATCCTGACATAACATATTAAAATTTAATTTACCATGTAAACGCTCTTCGAGAAATAAATTTCCATACACGACAATGAATTCCATTTCTTTCGTGAGGCTCTGTATACATACTATAAATTTTACAGCCCACATACTATTTTAATATTTAGTTTCAAGCAGAACTATTCTGGGAGTAGCCCGGAGATGCGGCATTTGTCCTGAGCATCAAAATGTCCCCTCACTGGAAAATTTGTGTTTTCATGATTTTGGTGGTATGCATGATGTTTTGTTTTCATATCTGCTAGGCAGATATGAAAACAAAACAAAAAAAGCTTACTGCACGCATACCAGATGTAGCACGCTCGAAACCTTTCTGGCACGTCAGAAAATTATAGATAATGCTTCCGTTTATGCGAAATTTGACCTCCTTTTTTTGTCATCGGAATAAGAGAAAAAACAATTTTAAATTTTACGTGCGAATCTGTTAAAGTGAATAGATTAAAAAAATATTAAAATTAAAAATAGATTTTTTTCCTTTTAAAACATCCTAACAGAAACTTAAAAAAATATATTAACAGCTTGCTATAAATAAGTCAAACGTTATTTTAAAATCATAATGAAAAATAAACTGTAACATTTCCTTTTTAACGATCTCAAACTAATAATTAGATATCATTTTTTCTAAATAACATAAAAAAATACGTTAGATTTATGTATATATTATGGCGAGTTTTTTAAAAATACATATTATAGATAGCGCCGTAATTTTTATCGGTTTTACTTGAAAACTCATGTAAAACACACTAATTAGCCATTATTGGAAAATCATTGAATATATTTCCCTCTAAGACAAGTATACAAGAATTAATTACTTTGCTTTCCAAATAAAAATAACTATTTCAAAACATCATTTGCGGAACTTGTACTATTTGAAAGAAATACAGTAATATTTCATAAAATTTAGGGAAAACTTACTGGATTTATACGGATTTATAATCTCAAAATGTCTATTACGGAAATTGTACTGTTTTCTTAGAAAAATGAATCTATTCCAAAAAATTTTACGGAAAATTTTGAGTATATGACGGGTTTTTTTTTTTTTTTTTTTTTTTTTTTTTTTTACATTGTATACCAATATCTATTGACTTATAAGTTGTTAAAACATAAACTATGTATTAAAAATAACAAAATACTCTAAATTTTCATATTAGCATCGTTGTTTTAATTTGAGGATATAATAACATTGTTAAAATAGTAGAAATATGTAGAAAAGCTGTCCCACACGTGACATGGGATGACCCTAAGTGTAAAAACTTTCTAGTCTTTACTGGATATGTTTGAAACAGGTTAATAGGATTTTATTTTGCATCGCTGATTCTTTGAGTATCATAACATTCACATTTTAGTATGCGAAATGGTGTGACCAGGTTTGAGTTAAAACAAAGACACACAATCAGTAAATAGGAATCCCAGATGTAAACAGGAGGTTCTTTATTGTCCAGGTCCGCACAAATCGAGGTTTCCGGCGGCAACGGCAACATAACCGGTGCTGGAGAGGGGACGATCTACATTTTATGTTTACAGATGCACGATCAGGAAGAGAATGATATCATAACCACATTTTAGAGCGTTGAGTTATTGGCGAGCAGTAATTTACAAAACTAGCAAGCCAGTAGAAATCTGGCGAAAAACCCATTGAAATGAGACATGTGTTCAAAACCGTTAATGTATTGACAATGAAGAGGGGAAAAGGGCAACATATGAAATTTTAACGCCAACGGATAATCGAGAAAATGTGGGCAACCGAAAACCACAAAGTCGCATTTTACAGAGGGTTTGCCAAACCATGGGAATAGGCGCGCCGAGCCGTTTGAAGGCATATGCAATTAAAAATAAGATATTGCAGACAAAATTTATGATAAGAATTTATACGTTGGAAAGAAAAGATGCAGATGTAGAGACACAGTAAAAAAATAAAGAAAAGAAGCATGAGGAAGACCAGGGGTTGCAACCAAATTAAGCATGCAAACGTACTGTGTGAATTGTTTCTTTGCGAGATAAAAATAGCATGCCACTTTTAATCTACGACTGCTTTTTGCGGTTTTTGAGAATTAAGAGTGTGAAACGAGAATGTATTTCTAAAGGAAAAGAGCGATGAAAATAAATTTAATTTATGATTTTAAGACAGATTTAAAATATAGGAATTTAGTAAAATAACCTTATTTTAAAAAGGGGGGGGGGAGTAAAGGAAAAAGGTATTAATAGAATATGGGAAAGAAATATCCTTCACACTAAGTACATCCTCGGGTTTTCGCAAAAGGCAAATATTAATTTTCAACCGCCATTTTGATCTCATCTTTTTGGCCTTTTGGCACATACATTTCCATTTATGAAATATTATCCTTTGTCCGCGACTCCGCTCACGTTGAATGTAAGTTTTGAATTCGGACGGAGAAATTTACAAATAAATTTTACATTTTTTCCTTTTATATACAGTCGAACTTGGATAATTCGAAGTGCAAGGGACTACAGCAAAACTTCGAATTATCCAGACTTCGAATTATCCAAAAAAAATTATTTTTATGTCGTAAAATAATATCGCAACAGAAAATGCGAAAAATATGTTTATTAATTTTAAATAAAAAAAAATACTGCTTTTTAAAATATTGAGATATTAAAGATTGCTTTAAAGAGCTTACTTGATTTTTTTAACAAAATCTTCAAGGATATCTACAGCCCGAAACACAGCTTCACTCACGTTAGATTGTCCTTCTACATAACGACGACATTCCGCTAGATGAAAGTCTGCCTCACTTGAAGTTAGAATCGACCTCTGTTCTTCTTACCTCATCTTTAATATCTTCATCGTCTTCTGTTGCAATATTCTTATTGTTTAGAACTTCGGATAGAATATCTGTTTCAGATAGCTCTCCACAAATGTCTATATTTTTATCAATGTCGACATAATCATCAACTTAGATTTTGTCATTTTTGAAAGGGTAAAAACTTCGAATTAAAGAAGTTGGACTTCGAAATAACCAAGATTTTTTAGCATTAACTGAATACAAGTTTCAAGGGACTGACAAAAAACTTCGAATTATCCAAGTTCGACTGTAATTTATCTAACTAATAGTGCAATTCCCATCAGAATTCCTCCAGTAGAACTTTTTAAAAAGCTGACCCTTAAAAAGCTAACTGTAGAATTTTACCCCACAGCTCTATAACTAAGCAATTAGAATGATGCATTATGCAGTAAAACCTCCCCCCAACAATTAATTATCTGACAACGCAAGTCCCATAAAAATCCTTTCAGCAGAACGTGAGATGTAAGTTTCGAAATTAAATTCCTATTTGCATTTTATCTATATAGTAGATAGAACTTTCTCTCATAGTTCTGAAACTAAGCAACGTAGAACGATGTGTTACACGATAAAACCCTTCCTCAAAAATTACCTAACTGATAATGTAAGTCCCATAAAAATCCGTTAAGAGGCTACTTCAGTCAAACGAAAAGACCCGTTCGCTAATGCTAATCCTATGGAAGAAATTTATAAAGATATCTCGGTCGCATTTCAATATTTTTAAATGATTTCTTTTGCATTGAATAGGTGAGATCGATCTGTGCAAAGGCCGTTGTTTACTTTTTCGATTTTGTTTACAGGTATTTCTTGAGGACACTTTCATTTTCGGAACCGGTTTCGAAAGTAAAAGCATTCTCATAAAAAAATATCTGCAATCGAAATCGAAAAAGTAAAAAACGACCTGCATACAAATCGATCTCAACTATTCAATGAAAAGAAATCATTTAAAAATATTGAAATGCGACCGAGATATCTTTATAAATTTCTTCTATAGGATTAGCATTAGCGAATGCGTCTTTTCATTTGACTGAGGTAGCCTCTTAAGCGGAATCTGAGTTATAAGCGTTTGGAATGAAATTATCTTTCATAATCGGGTTGACCAAATTGTACAACTTTCTCCCATACCTAAGTGAGATAGAAGAATATGTAATGTACTAAAACCATCCTTGAAAATTTATCTAACTAACAATGCAAGTCTCATCGAAATCCATCCAGAAAATCAGTTTTTTAAAAAAGGTTAATATAGTATTTTATAATCAGTTTCACCTGATTATAGTACTTTCCTCCATAATTATATAAGTAACGTAATAAAGAACGATAGAATGCTATGCAATATACCAAAACATTCCCTGAAAATTTTTCTAACTGACAGTACAAGTCCCATCAAAATCCACTGAGCAGAACTCAAGTTATAAGCTATCAGAACCAAAGTCCCATTTTATTTAGATCCTCCTCAATTACTGATGTCTTGGAATTATCATGCAAATAAAAAACATGGTTCGTACGGATGCTTATTTTTTATACTAATATTTTCATAAAGAAAATTTATTGTATGTAATAGCAGAGTCTTGCAAATAAATAAAGTGAAAATTACTTTCCAAAATTTCTGGTGTTAAAAATTAAGCACCCCTACAAACCCCGTAGAAACTAAATCTAGACAGGGTGGCTGCCAATCAGGGAATTTTTCAGGGAAATTAACAGCATTTTCTTATAAATTTTTTAACACAGATTAAATAAGGCGAATTTTTCATTGAGGAAATACTGGTATTTTACCTGACGGTAGGCACCCTGTTTAGAACTGATACAGAAATCGATATATGCCGTTGACCGACAAGGTTAGGAATGGCGAATCTATTGTACTCGTCCACGAGGTGGCACTAATGACAGTTTCTCTGACTCGAGAAAAATTCAAATTTGATAATCATTATATATTAAATCTGACTTTTTTTTTTTATCTATTATATATATAAAATCTATCTATTATATATATATAATTCAAACGGAAATTTCGTTCCGAACGCCGAGATTTCGAGTTCTACCGCATGGATTTTTACGGAACTTATACCGTTAGATAGGTATCGTTCCAGGGAAGGTTTTAAGCTATAACACATCATTCTACCTAGATTAGTTAAGAATTATTACGGAAAATTCTATTATTTTGGACTTTGTTACTTCATATTTCCTTAAATATCTGGGCTCCTATTGGTCGTAGAGCTTAGATCTCGCGCCAAAAGTAGCTCCGAAGCACCCAAGCAAACTTTTCCCCGCGATTATTTTGAAGTCTTCCGATTTCCTCTAACTCTATTAGATGCCCGCGTAGAAGCCCCTTTAAAATATTTTTCGTACTAATTTCAGCAATTATCTTAAATTATTGGTTAAGACCGCCACCCTCCCGATTCATGTATCTACGGAAATGTTGCATGAAGGAGTTCCGTTCAGATACGCTTTCGTTAAGAATAGAGTGCGCTCCCTGGTGGTGGAATGTGGAACTAACATAACGCGATATTGTTAAAATTAGGAAATCTAACAATGCGATCTGTTTTAAACTTTGAGAGAGTTCATAACACATAATCTATTATCTATTCTATTATATATATATAAAATCTATTATCTATTCTATTATCTATTATCTATTATATATATATAATCCAAACGGAAATTTCGTTCCGAACGCCGAGATTTCGAGTTCTACCGCATGGATTTTTACGCAACTTATACCGTTAGATAGGTATCGTTCCAGGGAAGGTTTTAAGCTATAACACATCATTCTACCTAGATTAGTTATAGAATTGTTACGGAAAATTCTGTTATTTTGGACTTTTTTACTTCATATTTCCTTAAATATCTGGGCTCCTATTGGTCGTAGAGCTTAGATCTCGCGCCAAAAGTAGCTCCAAAGCACCCAAGCAAACTTTTCCCCGCGATTATTTTGCCGTCTTCCGATTTCCTCTAACTCTATTAGGGGCCCGCGTAGGGCCCCTTTAAAATATTTTTCGTAGTAATTTCAGCAATTATCTTAAATTATCGGTTAAAACCGCCACCCTCCCGATTCAGGTGTCTACGGAAAGGTTGCATGAAGGAGTTTCGTTCAGATACGCTTTCGTTAAGAATAGAGTGCGCTCCCTGGTGGTGGAATGTGGAACTAACATAACGCGATATTGTTAAAATTAGGAAATCTAACAATGCGATCTGTTTTAAACTTTGAGAGAGTTCATAACACATAATCTATTATCTATTCTATTATATATATATATATATAATCTATTATCTATTCTATTATCTATTATATATATAAAATCCAAACGGAAATTTCGTTCCGAATGCCTAGATTTCGAGTTCTACTGCATGGATTTTTACGGAACCTATACCGTTAGATAGGTATCGTTTCAGGGAAGGTTTTAATCTATAACACATCGTTCTACCTAGATTAGTTATAGAAGTATGACGGAAAGTTCTGTTATTTTGGACGATAAGGTTACCATTTTATTTCTTGGCGAAGTTTTTTGTTGTTAAAAAAATTGAAACGGCTATTACACCTAAAAAAATAAAAGACAAAAAACTGTTACTAATTTTATTTAAAATCTTAAAAAAAAAAAAAAAAAAAAAAAGAAATCCATTTTAATGAGTGATAATATTAAAAAACGAATATATTTAATTTAAACATGAAAGAGAATGTTCGTAATACTTAAAGAATTACTCAGTTGAAATATTGCAATTGAAATAATATTTGGCGATTTATCTTTTGCATCAGGTTAAGAAAAATGCATCTGAAAATTGATAAAATGATATCAAGGAAGTTCCCCATAAGCGCATGCTCAGTATTATTTGAAAAAAATATATAGAATATTCTTCTCATAAATATATATATATCCATAAAAAAATCGGCAGAAACTCTATTTAGCATTCCTAAAAAAATAATGAAAATTTCCTTTTTTGCGTTTTAGCGCTGGATGGCGACACGATGAAATTTTGAATAATACTATGATAAATATTCTTTAAGAAAAACTTTTTCAACTCTCGATGCGAAGTTAGTTTAAGTAAGTTGAACTTAAATAAATACATATTTATAACTGCAGTTTTGTCATATACATTTATATATGTAACAATGAAATTTAACGATCGTATTTATGCCGTTTACAATGAAATTTAAATGGATTAAAAGTGTTTCACTGTTTCAAACTCAAATTAAGGTCCGATTCTGAGCATTGGCAATTTGACTTCGATATTGTTAGTGTCAGAGACAACAAGAGAGTTTTATTGCCATGGAAACAACAATTTAATAACGAAATGATTAATGATAGCATTCTTAATTAAAATACCCTTAAAACTTATCCAGCCGGTGACACCGTATAAAATTAAATAGCTCAATACAAGTAACACGCAATTTGCATATATTATGTAAGCTTACAGCAAAAATAGTAACCTAATACACAGTTTAAGTTTAAATTCATTGAGCATTAGGCATTTAATTACTTATTTAACAAGGAATTTATAAATGCATTTCAATCTCTTGCATTTGGCGAGGAAACCTATCGGTTCGCCAAAGAGCGTCGAGCGTTCGTCTGTTTGCGCCAAATACTCGAAAAAATATTTTTTTACAGATTTTCTACTGCGATTCGACCGCTATATTTTTACCGATCTTTTATACATACATGAGTCATTTTATTAGCATTTCCTTTTTCAAAATATTTTGAGTATGCGTTTTAAGGAGACCTTCCTTGTGAGGAACAATTTTTATTATTATTATTATTATTATGTATCTCTTATAGAAAAAACTAGCAGATGTAATTATAAAAATAATGATATTACATAAATAGCAGTTAATATTATAAAAGTGGAGTCAAATATTTAAATTTTAATGCAAACGTTTGCCCCCCCCCCCCCCCACACACACACATATTACAAATAATTTAATTTCAGATATTTAAAATATTTTTCGCGTACTTTACTACGGATACATGCTATTTTGTTTTTCCCCAAACTTATGACTTTTATAACCTCGAACTCAGATCAACAAATAATGTCCACTCTTTTTTTTTTTTTTTTTTTTTTTTTTTTTTAACATATATCGCCAATTTTTCTTTTAGAAAAGTCTACTGTTTCAAATGTTAAGTACTAAAGATTATTCTTAAGAAAATTTATGCAATTTTGCGTTATTAATACCATAAAAGAAAATATTTTGCAATAAAAATTGCTTACTGAAATACATTTTCGATTGTCTTTTTAATTCGTCATCCAATTTTCAGTTTTTTTAAGGTTTTTGATATTGGATTAATCTTCCGTAATCAGGTTACCTGCTAATTAGTGTATTTACTGAACTATTTAGCTGTTTCTTTTATATTTGAAAGAGTCAGATCAGTGATCAGACAGTGACTGTCAGACAGTGATCGCGATTGTAGAAGATTACATGAAATTTGTACTTATCTATTAGTAAATTTATGTTTTTTCATTATGAAGCAAACGGAGAACAGAAGATTTAGTATTATATATTTTTTTATTTGCAGTTATTTTACTGTCACTAAAAAATAAATACTTGGGGGGAAATTTTGAAATTCCAATGGTGGCAGGTGGAACAATATTTGTTGATTTATCATTTTAGCCTAGATAAGAAAAAAAGTACCTGAAATGCAGATAAAATTGAAAATAGAAATCATTATAAAGCAAGTTCTTCTGACGCACAATCAGTGGTGTAGTCCTGGAAAAAAAAGTGGGGGACGCTCATAGTTTCGAACATTAGGGTCTGTATCACATATAGGGCAAACTTTATTTTGAATCTTGCTTTTCATTTTCAATTGCAGAGAAAAGTAACTGAAAAATTAAATTTGAATTTAAAATTAAATTTAAATTTAAAAATCAAATCTAAATTAATTTAACTAGTTATATATATAAAATCCAAACGGAAATTTCGTTCCGAACGCCGAGATTTCGAGTTCTACCGCATGGATTTTTACGGAACTTATACCGTTAGATAGGTATCGTTCCAGGGAAGGTTTTAAGCTATAACACATCATTCTACCTAGATTAGTTATAGAATTATTACGGAAAATTCTATTACATTGGACTTTGTTACTTCATATTTAATTAAATATCTGGGCTCCTATTGGTCGTAGAGCTTAGATCTCGCGCCAAAAGTAGCTCCAAAGCACCCAAGCAAACTTTTCCCTGCGATTATTTTGCCGTCTTCCGATTTCCTCTAACTCTATTAGGGACCCGCGTAGAGCCCCTTTAAAATATTGTTCGTAGTAATTTCAGCAATTATCTTAAATTATTGGTTAAGACCGCCACCCTCCCGATTCATGTATCTACGAAAAGGTTGCATGAAGGAGTTTCGTTCAGATACGCTTTCGTTAAGAATAGAGTGCGCTCCCTGGTGGTGGAATACGGAACTAACATAACGCGATATTGTTAAAATTAGGAAATCTAACAATGCGACCTGTTTTAAACTTTGAGAAAGTTCATAACACATAATCTATTATCTATTCTATTATATATATATATAATCTATTATCTATTCTATTATCTATTATATATATAAAATCCAAATTTCGTTCCGAACGCCTAGATTTCGAGTTCTACTGCATGGATTTTTACGGAACCTATACCGTTAGATAGGTATTGTTTAAGGGAAGGTTTTAAGCTATAACACATTATTCTACCTATATTAGTTTTAGAATTATGACGGAAAATTCTGTTATTTTGGGCGATAAGGTTACCATTTTATTTCTTGGCGAAATTCATATCGTTGATAAAAAAAATTGAAACGGCTATTAAACCTCGAAAAATAAAAGAAAAACTGTTACTAATTTTATTTAAATGGAAAAAAAGAAGAAGAAAATCCGTTTTAATGAGTGATAATATTAAAAAACGGAAACATTTAATCAAAACCTGAAAGAAATATTTGTAATGCTTAAAAATTAATTTAATAAGAAATATTACACTTGATACGCAATATTTGGCTCTTTATCGCTTGCGTTAGATATGGAAACGAATCTGAAAATTTGATTAGATGAAATTTTAACGACATTTTGTTTCTGTTCTGTTCTTTTCTTTTTTTTATATATCTAATTGTCCCATTACGTGACTTATAGAATAAACAAGCAGATGTAATTGTGAGTCACATGTGTAATTACTATTTGTTTCTTTACAATTTTTACTTTCTTCTATCTTCAATAGAAGAAAGTATTGTAATCGAAATTTTTTTCGACTTCCGGTTTTCGACGGATTTGCATGTTTTAGGGGTCAGAGATTCCAAAAAACATGTTTATAGAAAATGTCTGTCTGTCTGTGTGTCCGTCTGTCCGTCCGTCCGTCTGTCCGTCTGTCCGTCCGTCCGTCTGTCCGTCTGTCCGTCTGTCCGTCTGTCTGTCGCCATTGTACCATCAAAAAGTGTATGAAGTTATGTATAGAATTAAACCAAAATTTTATTATAAGTTTTTGGCTATGGCAAGCAGGTCCTCCCGGAATTTGGAAAAAATTCGCCGGTAGGGGGCGCTGATATAACTATTTTTGTGCGATTTTGAATATTGTACCATCCAAAAGTGTATGAAGTTATGCATAGAATTGAACCAAATTTTTAGTTTAAGTTTTTGGATATGACAAGCAGGTCCTCCCTGAATTTGGAAAAAATTCGCCGGTAGGGGGCGCTGTAAATGCGTTTTTTGTGCGATTTTGAATATTGTACCATCGAAAAGTGTATGAAGTTATGCATAGAATTAAACCAAATTTTTATTTTAAGTTTTTGGCTATGGCAAGCAGGTCCTCCCTGAATTTTGAAAAACTTCGCCGGTAGGGGGCGCTGTAATAGCGATTTTTATTCGATTTTGAATATTGTACCGTCCAAAAGTGTATGAAGTTATGCATAGAATTAAACCAAATTTTTATTTTAAGTTTTTAGCTATAGCAAGCAGGTCCTCCCTGAATTTGGAAAAAATTCGCCGGTAGGGGGCGCTGTAAAAGCGATTTTTGTGCGATTTTGAATATTGTACCGTCCAAAAGTGTATGAAGTTATGCATAGAATTAAACCAAATTTTTATTTTAAGTTTTTGGATGTGACAAGCAGGTCCTCCATGAATTTGCAAAAAATTCGCCATTAGGGGGCGCTGTAATAGCGTTTTTTGTGCGATTTTGAATATTGCACCATCGAAAAGTGTATGAAGTTATGCATAGAATTGAACCAAAAAAAAATTTTAAGTTCTTGGCTATGGCAAGGAGGTCCTCCCTTAATTTGTAAAAAAATCGCTCGTAGAGGGCGCTGTAATAGCGATTTTTGTACAATTTTTGTGCCATTTTGAATAATGTACCGCCGAAAAGTGTATGAAGTTATGCATAGAATTGAACCAAATTTTATATGTTTATTTTTGGTCATGTCACGAAGGTCCTCCCTGAATTTGGAAAAATTCTGCCGGAAGGGGGCACTATAATTGCGATGTCTGTACTATTTTCATTATTGTACCATCGAAAAGTGTATGAAATTATCCATATAATTGAACCAAATTTTTTGTGCATCTTTCTGGCTATGGCAAACAAGTCCTCCCTGAACTTGAAAAAATTCCGAAAGAAGGGGGCACTATAATTCCGATCTCAGTGCCATTTTCATTATTGTACCATCGAACAGCGTATAAAATTATGCATACAATTGAACCAAAATGTTTCTGCTTGTTTCTGGCTTTGGCCAACAGGTTCTCCTTGAATTTGGAAATATTGCGCGGTAAAGGATCTCCGTGCTAGCGATTTTTGTATACTTTTCTTGATTTTTCGTAGTTCTATTGTGCATCGGCGGCTCATGCAGCGGCGGGAACTCGCTTCCTGCTATGCCGGCTATTCGCAAACAGCTGATAACGACAGAATAAGGAAAAATTAATAATTTTAACAAATATCATGATATAGATTAACTCGTTTTTAGTCCGTTTAATTGACTTGAGCAGAAATTTAAGATGAAAATCAAAGTTGGTATAGTATTGAACTAATAATATTGAAGTATTAACATGTGTAACTAGGTTTTGAAATATTAAGATGTATAAGATAGAAGAAAGTTTTGGGATTGGCACATCCAACTAGTTTATTTTTCTTTTGTCGCCAAACAATGTGATTTTAAGCCAAAAATGCATAAGCGTGACATTAGCTTGAGGATGTTCTCACAAATGGTGTTTTCTTAGGTGAAAGAGATCATTTTTTGAGTACATTTTCATATTCAATTGTAACTTATATAGATATCAGTTAATATTTTAAAAATGGAATCGAATACTTAAATTTCAGTGTGAATTTCTGCCACACATACATATTGTAAAATAATTTCATACTTTTTAAAATGTTTTTGCCGTAATTCCGAAAGCATGTGATATTTATAAACTCGAACTCAGATCAACGAATATTACCCATTTTATTTAAGCAAATATTATCTATTGTTTATTTCATTTTTTGTCAAGTCATATCGCCAATTTCATTTATAGGAAAATTCACAGATTCGAAATCTAGGAAATAAAGATAATTTTTAAGGAAATTTATGTTTTAATACGTCATTATTATCGAAAAATTCAACATTTTGAAAAAAAAAAATTACAAGTCTTTTGTAATTCGTCATTTCTTCCTCGTCTTTTTTCGTACTTTCTCCTCTGTTATGTAATATTTCAAATGATATTGGACTAATTTTCGATCATCGATTCACCGCAAAATCGCATATCTAATCTATCTATTATATATATATAATCCAAACGGAAATTTCGTTCCGAACGCCGAGATTTTGAGTTCTACCGCATGGATTTTTACGGAACTTATACCGTTAGATAGGTATCGTTCCAGGGAAGGTTTTGAGCTATAACACATCATTCTACCTAGATTAGTTATAGAATTATTACGGAAAATTCTATTATTTTGGACTTTGTTACTTCATATTTCCTTAAATATCTGGGCTCCTATTGGTCGTAGAGCTTAGATCTCGCGCCAAAAGTAGCTCCGAAGCACCCAAGTAAACTTTTCCCCGCGATTATTTTGCCGTCTTCCGATTTCCTCTAACTCTATTAGGGACCCGCGTAGGTCCCCTTTAAAATATTTTTCGTAGTAATTTCAGCAATTATCTTAAATTAATGGTTAGAGAGCGCCACCCTCCCGATTCATGTATCTACGGAAAGGTTGCATGAAGGAGTTTCGTTCAGATACGCTTTCGTTAAGAATAGAGTGCGCTCCCTGGTGGTGGAATATGGAACTAACATAACGCGATATTGTTAAAATTAGGAAATCTAACAATGCGATCTGTTTTAAAATTTGAGATAGTTCATAACACATAATCTATTATCTATTCTATTATATATATATAAAATCTATTATCTATTCTATTATCTATTATCTATATATAAAATCCAAACGGAAATTTCGTTCCGAACGCCTAGATTTCGAGTTCTACTGCATGGATTTTTACGGAACCTATACCGTTAGATAGGTATTGTTTCAGGGAAGGTTTTAATCTATAACACATTATTCTACCTATATTAGTTTTAGAATTATGACGGAAAATTCTGTTATTTTGGGCGATAAGGTTACCATTTTATTTCTTGGCGAAATTCATCGTTGATAAAAAAAAAATTGAAACGGCTATTAAACCTCGAAAAATAAAAGAAAAACTGTTACTAATTTTATTTAAATGAAAAAAAAAAGAAAAAAAGAAGAAGAAAATCCGTTTTAATGAGTGATAATATTAAAAAACGGAAACATTTAATCAAAACCGGAAAGGAATATTTGTAATGCTTAAAAATTAATTTAATAAGAAATATTACACTTGATACGCAATATTTGGCTCTTTATCGCTTGCGTTAGATATGGAAACGAATCTGAAAATTTGATTAGATGAAATTTTAACGACATTTTCTTTCTGTTCTGTTCTGTTCTTTTTTTTTTTATATCTAATTGTCCGATCACGTGACTTATAGAAGAAACAAGCAGATGTAATTGTGAGTCACATGTGTAATTACTATTTGTTTCTTTACAATTTTTTATTTTTCTTTTGTCGCCAAACAATGTGATTTTAAGCCAAAAATGCATAAGCGTGACATTAGCTTGAGGATGTTCTCACAAATGGTGTTTTTTTAGTTGAAAGAGATCATTTTTTGAGTACATTTTCATATTCAACTGTAACATATAGATATCAGTTAATATTTTAAAAATGGAATCGAATACTTAAATTTCAGTATGAATTTCTGCCACACATACATATTGTAAAATAATTTCATACTTTTTAAAATGTTTTTCGCCGTAATTCCGAAAGCATGTGATATTTATAAACTCGAACTCAGATCAACGAATATTACCCATTTTATTTAAGCAAATATTATCTATTTTCTCAAGTCATATCGCCAATTTTATTTATAGGAAAATTCACAGATTCGAAATCTAGGAAATAAAGATAATTTTTAAGGAAATTTATGTTTTAATACGTTATTACTATGGAAAAATTCAAGAAAAAAAAATTACAAGTCTTTTGTAATTCGTCATTTCTTCTTCGTCTTTCTTCGTACTTTCTCCTCTGTTATGTAATATTTCAAATGATATTGGACTAATTTTCGATCATCGATTCACCGCAAAACCGCATATCTAATATAGTATATAAAATAAAGTCTGGATTAGGGGACTAATTAACGAACAGCGCAAACTACTGAACCTAAAATCTTGAAAATCGTGGTAAAAATACTTCTTATGACATAAACTTCTGCTAAGAAAGGATTTTCTAAAGTGTCACCCCTAATGGTTTTTGCACGGGGTCTGGGAAAAAATCGAATATCAAAATTATGCGTCAGATGATAGCATATTTTAGTGTAGTTTTGAATGCTACCAAATAAATTTTTATAAGTCCAACAGTTCATGACACATTTCATATTTTTCTAATTTGGCGGTGTCTTTGGCATCTAAACCTCAAATATCTATCATTACATCCGTTACTCTAGCAACGGAAAAAATTCAAATCAACTCTTTTGGCTAAAAAATAAAAACGACTCTATGAGTTTGAAATAAAAATGCAAGCATCTTAATTTAAAAAAAAAAATAGTGATTTTATGTAAAATAAAAGGGAAAAAATTACTGAGAATTTAGCGTTATAAAACAAAAATGGAAAAGGTACTACTTAGATATTCCGTCGACCAAAAATCTATCGTTAAACTATAAGATTAAATGCCAGTAATGGTTGATCGTAAATATCAAATTCACTTGAATTTAAACAAACTACACGTGTTTACGTCATCAAGTGATTTTAATTTCGACGTTTTATTTGTATTTTTATTAATGTTATACTAATTTATTTGTTATTTCGTTATTTAAAATAAAGATTATGTCAATTTATATAATTTGGCGAATGGTTTGGCGATTTATATAATTTGGCGAAATTGGTCGACGGGATAACAAGTAGTACCAATGAAAATATTTAAGTATGAAAGCAATGTTTGTAACGACTTAAAAATTATTTTCATATATATAAACTTGGTTTATGGCGTCAGATGCCGTCATCCGAAGAATCTACAAGTGTCTTTTTCCATTTTTTCCAGTCATAGGTTCCTCAATGAAAGAAATTGGAATTGGAATAATATTGTGCGATTTATAAATTGCTCCTCGATAAGAAGAAAAAATGGGTACATTTACAACAACCGTGCGCACATCTCGCTGATAGCATTTTTAAAATTCCCAGTAGCAGTAGTTACATTTTGCGTATGTAAATTAAAAATATTTTTTTGCTTTTAATTATGGCATTATTTCCTGTTATTTTTTATCTTTTCAGTTTTTTAAATGAAATTTGTATAAGGCATGCATTTTAAATTAAATGAGTGAAAGGTTTGTGTTTTAAATGAAAATAATAAAATAAGAATATGCTATGAAAACAATCTTTATTGATTTATTACCTGCGCCCGGCTGACATAAAAGTATCACAAAAGCCACATATTCACTTTTCTTTGAGTAGTTGCTCATGAGAATTCAAGTTAACCTTCCGTAATCGGATACTTCACATATTGGTGTATTAGCTTTAATGTTGAAAGCATCGTTTTTGTTTGAAGCGAAAACTTTACTATGAATTCTATTACACAAAATCGCATCATCATCATCGACTATATATTTACAACGGAAATTTGTATTTCATTCCGATTGTTTATAATACTTTCGTAGGATATACCACAATTAGTTAGGTAATAATTTTGGAAAGGTTTTAGTGTATACATTTTGTTCAAGGGTACTTAGTTATAGATCAACAGTAAAAGTTCAAAAATTAAGTGAACCTGATTATGGAAGTTTAGCCTTTTTAAAAAAATCTACAGAACATATTTTGTTACAAGTGGCCCTGTTGCATGACTTTTAGGAATGGTGTTAGTATATACGATTTCATTATATGTTTATTAGTTACAGAGGTATTAATTCCTGTTGTCATAACGGTCTCATTACCCGACCATAAGTGCGCTGTTTATAATCAACTAAAACAATTACTTCTTAATTGCTAAATTTTGTCCAACGCTTAAGATAACATTATATCGCAATGGCGTTCGCATCGTTTTCAGTAATGTGCAAGGTCAAGCTGAAGATCCATATTGTTTAAAATACAAGTTCAAATTCACCATTTAGTTTAATCCAAGGTTCATTTGGAAATATTGACCAGCGCAGCGGGCATAGCCTGCTAGTTATATATATATAATCCAAACGGAAATTTCGTTCCGAACGCCGAGATTTCGAGTTCTACCGCATGGATTTTTACGGAACTTATACCGTTAGATAGGTATCGTTCCAGGGAAGGTTTTAAGCTATAACACATCATTCTACCTAGATTAGTTAAGAATTATTACGGAAAATTCTATTATTTTTGACTTTGTTACTTCATATTTCCTTAAATATCTGGGCTCCTATTGGTCGTAGAGCTTAGATCTCGCGCCAAAAGTAGCTCCGAAGCACCCAAGCAAACTTTTCCCCGCGATTATTTTGACGTCTTCCGATTTCCTCTAACTCTATTAGATGCCCGCGTAGAAGCCCCTTTAAAATATTTTTCGTAGTAATTTCAGCAATTATCTTAAATTATTGGTTAAGACCGCCACCCTCCCGATTCATGTATCTACGGAAAGGTTGCATGAAGGAGTTTCGTTCAGATACGCTTTCGTTAAGAATAGGGTGCGCCCCTGGTGGTGGAATGTGGAACTAACATAACGCGATATTGTTAAAATTAGGAAATCTAACAATGCGATCTGTTTTAAACTTTGAGATAGTTCATAACACATAATCTATTATCTATTCTATTATATATATATAAAATCTATTATCTATTATATTATCTATTATATATATAAAATCCAAACGGAAATTTCGTTCCGAACGCCTAGATTTCGACTTCTACTGCATGGATTTTTACGGAACTTATACCGTTAGATAGGTATTGTTTCAGGGAAGGTTTTAAGCTATAACACATTATTCTACCTATATTAGTTTTAGAATTATGACGGAAAATTCTGTTATTTTGGGCCATAAGGTTACCATTTTATTTCTTGGCGAAATTCATCGTTGATAAAAAAAAATTGAAACGGCTATTAAACCTCGAAAAATAAAAGAAAAACTGTTACTAATTTTATTTAAATGAAGAAAAAAGAAAAAAAAGAAGAAGAAAATCCGTTTTAATGAGTGATAATATTAAAAAACGGAAACATTTAATCAAAACCTGAAAGAAATATTTGTAATGCTTAAAAATTAATTTAATAAGAAATATTACACTTGTTACGCAATATTTGGCTCTTTATCGCTTGCGTTAGATATGGAAACGAATCTGAAAATTTGATTAGATGAAATTTTAACGACATTTTTTTTTTCTGTTCTGTTCTTTTCTTTTTTTTTTTTTTAATATCTAATTGTTCCATCACGTGACTTATAGAAGAAACAAGCAGATGTAATTGTGATTCACATGTGTAATTACTATTTGTTTCTTTACAATTTTTTATTTTTCTTTTGCCGCCAAACAATGTGATTTTAAGCCAAAAATGCATAAGCGTGACATTAGCTTGAGGATGTTCTCACAAATGGTGTTTTTTTAGGTGAAAGAGATCATTTTTGAGTACATTTTCATATTCAATTGTAACTTATATAGATATCAGATAATATTTTAAAAATGGAATCGAATACTTAAATTTCAGTGTGAATTTCTGCCACACATACATATTGTAAAATAATTTCATACTTTTTAAAATGTTTTTCGCCGTAATTCCGAAAGCATGTGATATTTATCAACTCGAACTCAGATCAACGTATATTACCCATTTTATTTAAGCAAATATTATCTATTGTTTATTTCATTTTTTCTCAAGTCATATCGCCAATTTCATTTATAGGAAAATTCACAGATTCGAAATCTAGGAAATAAAGATAATTTTTAAGGAAATTTATGTTTTAATACGTTATTACTATCGAAAAATTCATCATTTTGAAAAAAAAAAATTACAAGTCTTTTGTAATTCGTCATTTCTTCTTCGTCTTTCTTCGTACTTTCTCCTCTGTTATGTAATATTTCAAATGATATTGGACTAATTTTCGATCATCGATTCACCGCAAAATGGCATATCTAATATAGCATATAAAATAAAGTCTGGATTAGGGGACTAATTAACGCACAGCGCAAACTACTGAACCTAAAATCTTGAAAATCGTGGTAAAAATACTTCTTATGACATAGACTTCTGCTAAGAAAGGATTTTCTAAAATGTCACCTCTAATGGTTTTTGCACGGGGAGGGGGAAAAAATCGAATATCAAAATTATGCGTCAAATGATAGCATATTTTAATGTAGTTTTGTATGCTGAATCGAATGCTACCAAATAAATTTTTATAAGTCCAACAGTTCATGACACATTTCATATTTTTCTAATTTGGCGGTGTCTTTGGCATCTAAACCTCAAAATATCTATCATTACATCCGTTACTCTAGCAACGGAAAAAATTTAAATCAACCCTTTTGGCTAAAAATAAAAACGGCTCTATGAGTTTGAAATAAAAATGCAAGCATCTTAATTTTTAAAAAAAATTGTGATTTTATGTAAAATAAAAGGAAAAAAATACTGAGAATTTAGCGTTATAAAACAAAAATGGAAAAGGTACTACTTAGATATTCCGTAGACCAAAAATCTATCGTCAAACTATAAGATTAAATGCCAATAATGGTTGATCGTAAATATCAAATTCACTTGAATTTAAACAAGCTACACGTGTTTACGTCATCAAGTGATTTTAATTTCGACGTTTTATTTGTATTTTTATTAATGTTATACTAATTTATTTGTTATTTCGTTATTTAAAATAAGGATTATGCCAATTTATATAATTTGGCGAATGGTTTGGCGATTTATATAATTTGGCGAAATTGGTCGACGGGATAACAATTAGTACCACTGAAAATAATTAAGTATGAAAGCGATGTTTGTAACGACTTAAAAATTATTTTCATATATATAAACTCGGTTTATGGCGTCAGATGCCGTCATCCGAAGAATCTACAAGAGTCTTTTTCCATTTTTTCCGGTCATAGGTTCCTTAATGAAAGAAATTGGAATTGGAATAATATTGTGCGATTTATAAATTGCTCCTCGATAAGAAGAAAAAATGGGTACATTTATAACAACCGTGAGCACATCTCGCTGATAGCATTTTTTTTAATTTCCAGTAGCAGTAGTTACATTTTGCGTATGTAAATTAAAAATATTTTTTTGTTTTTAATTATGGCATTATTTCCTGTTATTTTTTATCTTTTCAGTTTTTTAAATGAAATTAGTATAAGGCATGCATTTTAAATGAAATGAGTGAAAGGTTTGTGTTTTAAATGAAAATAATAAAATAAGATTTTGCTATGAAAACAATCTTTATTGATTTATTACCTGCGCCCAGCTGACATAAAATTATCACAAAAGCCACATATTCACTTTTCTTTGAATAGTTGCTCATGAGAATTCAAGTTAACCTTCCGTAATCGGATACTTCACATATTGGTGTATTAGCTTTAATGTTGAAAGCATCGTTTATGTTTGAAGCGAAAACTTTACTATGAATTCTATTACACAAAATCGCATCATCATCATCTACTATATATTTACAACGGAAATTTGTATTTCATTCCGATTGTTTATAATACTTTCGTAGGATATACCACAATTAGTTAGATAATAATTTTGGAAAGGTTTTAGTGTATACATATTGTTCAAGGGTACTTAATTATAGAGCAACAGTAAAAGTTAAAAAATTAAGTGAACCTGATTATGGAAGTTTAGCCTTTTTAAAAAAATCCACAGAACATATTTTGTTACAAGTGGCCCTGTTGCATGACTTTTAGGAATGGTGTTAGTATATACGATTTCATTATATATTGATTAGTTACAGAGGTATTAATTCCTCTTGTCATAACGGCCTCATTACCCGACCATAAGTGCGCTGTTTATAATCAACTAAAACAATTAATTCTTAATTGCTAAATTTTGTCCAACGCTTAAGATAGCATTATATCGCAATGGCGTTCGCATCGTTTTCAGTAATGAGCAAGGTCAAACTGAAGATCCATATTGTTTAAAATACAAGTTCAAATTCACCATTTAGTTTAATCCAAGGTTCATTTGGTAATATTGACCAGCGCAGCGGGCATAGCCTGCTAGTATAGTATATAAAATAAAGTCTGGATTAGGGGACTAATTAACGCACAGCGCAAACTACTGAACCTAAAATCTTGAAAATCGTGGTAAAAATACTTCTTATGACACAGACTTCTGCTAAGAAAGGATTTTCTAAAGTGTCACCCCTAATGGTTTTTGCACGGGGAGGGGAAAAAAATCGAATATCAAAATTATGCGTCAAATGATAGCATATTTTAATGTAGTTTTGTATGCTGAATCGAATGCTACCAAATAAATTTTTATAAGTCCAACAGTTCATGACACATTTCATATTTTTCTAATTTGGCGGTGTCTTTGGCATCTAAACCTCAAAATATCTATCATTACATCCGTTACTCTAGCAAGGGAAAAAATTCAAATCAACCCTTTTGGCTAAAAAATAAAAACGGTTCTATGAGTTTGAAATAAAAATGCAAGCATCTTAATTTTTTTAAAAAAATAGTGATTTTATGTAAAATAAAAGGAATAAAATTACTGAGAATTTAGCGTTATAAAACAAAAATGGAAAACGTACTACTTAGATATTCCGTCGACCAAAAATCTATCGTCAAACTATAAGATTAAATGCCAATAATGGTTGATCGTAAATATCAAATTCACTTGAATTTAAACAAGCTACACGTGTTTACGTCATCAAGTGATTTTAATTTCGACGTTTTATTTGTATTTTTATTAATGTTATACTAATTTATTTGTTATTTCGATATTTAAAATAAAGATTATGTCAATTTATATAATTTGGCGAATGGTTTGGCGATTTATATAATTTGGCGAAATTGGTCGACGGGATAACAAGTAGTACCAATGAAAATATTTAAGTATGAAAGCAATGTTTCTAACGACTTAAAAATTATTTTCATATATAATAAACTCAGTTTATGGCGTCAGATGCCGTCATCCGAAGAATCTACAAGAGTCTTTTTCCATTTTTTCCGGTTATAGATTCCTCAATGAAAGAAATTGGAACTGGAATAATATTGTGCGATTTATAAATTGCTCCTCGATAAGAAGAAAAAATGGGTACATTTATAACAACCGAGCGCAAATCTCGCTGATAGCATTTTTAAAATTCCCAGTAGCAGTAGTTACATTTTGCGTATGTAAATTAAAAATATTTTTTTGTTTTTAATTATGGCATTATTTCCTGTTATTGTTTATCTTTTCAGTTTTTTAAATGAAATTAGTATAAGGCATGCATTTTAAATGAAATGATTGAAAGGTTTGTGTTTTAAATGAAAATAATAAAATAAGAATATGCTATGAAAACAATCTTTATTGATTTATTACCTGCGCCCGGCTGACATAAAAGTATCACAAAAGCCACATATTCACTTTTCTTTGAGTAGTTGCTCATGAGAATTCAAGTTAACCTTCCGTAATCGGATACTTCACATATTGGTGTATTAGCTTTAATGTTGAAAGCATCGTTTATGTTTGAAGCGAAAACTTTATTCTCGAATTCTATTACACAAAATCGCATCATCATCATCTACTATATATTTACAACGGAAATTTGTATTTCATTCCGATTGTTTATAATACTTTCGTAGGATATACCACAATTAGTTAGGTAATAATTTTGGAAAGGTTTTAGTGTATACATATTGTTCAAGGGTACTTAGTTATAGAGCAACAGTAAAAGTTCAAAAATTAAGTGAACCTGATTATGAAAGTTTAGCCTTTTTAAAAAAATCTACAGAACATATTTTGTTACAAGTGGCCCTGTTGCATGACTTTTAGGAATGGTGTTAGTATATACGATTTTCATTATATGTTGATTAGTTATAGAGGTATTAATTCCTGTTGTCATAACGGTCTCCTTACCCGGCCATAAGTGCGCTGTTTATAATCAACTAAAACAATTACTTCTTAATTGCTAAATTTTGTCCAACGCTTAAGATAACATTATATCGCAATGGCGTTCGCATAGTTTTCAGTAATGTGCAAGGTCAAGCTGAAGATCCATATTGTTTAAAATACAAGTTCAAATTCACCATTTAGTTTAATCCAAGGTTCATTTGGAAATATTGACCAGCGCAGCGGGCATAGCCTGCTAGTAATAAATAAAATTTTGTTTAACTTGTGCAAACTAATACAAATAATATAATTATTTTTGCATTAATAAAAGTTTGCTGAAAAATATCCTTTTTTATGTTACTATGCAGCGTTTTTGACTAGTAATTATTTTGCATTTCTAAGTAAAATTAAAAGACTTTTATATCTTCAGCTAAATTGCATAAGTCAGCCACTGCAATTAAAAGACCAAGTATATCCTATTTTGACATATACAATCGAACCTCGTTATCCCGACACTCCAATGATCAGAGAAAAGTGTCGTCAAAAGCAAGGTGTCGCGGTAATCGGAGTTGGAGAAAAATATGTTTATAAAAAGCTATATTTTTAATTAATTTAAAGCAATTCTAAATTCATAACTGTTCTTGCATTTTTAAGCAATAAAATATTATTATTAAACAAAATAAACGCAAAAACAAAATTGAAAAGAATAAAAATTAGATTTATGATGACTTGTTTTTTTATTGTTACATGAAATATTGATGAATTAAGGTTTGCTTTTATCCCTAGATGTGCTTACAATTCTTTTTCTCAATATTATACAATGAATTGTAATAAATATTCGTTGTTTCAGAAATGGATGTTAGATAATTTCTGATCGTTTCAATGCAATGCAATGCTTCGGTTTTAGTCGGATGAAAAAGGCCGTGTAACCACAAGAAAGTGCCGCCTGACCAGAACAAAAAGGCCTAGAGTAGACTGATACGTCTATCTGAAACTTAAGTGGGTCATTCATAGTGTGTGGGTTTATTTATTCGGATAAAGGACTGAAGTAAAATTTCTTATTTATCTCAATGGGTATTTTAGACACTTTTGTGAAAAGTTTGGCTAAGACATTTCTTACCGCTTAATTTCCGTGCTTATAAGATGGATTATGAAAAATGGACAATTTTCCTAAACCGTCGGGATATCCGGAGTTAAAAATTATTCAACGACGTAAAATCCGGAATTTATTTACACTAAAATTATATATAGAAAATCAGGACATTGAAAACCTGACGTGATAAGCGGAGTGACGTGAAAACCGTGTGTCGGGATAACGAGGTGTATATAACAAAAATGACGAAATGAACCACATATAAAAACACTTTTTAACGTACAAGAGCTAAAATCTCATAAATATTAATACAATTTTTAGCGCAGCTTCAGGCATCAGAGTGGTCACTTTTTTGGCCACTACTAATTTTTTTAAAATTGTTATTATGGCAGATTACTGCAAGAATTGCAATAAAAATCTGACCACAAAGTGGGTATTAGTGACATCTCCAAAATAAATCTAAAAGGAAAAATTTTATAAAGAATTAGTGGTGGTAAAAGCTTCGATTTAGTCTATAAAAAGAGACCGCTCCGAAGCTCAGATTATTATGAGTTAGTTGTTGGATTAGTGCTAAGTTTAAAAAATAATAATTTGCCAGTTTACAGTATGTGCTACTAAAACGAATACGTATTTCCGAACCGAAATTTAATGGCCATTTACAAAATGCAGCAAAACAGTATTTCAGTTGCTGTTCTTAGTCATTTAATGCATGAAAGTGACTGATCCAGAGTTGCCACTCGCGACTACTTTTTTAATTATTTTCTCCTCCATTAATTACAAAGAAAAGTAATTGATTTAGTCTATAAAAAGAGACCGCCCCGAAGCTTGCAGCTTAGATTATTATAAGTTAGTTGTTCGATTAGTGCTAAGTTAAAAGAAAAATAATAATTTTCCAGTTTACAGTATTTGTCGCTAAAATGAATACGTATTTCCAAATAAAAATTTAATGCCCGTTTACAAAATGCAGAAAAATAGTATTTCAATTGCTGTTCTTAGTTATTTACCCTTTCCATCACAGAATAATTTTGTTCGTAAAATGATGAAATGATTGACTGACACCGGAATTTACAAACGACTTTTTTAGAGATTAAAAGCAAGTTACTTTAAATTTTTATTGTAAAAACAAAATTTTATTAAAATATTTTTGATGCCGTTTGTAAGTTTGGAATTAAAATTAGGTAGTCCCAACGTGGGACCACTGCACCGGAAAGGGTTAATGCCTGAAAGTGAGTGATCCAGAGTTGCCACTCGCGACTACTTTTTTAATTATTTTCTTCTCCACTAATTACAAATAAAAGTAATTACTTCGAAGATTGGCAGGAATCTACCAGAAAGACTTTTGTTTGGAAGTAGTGCTAGAAAGAAAAAATAGTCGCTACTGGCACCCCTGTTAATTTTATTAACCAGTGTTTCGTATAAACAGCTTATGTTACAATATTTATTTTAATATAAAAGTTTGGCACGTTACAATACTAATAAACATCTAAATTTCGCAAAAAGAAAAAAAATCGTTATGTTTAAAAAAATTTAACGCCAACGCAATGTATTTCAAACAATTACCGGCATTAAGGCTGTTCTCAACTGCTCTGCTCAACAAGCGCAAGACGTTTTGACACATTTACAAATTCATTTTTTAAAGGAAAGATATAAAATTGGAAAGCCTGACCATGGAAGCGATTTCGAATCGAACTTTGTTTTGCATTTTTTGATCCATAAATTACCTATTGACTTATAAGCGATTTTTATCACGTGACAGACAATTTTTTCACCCTTTTTTGAGTGCTTATTCTTCTTTCGCGCGGAAGTTCGGTTCAAAACGCCCACTTTGATACTATTTTCTGAACCATCTATTGCGTTTGCAAAAAAAAAAAAAAAAAAAAAAAAAAAAAAAAAAAAAACACCCGGAAAAAATAGCTTGTTTACATAGTTTCTGAACAACAACACTTGCTAGTTTCATGCATTTCCGAACAAAAATAAATTAAAACTTATGCCATAAAGTTGCCCTTTTGGATTTGAGATCAGCCTTAAAGGTGTCCGGGTCTAAAAATTCTCAAGAAAGTGTAGTTTTTTTATTGGCTTAAGAAAAAAATAATGAGTTTTTAGCGTTAAATACCGCAAACCGTATGCTTTTATCTTCATTAGATCCAGAGATATAACACCTTTTGCCTTAAGAAGCGATGCATCAGCTACCCTCTGACGAGAACTTTAACTTCATTAACCTCAGAATGAATTTTTCACGATTTCTCAATTTTAAAAGAATATATCTAAAGTTCCTTGCAAGATATATGTATGAAATTTTATGCTATATTTCCAACCAATTGTCTTCAGGATTTTCAATTTTGAGTGATAATTGTGAAAATATGCTAATTAATGCAAAACTCACTCATAAAAAAAACTTCCTTTTTTTACTTACTTTTTATAGTAAAATACTTATAAGTATATAGTAAAGTACTTTTTATAGTATGATTCATAATCAATATTTTAAGAAATCTTGAAGACAAATTAAAATGACACATTTTCTGCACACAAAAGTGTAAAAATTTTGTAAATCGAGTAAGAACTTCCAGAGTTATATCAAAAATTAAATATGTTTAAAATTTCAAAATAAAATTTTTTTTAAATATTTAAAAATTTTCAGATTTTTTTTACATGCAATATTCTTATTATATTAAAACATATTTCAGAAAAGAATTTCATAACAAAATCTCTATAAATAAAAGAAATAGAATTTTGAGCCCCGGATCCTCTTAATTCGAAATGTAAATGTAATGTATGCGATTTTTTTTTTTGTGTTGTAATACAAACAATAAATACAGTGAAATCTCCTTGTTCGACCACCTCCATTAAGCGACCACCTCCCTGAACGACCATTTTTTCATGGAACAAAATTTATTCCCATAAGCTCAATAGTAATTTTACCTCCATTTAGAGACCCTCCCAGTTGATCTCCCTCCATGAGCGACCATTTCTTGGAAGAAAATGAAACAAATTCTTTTTTACCGGGTCGCTTGAAGAAGGTTTTATTAGAAAAATACTTCCGGAGAGCGTATTATTCATCAAACTTCTAAACTAAGTTTAGATTTTTATTATTATTATTCTGGTAACTTTTAAGTGTTTAAACCCCTTTGTGCCTTTTTTAAGGCTATGAATTTAACTCTGATGACAAATTAAGAATGACGGTCAACAAACTCCCCTGCCCTATTCTGTCAGGAAATTCTCAAAGAGAGAGATAAATTAATGAAATCGTCATTATTTGTTCCCGTCCAAAAAAAAAAAAAAAAAAAAAAAAAAAAAAAAAAATTGTATTTATTTATTGAACTTTGAAAGGACTTGGAAAAAAAATTATAAAAGATAAAACCGTAAAACGTCAATGTATTCATTTTTTTAACTCTGCAGTGATTAACCTATGTAATTAACTTTTGTTTTGATACTTAAATTTTCATATTTTTTTCCTAAAGGGAAAAATAAATTTTAGTAACATGAATTGTTACCTTTTTTTCGACGATTAAAATCTAGATTTAAACATGACCTCCATTAAGAGACCACCTCTCAGAGCGACCAATTTTTATTGGAACGGAACGTGGTCGCTTTAGAGAGGTTTTACTGTACTATGTATACAGTGAGCAAAAAAAGTATTTGCACACCAGGTAAATTTGTTGTAGCATATGTATAAATAAATAAAAAGCAACTAAGAATTAAAAATACCAACACTTTTACAAAACAAATAAACATATTTAATATCTGACTTAATAATTATATTTAAAATATGAAAACATAAAAAAGTAGCATTTGTACTGCCAAAAAAATATTTGCACACTAGCAATAAAAATAGAACTAAAGGAATTATTTATAAGGTAAAAACAGTGCTAATATTTAGTATGCATGCCCTTTGCTTCAATTACAGCTTGTAATCGTCTGGGCATTGATTCTATTAATTTGTGACATGTTTCACTGCTGATTTGTAGCCATTCTTCCCTAAGAGCTTGCTTAAGTTCTGATTTGTTAGAAATTTTCTTTTTCCTTATTTTCACATCCAAAATATGCCATAAATTTTCAATCGGATTGAGGTCTGGTGATTGTGGTGGCGTTTTCAATTGATTTTTTACATTATAAAGATAATAATAACATTATAAAGATAACATTATAAAGATAACATTATAATGTAATAATAATTACATTATGAAGATAATAATAACATTATAAAGATAATAGATTATAATTGATTTTTTACATTATAACCTCGTAATATATGCAGTGTGTTTCGGATCGTTATCCTTTTGGAAATAATATGAATTAGGAATTCCTAATTTCAGAGCACTCTTAGATAAATGATCTCGCAATATATTAATATATTGTTTAGCATTCATATTGCCTTCAAAAAAGGTCATTTCGCCAACTCCGTTAAAAGACATGCATCCCCAAATCATTACATGACCACCGCCATGTTTTACAGTTGGTTTCAAGTTTTTAATTTGAAGAGAAGTATTTGGCTTTCGCCATACAGTTTTCTTACCATCTGAGACAAAAATATTGAACTTGCTTTCATCGGAAAAAATAACAGTTTTCCAAAACTCTAGTGGTTTGCTGACATAAGCTTTTGCAAATTCAAGTCTTTTCACCCTATTTGTTTCACTAATAAATGTTTTTTTTTTCGAGGGGCTCTTCCCCGAATATTTGCATCATGAAGAATATTTCTAATTGATTGTGGTGTAACTATTGTTCCCGACGTTGAAGCGACATCAACAGCCAATTCTCGAGCACTTAGAAAAGGGTTTTTTGAAGATTCTTTTATGATGGCTCTCCTTTGCCTGGTATTTAACTTTCTTGGACGCCCAGTTCGCGGCTTATTTAGTGTCGAACCAGTTTCTTTTTTCTTCTTAATTACATAACGAACACTAGAAAAGTTTAGATTTAATTTTTTACCTATTCCTCGGTAACTTAATCCAGAATTGTGAAGAAATATAATCTTCTCACGGGTAGCAACAGACAGTTCACACGTTTTCGGCGCCATTAGAACAAAAGCTTCCCAGAATCCCTGCTCCAGTTAATATATTACGTGACTTTAAAGTGCGGGGCTAATGTACTGCGGGACTGATATGCTAAACATTTGCATAATGTTCACATTTAATGCCTTTTTTAACAGTCAATGCTTCTTGTGAAAATACTTTTTAGGTATGAGAAAATATTAATTTATTTTTTTAAAATGTGTAATATTACTGTTTAAGGACAATGGGTAGTTATTTTTATTTTCTTCTTATTTAAATAAATGAATAATTAAGAGAATAGTATCAAATTTGCTTTCAATGGTTACTTATGCAAAAAATCGTCTGCGTGCAAATACTTTTTTTGCTCACTGTACATTATTTTGAAGAGGGGATATTCTGTATTAAATTTTGATAACATATATGGATTTCGTAGCAACCCAGTTATATTTACGAAATATAAATAGCAGCCAAACAAGTCGAAGTCAAGCACTTTCGACTATTGCAGAAAGTGATAAAAAAACAGGGACAATGTTCACAAGAAATTCATAAAATTGATATACGATAACTGAGATATTTAAAAATAAAATGCAATTATTATTATTAATATTTGTGCGTTTTTTAAAATTACGATAAAATAAAATAAAATATTTTATGAGCAATTATCATTATATATTTAATTAGTTTTAATGGAGAATAATAAAAAAAATCTTCATTTGCATAATTAATATAGAGAAAACAAAAAAGATTTACGATTTTAGTTTAATTTGCGTTTTAGAAAATACTTTCCATCAAAGCTCATTCATTGCGCTAATTAAATTCGACATTCTGTAAGAATCTTGGTCAAGGTTGTTTTCCTATTTCTTGCGACGTTATTAAGCAAAATTTATTTCGCTTTGCTTAATATATTCCGTATGTTTTCTTTTTTCCCCATTCATAAGTCTTTTTCAAGGGAAAACAAGAAAAACGTTGTCATTAAAACTTTTAATCTTTAACCTCATAGCTTAACTTTATATGATAGCGTAAAACAACGAAAATAAATCTCAAACTAACTCATAAATCATTTTAAAAGTTATTGTCTCTTTTTCTTAAATTATTTAGGTAATACACTTGTATTTAATGTCAATGTGAATATTCCATAAAAACACTTCATCTTGTTTCTAAAAAAAGCCCGCTTTAATAGAAAGGTTGTGTTTAGTTCTAATTTAGATTCCCTATACTCTATATATTTTCTAAAGTTATCTAAACTTTTTGAAAGATCTAGAATACTAAAATATGTAATAGAAGTTTATGTTGCACTCATGTAATATGCTTTAAAATAGAGGAAAATCAGGGCTGGCTCTAGACGAGGGTAGAGCCCTGCATCGAGTCGGTAACCGAACTTTACCCAAATCCGACTCGACCCACTACTGGGGTAGGGTCGGGTTGATGCTCAATTTTAATTTAACAAAATTTCAAAGTTTTCCAAAATTTTTATCTAAAAAGTAAGTGTTTATAGAAAGACACACTTGAAGAAATAATTTCAGTAAAAAAAATGCCTATAAATATAGAAAATAAAATTTTGATTTCTGGACCCCTTAAAAAAAGACCAGTATCATCAAAATTCAGAAAGAAATCAGCAATATAATAAGCTGCATTTCAGTTAATTATAAAAACTAAACTTTCTGAATTTAACTATGTGATAATAAATGTTCCAGGAACTGACATTTTTATTATAGATAACAAGATATATTAGCATTTATAGAAAATAATTTTTAACTTCTTATGTACAAAATATAGACCCGTCCCCTTCCCTTTTTATTTTCATAAATTGGTTACCAACTATACAGGTAACTTGTAAAATTGAAAAAAAGAATTTTAGGGTAACTGTAGGATAGATGGTCATAGAGGAGAGATGGCCAGTCTAAATATTTCCAAAACTTCATAGATTGCAAACTTGTTCGTTGAAAATAGTTCAACGAGTTTATTCATTGCGACGTGCAGTTGTGTTTTTCGATTATAAAAAGTAAGTGTAATTTTAATGTTTATTTAATTTAGTGGTTGAATATTTTTTTTGACTTAGGTATCTGAATGTTTCGCAGTACGTACGTTATATATTTTTTTTTACTGTACTGACTTTTTAGGGACTTATGTAATCTATTCTTTACTTCTAAACCTAAAACAAAGACGTATAATGGCTATTGATGCTTTACATTGGGCGACCATCAGTCCTTAAATTTCAGGAGACAGGGCCATATGAAATCGAGGAAGGATGGCCACCCTTAATCAGTATTTCAAAATTATACGGATAGAGGATTTTAACTAAATATAATTAAATTTAAAATAAATATATAAAGTTTATGTTTATAATCATATTAATTGATATAATTGTTTAAATTTTAATTAATATAAATATTTCAATAATAATAATAATATAATAAGACCTAACAATGTATTTGTTTCAGAAAAAACTGAAAAATGTCGGAAACTTTCATCCCAGAAACTGATAAAGTTGATAAATAAACTAAAATTAACGCAAGAAAAAAAAAACACGACACTTCCAGCAGCGAACAAAATGAAATACATTTAAAATTATCAGATTCTACAGATTCCGAGTGAATAGAATTGGATTAGGATCACTGTGTTGGTTGTGCAGAACAATATAATATCCCAACCAAAAAGGATGTCTGGATACAATGCATGAGGTACCTGAAGTAGCTCCATGAAACGTGCACAAATTATCAAGACCTTTGCCAAAAATGTAGTAAGATTTTACGACAAGTGGAATATTGAAATTATACTTCAAATTTTGTTTATTCGAGTTTTATTCACTCATTTTCCATCATATAAGTGTATCTTTACAAATTGCTATATGTTTTTCATGATTAACTATATGAAATGTGTTATTTTTTTGCTATTTAACTTCACTTTTTCTTTCTTGTATTGGATGACCATCTCTCTTCGGCTTTAAGGAGAGATGGCCATCTGCCATTTTATTTTCAATTTTGTTTCCAACTTTTTGTTCTCAATATTTAATTGTTTTTTTTTTTTTTTTTTTTTCCCAAAATATTATGAGTATATGTACAGAAATTTTAAATATGCATAAATATTTCTTATATCTGCATTCTAAGAATTTTTATTTCAATCTTGAAAAACTATGGTCATCTATCCGAGAGTTACCCTATTTTAAAAAAAATAACACTATCGTGAAAATTCAAAACAATATCAGGGATATAATAAGCAAGATTTCAATTACATTCTAAAACTAACTGGGCGATATTAAATGTTTCACGAACTGTCATTTTTATTATAAATCACAATAAAGTTACACTGAAACAAACATATTGAATACAGATACATGTCTATAAATTAGATCAATTACGTAAATTGCATAAATTGCATTAATATTTTACTTTTTGTTCGTTCAAAACAGCAACTTCATAATACGATAGCATTAGAAAATATAAGGAGGAATATTTTACTTCTAAAAAAAACGAAAAATGAGTATATAAATAGGTTGTAATCCTTTGTGATGAAAGAAAACGATGAAATCAATCTTATTGTTTCATTTTCTTTATTCTGGTAATAACATACAAATACATCTCAAAAAATCAGCAACAAACCGCAACTGCGAAAAAAATCTAAATAATCAACGGCTTAGCTGGATTCAGTTCACAGTTCAGTGGATTTTACTCATTTACAGGAAAATTCATATCAATTCATGTCGATAGTACGACTTTATTTCCAAAATAGCTTGTTGGAGCGGAGCCAAATAAATCGCAGTGGATACCACAATAGAACAATATTTCTGAACCGGTGTGTTGTAACTAGTGTTGCAAATTGTCCCGATTTATGCGGGGCATCCCAATTTTCGGTGTTTCATGACCCACCTCTTGGAACATCTGCGCAAGGCGCCATAAGTCCCGTTTTTTCATGATACAGGAATTCCTTTCAATTTCATTTTCAATTTCATGCTATTTGTTAGACAACATTGAATGAAACTTACAATTAAAACTTGTGAAGATAGATTTTTTTATGATTCCGCCGAAAGGAATATGATACAAATCTACCTGCTAAAATGGAAAATTGCTCCGACTCGTAATTAATTATGATTTTACATTTTTTTTTTTTTTTTTTTTTTTTTTTTTTGTACTTTCTTTAGTAAAAAAAAAAAGTTGTTTATAACAGAATCCTGTTTAAAACGTAAACATTTCATATTACATACGAAAGGAATACCATACAATTATAAGTGTACGTTCGGAAACTTCTCCAAAACGAAATTGTTTCTGTCCCTAGTGACCCTTACACAAACTTTACTCCTAAGATTATTGTGTTTATTTAATATAGTAAATTCTATAGTACGAGGAAATCTCAAATGATCACATAGGACTATCCTGTTTTAGATACTGGCATAGGTAGTTATAGCAGGTATAATATCGAAGGAAACTTACAGTTAAAACTTGCGAAGACAGAATTTTTTATGATTCCACCGAAAAGAATATGATCCAAATCTACCTGCTAAAATGGAAAATTGCTCCAGCTCGTAATTGATTATGATTTTACATGTTTTTTTTTCTTGTTTTTTTTTTTGTACTTTCTTTGGCAAAATCTTTAAAATAAAACTTGTTTAGGTCAGTTTATGTTTAAAACGTAAACATTTCATATTACCTACGAAAGGAATACCATACAATTATAAGTGTACTTTCGGAAACTTCTCCAAAACGAAATTGTTTCTGTCCCTAGCGATACCACTTTCACAAATTATACTCATAAGATTATTGTGTTTATTTAATATAGTAAATTCTATAGTAAGAGGAAATCTCAAATGATTACATAGAAATATTCCGTTTTAGATACTGGTATAAGCAGTTATAAATGTCGAATGAAACTTACAGTTAAAACTTGTGAAGACAGAATTTTTTATGATTCCGCCGAAAGGAATATGACACAAATCTACGTGCTGAAATGGAGAATTGTCCCGGCTCGTAATTGATTATGATTTTACAGGGTTTTTTTGTACTTTCTTTTGAAAAATCTTTTGAAAAAAAATCTGGATTATAACAGAATCATGTTTAAAACGTATAAACATTTCATATTACCTACGAAAGGAACACCATGCAATTACATGTTTATATGTGTACGTTCGGAAACTTCTCCAAAACGAAATTGCTTCTGTCCCTAGCGATACCGCTTTCACAAATTTTATTCATAAGATTATTGTGTTTAGTTAATATAATAAATTCTATAGTAAAAGGAAATCTCAAATGATCACATATAAATATCCCGTTTTAGGTACTGGCATAGGTAGTTATAGCAGGTATTTAAGACATAATTCCGCTATATACAGGTTCAGTTTTTATAGAAATTACTGTAGTCTGCATCAAATGAGACTTGCTGTTAATATTTGTGAAGACAAAAAATTTTATGATTCCGTCGAAAGGAATATGATACAAATCTACCTGCTAAAATGGAAAATTGCTCCGGCTCGTAATTGATTATGATTTTACATGTTTTTTTTTTTTTTTTTTTTTTTTTTTTTTTTTTTTTTTTTTTTTTTTGTACTTTCTTTGGCAAAATCTTTAAAATAAAACTTGTTTAGGTCAGTTTATGTTTAAAACGTAAACATTTCATATTACCTACGAAAGGAATACCATACAATTATAAGTGTACTTTCGGAAACTTCTCCAAAACGAAATTGCTTCTGTCCCTAGCGATACCGCTTTCACAAATTTTATTCATAAGATTATTGTGTTTAGTTAATATAATAAATTCTATAGTAAAAGGAAATCTCAAATGATCACATATAAATATCGCGTTTTAGGTACTGGCATAGGTAGTTATAGCAGGTATTTAAGACATAATTCCGCTATATACAGGTTCAGTTTTTATAGAAATTACTGTAGTCTGCATCAAATGAGACTTGCTGTTAATATTTGTGAAGACAAAAAATTTTATGATTCCGTCGAAAGGAATATGATACAAATCTACCTGCTAAAATGGAAAATTGCTCCGGCTCGTAATTGATTATGATTTTACATGTTTTTTTTTTTTTTTTTTTTTTTTTTTTTTTTTTTTTTTTTTGTACTTTCTTTGGCAAAATCTTTAAAATAAAACTTGTTTAGGTCAGTTTATGTTTAAAACGTAAACATTTCATATTACCTACGAAAGGAATACCATACAATTATAAGTGTACTTTCGGAAACTTCTCCAAAACGAAATTGTTTCTGTCCCTAGCGATACCGCTTTCACAAATTATACTCATAAGATTATTGTGTTTATTTAATATAGTAAATTCTATAGTAAGAGGAAATCTCAAATGATTACATAGAAATATCCCGTTTTAGATACTGGTATAAGCAGTTATAAATGTCGAATGAAACTTACAGTTAAAACTTGTGAAGACAGAATTTTTTATGATTCCGCCGAAAGGAATATGATACAAATCTACGTGCTGAAATGGAGAATTGTCCCGGCTCGTAATTGATTATGATTTTACAGGGGTTTTTTTGTACTTTCTTTTGAAAAAAAACTGGATTATAACAGAATCATGTTTAAAACGTATAAACATTTCATATTACCTACGAAAGGAACACCATACAATTACATGTTTATATGTGTACGTTAGGAAACTTCTCCAAAACGAAATTGCTTCTGTCCCTAGCGATACCGCTTTCACAAATTTTATTCATAAGATTATTGTGTTTAGTTAATATAATAAATTCTATAGTAAAAGGAAATCTCAAATGATCACATATAAATATCCCGTTTTAGGTACTGGCATAGGTAGTTATAGCAGGTATTTAAGACATAATTCCGCTATATACAGGTTCAGTTTTTATAGAAATTACTGTAGTCTGCATCAAATGAGACTTGCTGTTAATATTTGTGAAGACAAAAAATTTTATGATTCCGCCGAAAGGAATATGATACAAATCTACCTGCTAAAGTGGAAAATTGCTCCGGCTCGTAATTGATTATGATTTTACATGTTTTTTTTTTTTTTTTTTTTTTTTTTTTTTTTTTTTTTTTTTTTGTACTTTCTTTGGCAAAATTTTTAAAATAAAACTTGTTTAGGTCAGTTTATGTTTAAAACGTAAACATTTCATATTACCTACGAAAGGAATACCATACAATTATAAGTGTACTTTCGGAAACTTCTCCAAAACGAAATTGTTTCTGTCCCTAGCGATACCGCTTTCACAAATTATACTCATAAGATTATTGTGTTTATTTAATATAGTAAATTCTATAGTAAGAGGAAATCTCAAATGATTACATAGAAATATCCCGTTTTAGATACTGGTATAAGCAGTTATAAATGTCGAATGAAACTTACAGTTAAAACTTGTGAAGACAGAATTTTTTATGATTCCGCCGAAAGGAATATGATACAAATCTACGTGCTGAAATGGAGAATTGTCCCGGCTCGTAATTGATTATGATTTTACAGGGGTTTTTTTGTACTTTCTTTTGAAAAAAAACTGGATTATAACAGAATCATGTTTAAAACGTATAAACATTTCATATTACCTACGAAAGGAACACCATACAATTACATGTTTATATGTGTACGTTAGGAAACTTCTCCAAAACGAAATTGCTTCTGTCCCTAGCGATACCGCTTTCACAAATTTTATTCATAAGATTATTGTGTTTAGTTAATATAATAAATTCTATAGTAAAAGGAAATCTCAAATGATCACATATAAATATCCCGTTTTAGGTACTGGCATAGGTAGTTATAGCAGGTATTTAAGACATAATTCCGCTATATACAGGTTCAGTTTTTATAGAAATTACTGTAGTCTGCATCAAATGAGACTTGCTGTTAATATTTGTGAAGACAAAAAATTTTATGATTCCGCCGAAAGGAATATGATACAAATCTACCTGCTAAAGTGGAAAATTGCTCCGGCTCGTAATTGATTATGATTTTACATGTTTTTTTTTTTTTTTTTTTTTTTGTACTTTCTTTGGCAAAATTTTTAAAATAAAACTTGTTTAGGTCAGTTTATGTTTAAAACGTAAACATTTCATATTACCTACGAAAGGAATACCATACAATTATAAGTGTACTTTCGGAAACTTCTCCAAAACGAAATTGTTTCTGTCCCTAGCGATACCGCTTTCACAAATTATACTCATAAGATTATTGTGTTTATTTAATATAGTAAATTCTATAGTAAGAGGAAATCTCAAATGATTACATAGAAATATCCCGTTTTAGATACTGGTATAAGCAGTTATAAATGTCGAATGAAACTTACAGTTAAAACTTGTGAAGACAGAATTTTTATGATTCCGCCGAAAGGAATATGATACAAATCTACGTGCTGAAATGGAGAAATTGTCCCGGCTCGTAATTGATTATGATTTTACAGGGTTTTTTTGTACTTTCTTTTGAAAAAAAACTGGATTATAACAGAATCATGTTTAAAACGTATAAACATTTCATATTACCTACGAAAGGAACACCATACAATTACATGTTTATATGTGTACGTTAGGAAACTTCTCCAAAACGAAATTGCTTCTGTCCCTAGCGATACCGCTTTCACAAATTTTATTCATAAGATTATTGTGTTTAGTTAATATAATAAATTCTATAGTAAAAGGAAATCTCAAATGATCACATATAAATATCCCGTTTTAGGTACTGGCATAGGTAGTTATAGCAGGTATTTAAGACATAATTCCGCTATATACAGGTTCAGTTTTTATAGAAATTACTGTAGTCTGCATCAAATGAGACTTGCTGTTAATATTTGTGAAGACAAAAAATTTTATGATTCCGTCGAAAGGAATATGATACAAATCTACCTGCTAAAATGGAAAATTGCTCCGGCTCGTAATTGATTATGATTTTACATGTTTTTTTTTTTTTTTTTTTTTTTTTTTTTTTTTTTTTTGTACTTTCTTTGGCAAAATCTTTAAAATAAAACTTGTTTAGGTCAGTTTATGTTTAAAACGTAAACATTTCATATTACCTACGAAAGGAATACCATACAATTATAAGTGTACTTTCGGAAACTTCTCCAAAACGAAATTGCTTCTGTCCCTAGCGATACCGCTTTCACAAATTTTATTCATAAGATTATTGTGTTTAGTTAATATAATAAATTCTATAGTAAAAGGAAATCTCAAATGATCACATATAAATATCCCGTTTTAGGTACTGGCATAGGTAGTTATAGCAGGTATTTAAGACATAATTCCGCTATATACAGGTTCAGTTTTTATAGAAATTACTGTAGTCTGCATCAAATGAGACTTGCTGTTAATATTTGTGAAGACAAAAAATTTTATGATTCCGTCGAAAGGAATATGATACAAATCTACCTGCTAAAATGGAAAATTGCTCCGGCTCGTAATTGATTATGATTTTACATGTTTTTTTTTTTTTTTTTTTTTTTTTTTTTTTTTTTTTTTTGTACTTTCTTTGGCAAAATCTTTAAAATAAAACTTGTTTAGGTCAGTTTATGTTTAAAACGTAAACATTTCATATTACCTACGAAAGGAATACCATACAATTATAAGTGTACTTTCGGAAACTTCTCCAAAACGAAATTGTTTCTGTCCCTAGCGATACCGCTTTCACAAATTATACTCATAAGATTATTGTGTTTATTTAATATAGTAAATTCTATAGTAAGAGGAAATCTCAAATGATTACATAGAAATATCCCGTTTTAGATACTGGTATAAGCAGTTATAAATGTCGAATGAAACTTACAGTTAAAACTTGTGAAGACAGAATTTTTTATGATTCCGCCGAAAGGAATATGATACAAATCTACGTGCTGAAATGGAGAATTGTCCCGGCTCGTAATTGATTATGATTTTACAGGGGTTTTTTTGTACTTTCTTTTGAAAAAAAACTGGATTATAACAGAATCATGTTTAAAACGTATAAACATTTCATATTACCTACGAAAGGAACACCATACAATTACATGTTTATATGTGTACGTTAGGAAACTTCTCCAAAACGAAATTGCTTCTGTCCCTAGCGATACCGCTTTCACAAATTTTATTCATAAGATTATTGTGTTTAGTTAATATAATAAATTCTATAGTAAAAGGAAATCTCAAATGATCACATATAAATATCCCGTTTTAGGTACTGGCATAGGTAGTTATAGCAGGTATTTAAGACATAATTCCGCTATATACAGGTTCAGTTTTTATAGAAATTACTGTAGTCTGCATCAAATGAGACTTGCTGTTAATATTTGTGAAGACAAAAAATTTTATGATTCCGCCGAAAGGAATATGATACAAATCTACCTGCTAAAGTGGAAAATTGCTCCGGCTCGTAATTGATTATGATTTTACATGTTTTTTTTTTTTTTTTTTTTTTTTTTTTTTTTTTTTTTTTGTACTTTCTTTGGCAAAATTTTTAAAATAAAACTTGTTTAGGTCAGTTTATGTTTAAAACGTAAACATTTCATATTACCTACGAAAGGAATACCATACAATTATAAGTGTACTTTCGGAAACTTCTCCAAAACGAAATTGTTTCTGTCCCTAGCGATACCGCTTTCACAAATTATACTCATAAGATTATTGTGTTTATTTAATATAGTAAATTCTATAGTAAGAGGAAATCTCAAATGATTACATAGAAATATCCCGTTTTAGATACTGGTATAAGCAGTTATAAATGTCGAATGAAACTTACAGTTAAAACTTGTGAAGACAGAATTTTTTATGATTCCGCCGAAAGGAATATGATACAAATCTACGTGCTGAAATGGAGAATTGTCCCGGCTCGTAATTGATTATGATTTTACAGGGGTTTTTTTGTACTTTCTTTTGAAAAAAAACTGGATTATAACAGAATCATGTTTAAAACGTATAAACATTTCATATTACCTACGAAAGGAACACCATACAATTACATGTTTATATGTGTACGTTAGGAAACTTCTCCAAAACGAAATTGCTTCTGTCCCTAGCGATACCGCTTTCACAAATTTTATTCATAAGATTATTGTGTTTAGTTAATATAATAAATTCTATAGTAAAAGGAAATCTCAAATGATCACATATAAATATCCCGTTTTAGGTACTGGCATAGGTAGTTATAGCAGGTATTTAAGACATAATTCCGCTATATACAGGTTCAGTTTTTATAGAAATTACTGTAGTCTGCATCAAATGAGACTTGCTGTTAATATTTGTGAAGACAAAAAATTTTATGATTCCGCCGAAAGGAATATGATACAAATCTACGTGCTGAAATGGAGAATTGTCCCGGCTCGTAATTGATTATGATTTTACAGGGGTTTTTTTGTACTTTCTTTTGAAAAAAAAACTGGATTATAACAGAATCATGTTTAAAACGTAAACATTTCATATTACCTACGAAAGGAACACCATACAATTACATGTTTATATGTGTACGTTCGGAAACTTCTCCAAAACGAAATTGCTTCTGTCCCTAGCGATACCGCTTTCACAAATTTTATTCATAAGATTATTGTGTTTAGTTAATATAATAAATTCTATAGTAAAAGGAAATCTCAAATGATCACATATAAATATCTCGTTTTAGGTACTGGCATAGGTAGTTATAGCAGGTATTTAAGACACAATTCCGCTTTATACAGGTTCAGTTTTTATAGAAATTACTGTAGCCTGCATCAAATGAGACTTGCTGTTAATATTTGTGAAGACAAAAAATTTTATGATTCCGTCGAAAGGAATATGATACAAATCTACCTGCTAAAGTGGAAAATTGCTCCGGCTCGTAATTGATTATGATTTTACAGGTTTTTTTGTACTTTCTTTAGTAAAATATATATTTTTTAAAAAACTTGTTTATTACAGAATCCTGTTTAAAACGTAAACATTTCATATTACCAACGAAAGAAATCCCATGCAATTATAAGTGTACGTTCGGTAACTTCTGAAAAACGAAATTGTTTCTGTCCCTTGCGATACCGCTTTCACAAATTTTACTCATAAGATTATTGTGTTTATTTAATACAGTCTTACTTTCTATAGTAAGAGGAAATATCAAATGATTACATAGTAGTATCCCGTTTTAGATACTTGCATAGGCAGTTATAGCAGGTATAATTGTATTGTATTTCTTCACAGAAACGTTGATTGTTTTCACGTTTAAGACAGGATTCCGCTATATACAGGTTCAGTTTTTATAGAAATTACTGTAGTCTGCTGAAAAGGAAACTTGCAGACAAAAAAATGACAAGAAAAAAAATTATTATTCTGTCGAAAGGAATATGATACAAATTTACCTGCTAAAACGGAAAATTGTTCTGGCCCTTATGGATTCTAAGTTTTTAGGTTTCCTGTAATGTGTTTAGTAAAGTCTGTTGAAAAAAACTTGTTTATAACAGAATCATGTTTGAAATGTATAAACATTTCATGTTACCTACGAAAGGAATACCATACAATTGTAACTGTACATTCGGAAACTTCTCCAAAACGAAATTGTTTCGGATTCTAGCGATTCTGCTATCACAAATTTTACTCATAAGATTATTGTGTTTATTTAGTCAAATGATCGCAGAAAGTTTCCGTTTCAGGTACTCGCATAGGCAGGTATAGCAGGTATAAGTGTATGGTATTTCTTCGGCAGGAACGAAGATTTTTTTCACGTTTAAGACAGGATTACGATATATACAGGTTCAGTTTTTCAAGGAATCACTGAATTCTTGCTGTATTTACGCCGTAAAAAAACCGGACTAAAATACTGAAATTGTACTGGCAATCGAGACGCCAGTACTATTTACGTATTTTAACAGAAAATTTTCCCTGTAAATTACAGAAAAATGTCCGTTTTTCTGGAATTTACGGGGGAAATTTTCCGTTAAAATACTGGCGTCTCGATTGCCAGTACAATTTCCGTATTTTAGTCCTTTTTTTTACTATGTACAGTATATGGATTACTGTAGTCAGCATCAAAATAAAACTTACAGTTAAAACTTGTGAAGGCAGAATTTTTCATGGTTCCACCTAAAGGAAAATGATATAAATCTATCTGCTAAAATGGAATACTGTTTTGGACCAAAATTGATTCTGTTTTTAGATGTTTTACTGTAATTTGAAACTAAAATCTATAAAAGAAAGAACTTGGTTATAACAGAATCCTGTTTAAAACGTAAAAATTTCAACTAAAATCTATAAAAAAAAACTTGGTTATAGCAGAATCCTGTTGAAAACATAAAAATTTAATATTACGTACGAAAGGAATCACACAATCATAACTGTACATTCGGAAACTTCTCCAAAACGAAACTGTTTCGTCCCTAGCAATTCCGTTTTCACAAATTTTTTTCGTAAGCTTATTGCGTTTATTTAATGTAGTAAAGTCTATACTAAGACGAAATCTCAAATGCCACAGACAGATTCCGTTTTAGATAGGAATAGATATAGTAGGGATTTAGATAAAAATTATATCTGTACATTCGGAAACTTCTCCAAAACGAAATCATTTCAGTCCCATAGCAATTACGCTTTCACAAGTTTTACTCGTAAGATTATTGTGTTTATTTAGAAAAGCAAAACCTATACTAAGACAAAATCTCAAATGACCACAATTTAGATAGAAAAAGTTACAGTAGTATAACTAGGTAGTAGGGATGTAGGTAAGAATTATGTTTATATAACTGTACATTTGGAAAAAAATTCTCCAAAACAAAATTATTCCGCCCCCTAGCGATTCCGCTTTCACAAATTTTACTCACTAGAATATCGTGTTTATTTAGTATAGTAGTAAACTTATATTAAGATGAAATCTCAAATGACCACAGAAAGATTCCATTTTACAAAGGTTTCCGTCTTATCAGGCATAACTCTATAGTATTTCTTTCATAGGAATGATGATTTTTTTTACATTTAAGACATGATTTCGTTATAGACAGTTTCAGTTTTCATAAGATTTACTGCATTTTTATGTCGCAATTTGGATGCCGATGTTTCGCTTTTTCTGTACCTTTGCCCTGCTTTTCGCGACAGTAGATCTAGCAATACTAATCACAACTCGTGACACACCCGTACGCGCATGTGACAGAACCTCAGGCATGGCGAGAAGATTTTCAGTACAGCTCTTTTAATATTTTATGAATTAATAAAAGTATAATTGTTTTACTAAAATATTGAACAAGCTGGTGTGGTATAATAAGCCAAAAACTTCTTAATAACACCAAAAAAAAATTAGTAAATGCGCTAGGTCTTTTGAAATACTTTGTTTTTCTTGTTCAGGCGCAAAGATTAAGCGTTACCACTTTGAAAGCAAGAGCTAGATGGTGAGTGAATCTTGCTACTGCTTTCAAAAAAGTACCAGGGGTTCTTTGTGCCTGGAAAATAAAGACAAAGTACTTTCGAAAGGTCTACCGAAAGTACCAGTAAACCGTGTACATTTAAATGTCCTGATGCAGTAAAATAATTTTGCATGAAAACAAATAAAATATTGTGTACTTTTCCAGTATAGAGACCTTGGCGAGAGAAAAGGAAATTTTTCATGCATATTTTTGGCAACCTATTCTTTATTTCATATACACAAGCAATTTTTTCAATATTTATGTAATTTATTTAATACAAACAAGCAATTTATTTATTTTTATATACAAACATAAGTAATTTATACATGAAAAACATTAATAATACATATATAAATATATTTTTAAAAAAGCCTAAAAATTCATCAGGTATGTTTTCATCAGCTGATGTTGAAGCTTTCATGAGTTTTTATATCAGTTGACAAAAATCTCACTTTCTAAATTCCGAATTGTGCCAAGCTTTAAAAAAAAAAAAAAAAAAAAAAAAAAAAAAACGCCAAGTCCCCCTTATACTTGAAAAGTACCAAAAATTGTGTCTGTCACCATATGGTTATAATGATTATTTGAAACTGTCAAAGTATGAATTCCCGGTTAATTAGAAAATCAAGTTTGTTTTGCGCATTCCAGAGGATTTGAATAATTTTCACGGTAGCGTATTTATGCAAATAGAAATATGAAAAGTTGAACAAACTCGGATTCTTTAAGTGAAATTCCCCTGACCTAAATCTTCTGTATTTCCCATAACGATCTCGCAAACAAGTCTCTAACATATCTTCATGGCTGACACAGTTTTGCAAATAAAAGAGAGACCAGAGCATTGCTGTCGATCGACCCAGTTACTTAATATCGATATTTCTTTCTTTTTTACTTTTATTTGAATTTGTGAAAGAAAAGAAATAGATTATAGAAAGTTTTGAACAGGATTTGATAGCTTTACGATATCACTTTCTTTATAAAAGTTGGATTATCTGAATTTAATCGGTTTTTATAGTAAAAGTTTTCCTTATCTTTTAAGCAAAATTTCATTTTTACTTGCCTTTTTTTGTGAGCGTAGTAATCAGGCAACAATGGGCTAATTGTGGCGCAAAATTATTTGAAAGGAATCTGCATTTTGGGATAGAAAATAGCTGATAAATTGTTTTAAGGGTTATCTAAATGTAACTTAATGGAAGAAATAATGTATTCAAATAGATTATGCTAGATGAAATCTTTTTTTTTTTTTTTTTTAATTAGATTTTATGCTATATTTTTATATTTTCATGGAAAAATTCCACTTGAAAGAAATTTACTAATTTCCTTTCGCCTAAAATTTTAAACATTGGCTTATCTATTACGACTGTATTCGAAATAAGAAATGTTAGATTTTCGTGTAGAGTAGATGGAGGTAAAGACATGCACTTTTCATAAATTTTGATTTTGAATGAACACGTTATTCTAAACTTGTTTGAACTGAATAAAATGGTATGGACCTCAGTCAGTATCCCATCAGCCTAGATTCTGCCGAATATCGCAAGAAATTGCAAGTTTTTAAAACATTGCTCTGCACATCTTTGCTGCATTGAATAGGGTAAAATTCCACAGTGAAGGGGAGAAGCCCCGTTTTGTTTAACCGACCAACTAAAAGTTTACAGAAATGCAATCGAGGTAAACTACACGGCATTTAAAAGCTAAAGAGTTTCTCCTGTTCACAAAATTTTTGGATTTGTAGATATTTGCAGTATTATCATTTCAACAATCACATGATTCAAATAAAAAATATATTGCACCAAAAATGAACTAGTCAGATGTGGCAATCCGAAAAATCTCATACATGTTAATATTTCCTGAAAAATGCAGCATATCAGCGCCACCGGTTAGGTGATTTACACCAAAATCTAATCATCAACAACTTATATCAACTTCTAACTGAATCTGAAGTTTGATGAAAATCCGTGCATTAGTTTTTGAGATAGAGCTATTGCGGAAATCGTAAAACATTCTGCATAGCAGCGCCACCTGTATGGGCGTTTTACACCAAATACTAATTAGGACCAATTTATACCGGGGACTAACTGATTCTGAAGCTTGATGAAAATTCATGTATTAGTTCTTGAGATACATCTATTGAGGAAATCGGGAAAAATGTAGCATAACAACATCACCTGTTGGGCGAGTTACACCAAAACCTAAACAGCTCTAATTTATATCAATGACTAACTGAATCTGAAGTTTGATGAAAATTCGCGTATTAGTTCTTGAGATAGAGCTATTGTGATAATCATGAATAATGCAGCATAGCAGTGCCACCTGTTGGGCGATTTTCAACAAAAAATAATAAGCATCAAATTATATCAAGGACTAACTGAATTTGAAGTTTTATGAAATTACGTGCATAGTTCTTGAGATAGAGAGCCTACAGAATTTGTATCACATACAGACTCATAGACAGAGTGACAGACAGACATTTTCTAAAAACCATCAAATCATGTTCAGGACCTTCTAAAACGTATAAATCCATCGAAAACCGGAAGTCGAAAATTTTCACAAATCCAATACTTTCTTCATGTAAAGATAGAATAAAGTAAAAATTGAAACTTACCTAATTTTTTTTTGCAACGAATGCAACTTTATATGCATGTTATCTACACACAACTGGTACGATTGAAGCCCAACTGTCGACTACTATTTAACATCGAAAAAATGTTGCGTTCATATTAAGTCAGCCGGTGCATATCTTGCCCCCACCTACCCTATAGTTATAGAAAACAGACTTCTAAAAATTAAAGCTATTTGTATAAATTTTAATATCCTACTCAAGTTGTTAATAAAATGTAGTAAAAACAGAAACCTATTACAAGCAAGTTTTCAAACTAAAGATTCATCTTTTTTGGGATTTGTTTTCGAGAACCGAGAATGTTTTTCTTCATTCAGTTTATGACTCTTGGGAAAATATCATGTTGGCACTGAAACTAAAACATTTATTTTATTCAAGTACAGTAAACTTCCGACTATCCGGCCTAATGTGGCGGAAGGTTAGGCCGGATAACAAGAAAGCTGGATAGGCCGGAGTTCCATAAATGTTTACTCTTTTCCTCCCTCCGCCGTGATATTAGAAACACATGTTACACATTTTAACCCTTAAATGCCGGGTGTTGCTTTTCGGCAACATACCCAATTTAGGCTCTAAAATACTATTAGAATAATATTGAAGCTATAATGCCTAATGTTGCCAATAAAATACATTCTGAAAATATTATTAAATCCATTTTCAACATGTAAATGTCAACACTTGTGCTGTTTAAGAATAAAGATAGATTTATTTTTTCAATTGTTGCTACTTGTTCTTTTTGTTTTGTTTGGAAGCTTGCGAAATACCCTATTTTGTTCTGCAGTGAGCAAGTAAAATTTATTTCTTATTATAGTTCCTCAAATTATTGTGTGTTTAATATTATAGAATTTTATCAAGGAAAATTATTTTTTTAATTAACCCTTTATCTACTGACGGTACTTATAAGTATCACTCACTTTAAACTCTTATAAAATCGTGAATATTACTAATCCTCTAATGGTACTTTGCAAAAAACGCTCTTTTAACTCCACTTTATCCGAATACATGGCAGCAGTAGCTCTAGGTTTGTTATTTTAGAGAGGAATGAGGCTATCTTTGAAGCAGTCGATGTATTTTCTGCCGACATTTTCTACAGATTGCCACGCTCGTCTTTTCATTGCTGCAAACACAGTAAAAGATATAAGATAAGTGTTGGATTTTTTTTATGTGTTCATTATGATCTTAGAATACAATTTCATAAGCTATTTTAGATGAACGGTGTATGTATTTGATTTAGCAGTTGAATTATTCGGTGGTACTTATAAGTACCGTCAGTACACTGCGTGTTGGAGAAAAACTTCTTGTTTACTTTTCGTCTGCGTAGTTATCCATGGTTTTCATCTGCTTTAAAATGTAATTACTAAAATGTAGTGTAGTAATGATTACCCTGGTATTTCTTTTCTGTTTCATTGTTATTTTTTATAGGAAATCGTAAAAGTTGTGGCACCGGCTCGTTTTTGCTATGCTAGAAATGGCATATGTTAATTCATATATTGCATATGTGGAGATGCGAGAGGACGTGCTGTCCCTGGAATATAGACGTCGCATAACTAAAGGATTGCTAACAAGATAGAAACTTAAAGAAAAATAGTTTTTTAACCCTTTCAGGAGCAAAACATTTTCAATTCTAAAGTGTTGAAATAAATGATTGGCACCGGAATTCGCCAAACGATTTATTTGTAAATAAGAAAAAGCCTATATTTCATATACTTGTTAAATCGAAAATATTTTCTGGTGCCAGTTGAAAGTGGTTTTTCTGTTGTCTGTACCTTGTGGGTTTTCTGTTATGATATTTTAGTCATAGTGCACTGACGGTACTTTAAAGTACCACTTTAGTAAATTACCTCTAAATAATTAAATTTCTCACGAGTGAGTATTTTTTTTATATTTATCCTTTAATTTTCATTATAGTAACTGAAAAAAAAAATATTACATGAAAAAAATTGCAGTAGATCATAATGCCGTAGATAAAGGGTTAAAGTATTTTTTCCATGATTTATTTAAAAAATGAAAGCCGAAAATCATTATTACAATGATTTTTGAAAAATCAGGCATTTAAGGGTTAAGATAAATTTCATATTATACAGTACACACAAGCAAAACATTAACGTAAAACGTAATGAATAAATCTATTTTTACTGTTTATTAATAAATGATTGCACAAATAGGAAAAGTTATGCATAAAATAAAAGAGTCAAAATTTACGGTTTTACTTTTTGAAAAAGAGTTTAGTTTTTTTGCTTCTCTCTGTTAGCCCTCTTCTGCGAAGCAATGTCCTCCATTTACGCAAGCAGATGATATCAGCTGGCATCGCTTCCTCCTGCTGACTAATATACTGCAATGCTGCCTCAATCGTCTTAAACCCTTCCGAATTTGGGATGAGATTTTTCCTGCCATCCTCCTCTTGTTTTTCTTCTGTTACTTCTCCCCCTATCACCATTTCTACAATATCGTTGGGAGTTAATTCATTAACTTCATCGTTTGGCATCCATTGTGTAATGTCCTCTGCATTGAGATCATCAGAGCCCAGTATATTTTTCAGCAAGAAGCTTATCGTTCTCACCTTCCACTTCAGTTCCCCAGACGGGTTTATGTCCACCTTTATGGCCCAAAAGAATGTTCCAAGACCTTGTAATTACTATGTTTCGAATTCTCTGCTATTGCATTTTGCAATCCCTTCTTGTTCCTTCCTGTCGTGAGTCAGCACTTTACCACGGGCGGGAACCTGCCTGTCTCGGCCACTTGCAACTGCTAGTAGTACATTCAACTTTTTACTAGGCCGGATTAGTCGAGAGCAGGAAAGTCGGGTGTTTACTGTAATTACAAAAATTAGCTGAAGAATGAACAGTGCATTTTTATTTATATTCAATTCTTTAAGGCTGTTTCTCAAATCCAAAGGAGCAACTTTATGACATAAGTTTGAATTCATTTTTGTTCGTAAACGTATGGAACGGGCAGGTGTTGTTATTCAGAAACTATGCAACCGGAAGACGTTTTCCATGTTTTGGTAAACGTAAAAAATATTTCAGAAAATACCGTCACAGTTGATGTTTTGCACCGAATTTCCGGATGATAGGAGAATAAGCAGCCCGGGAAAGGAGAAAAACTGGTTGTCACGTGACCTAAAATCACTTATAATTCTATAAGTAATTTATATATTAAAAAACCGGAATACGTCTTTCAATTCCAAATCGCTTCCATAGTCAGGTCTGCCAATTTTGTACCTTTACGTTTAAAAATGAGTTAGTAAATGTGTCAGAAAGCTCCGCGCTTGTTCAGCAGCGGACTGGAGAGCAGTCTTAATAAAAACAAGCAACTTAAAAAATAAGAACGAAGTTCTAGTAAAGCCAGCAAGAACAAAATCCTTGTGAAAGAACAAAAAAATTTAAAACAAGATTTTAATAAATTTTATAAAATCAAATATTGATCTTTTTCGTGGATTTATTTCCAATATGTTCACTAATTTTACCCTCTATGCAATTTCAGACCCTGGCTCCTAAAATACAAAGGTGCTGTGTAAAAAAAAAAAAAAAAAAAAAAAATTCAAATAAAAATAAATAAATTAATTAAATTAAATTAAATTAAATTAATAAATAAATAAATAAAATAGACTGAAACGAAAAATTTGTCTTGTTTCTGTCTTTATTCTAGCTCTTTATTAAAATAAATATAATAATAAAAAAGTCCTTCCGGCCAGTGCCGGGAGGAAGAGGTAGCTTTCATATTCCTTATTTTAAAAAAGACAACTTATATTATTCAAACACACGAAGCTCAATTTAGTGGAAACCGAATATAGGAGATTCATTACGAATTTTTATCAATACTAAATCATTATGTTTGAGAATTTCGCGAAATTAGTCAGCTTTATCCAAGCTGCTTTTATTTAAAGTAACTTATATTTGGTTGCCAAATTTGGCGATTTCTTAAAGTGCCTGCCATTTTAAGACAACATGGTGGATGAGGCTAACTAGTAAACTTGGTCGAGACCTTAGTAATTGCTGTGCACATGCTCACTCACATAGGAATCGGTTTATATATACGAGTGCTGTCGCAGGCAAAAAATCAGATTCTTCAAAATGTCACCCACATTAGAAATTGAAACTGCTATATCTGAGCCATTTTTAGGTAGCTTTCTTTACAAAAAAGCTACCTATTGCAGCCGTTCGGAGGAAAGCAATTTCAAAAAATTTTGGTATATTTTCATTGATCATGACCCCCAGACCGCGAAACCACCCTCCGTTCAAAATTGATATATATATATATATATATATATATCTGACCTATGTCACACTGTAACTCCCGTAATTATGAACCGATTTCGATGTAATTCGGTGTGTACATAGTACATACCAATGTCTCGACCGAGTTCGTTGGCCAGCTTCATCCGACGTTATGTTTCAAAATGGCGGCCATTTAAAATTTTTTAAAAAAATTAAAACTTGAAAAGTGGTACCAAAAAATTAAAAATGGAAAAATATTTTTTTCTTATGTATTTGACTTTTATACAAAGATTCCGGAGCAGTTTTTGTTTCGTCTATATCTTAAAAAATGGCTGAGTTATAGCATTTTGAATTTTTAGCGTGGCTGACATTTTGAAACGTCCTGAATTTTGTCACGCGGTAAAAGGCGTATTTATGAACCGATTTGGATGTAATTCGGTGTGTACATAGTACATACCAATCTCTCGACCGAGTTCGTTGGCCAGCTTCATCCGTCATTTTGTTTCAAAATGGCGGCCATTAAATTTTTTTTTTAAATTTAAAATTTGAAATGTGGTACCAAAAAATTGAAAATGGAAAAATATTTTTTTCTTATGTATTTGACCTTTATACAAAGATTTCGGAGCAGTTTTTGTTTCGTCTATATCTTAAAAAATGGTTGAGTTATAGCATTTTGAATTTCTAGCGTGGCTGACATTTTGAAACGTCCTGAATTTTGTCACGCGATAAAAGGCGTATTTATGAACCGATTTGGATGTAACTTCGTTTATACATAGTACATACCAATGTCTCGACCGGGTTCGTTGGCCAGCTTCACCCGCTATCATGTTTAAAAATGGCGGCCATTTAAATTTTTAAGAAAAATTTAAATTTGAAATGTGGTACCAAAAATTGAAAATTGAAAAAATATTTTCTTCTTATGTGTTTGACCTTGATAAAAAGATTCGGGAGCAGTTTTTGTTTCGTCTATATCTTAAGAAATGGCTGAGTTATAGCATTTTGAATTTCTAGCGTGGCTGACATTTTGAAACGTCCTGATTTTTCTCACGTAATAACAGGCGTATTTATGAACCGACTTGGATGTACCTTGGTGTGTACATAGTACATACAAATATCTCGACCGAGTTCGTTGGCCAGCTTCATCCGCCATCTTGTTTCAAAATGGCGGCCATTTAAAAAAATTAAAAAAATAAAAAAATTTAAATGAGATACCAAAAAATTGGAAAATGAAAAAGATTTTTTTTGTATGTGTTTGACCTTAATACAAAGATTCCGGAACAGTTTTTCTTTCGTCTATATCTAAAAAAAAATGGCTGAGTAATAGCATTTTGAATTTCTCTTGTGGCTGACATTTTAAAATGACCTGATTTTTGTCACGCGTTAACAGGCGTATTTATGAACCTATTTGGATGTAACTTGGTCTGTACATAGTACATACCAATGTCTCGACCGAGTTCGTTGGCCAGCTTCATTCGCCATCTTGTTTCAAAAGGGTTGCCTTTTAAAAAAAATTAAATTTAAAATTCAAAATGAGGTATTAAAAAATTGGAAAATGAAAAAGATTTTTTTTATGTGTTTGGCCTTGATACAAAGATTCCGGAGCAGTTTTTGTTTCTGAAAATTTGTTCTTTTGTTGATATCTTAAAAAATGGTTGATTTATAGCACTTTGAATTGCTAGCCTGGCTAACATTTTGAAACGATCTTGTATTTGTCACGCGATAACACACGTATTCGCCTATTTCGATGTAAGAAGGCATGTGGATAGTATACATCAACACCTCGACCAAGTTCGCTGGCCAGATTCATCAGCCATCTTGTTTCAAAATGGCGGCCATTAAATTAAAAAATATATATATATTTAAAGTGATGTGCAAAAAAATTAGAAATTGAAAAAGGTTTCTTTCTTAAGTATTTGATCTTGATATAAGGATTCAGGAGCATTTTTTGTTTGTCTTTACCTTAAAAAATGGCTCAGATATAGCAGTTTCAATTTCTATTGTGGGTGACATTTTGAAAAATCTGATTTTTTGCATGCGACAGCACTCCTATATATTAACCGATTCCGATGTGAGTGAGCATGTGCACAGCAATTACTAAGGTCTCTACCAAGTTCACTGCTTAGCCTCATCCACCATGTTGTCTTAAAATGACAGGCACTTTAAGAAATTGCCGAATTCGGCAGCCAAATATAAGTTACTTTAAAGAAAAGCAGCTTGGATAAAGCTGACTAATTTCGCGAAATTCTCATTCATTATATTGATAAAAATTAGTATTGAATCTCCTATATTCGGTTTCCACTAAATTGAGCTTCGTGTGTTTGCATGATATAAGTTGGCTTTTTTAAAATAAGGATTATGAAAGCTACCTCTTCCTCCCGGCACTGGCCGGAAGGACTTTTTTGAACATTGGACATTTTGAAACAAGATGGCTGATGAAGCTGGCCAGCGAATTTGGTCGAGATATTGATGTATACTATCCACATGCCTTCTTAAATCGAAATAGGCGAATACCTGTGTTATCGCGTGACAAATACAAGATAGTTTCAAAGTGTTAGCCATGCTAGAAATTCAAAGTGCTATAATTCAACCATTTTTTTAAGATATAAACAAAACAACTAATTTTCAGAAACGAAAACTGCTCCAGAATCTTTGTATCAAGGCCAAACACATAAAAAAATATTTTCATTTTCCAATTTTTTAATACCTCATTTTAATTTTTTAATACCTCATTTAAATTTTAAATTACATTTTTTTAAAAATGGCAACCCTTTTAAAACAAGATGGCGAATGAAACTGGCCAATGAACTCGGTCGAGACATTGGTATGTACTATGTACAGACCAAGTTACATCCAAATCGGTTCATAAATACGCCTGTTATCGCGTGACAAAAATCAAATCGTTTTAAAATGTCAACCACAATAGAAATTCAAAATGCTATAACTCAACCATTTTTTTAGATATAGACGAAACAAAAAATGTTCCGGAATCTTTGTATTAAGGTCAAATACATACAAAAAAAATCTTTTTCATTTTCCAGGTTTTTGGTATCTTATTTTAAATTTTAAATTTTTTAAATTTTTTTAAATGGCCGCCATTTTGAAACAAGATGGCGTATGAAGCTGGCCAACGAACTCGGTCGAGACATTGGTATGTACTATGTATAAACGAAGTTACATCCAAATCGGTTCATAAATACGCCTTTTACCGCGTGACAAAATTCAGAACGTTTCAAAATGTCAGCCACGCTAGAAATTCAAAACGCTATAACTCAGCCATTTTTTAAGATATAGACGAAGCAAAAACTGCTCCGGAGTTTTTGTATAATGGTGAAATACATAAGAAAAAAATATTTTTCCATTTTCAATTTTTTGGTACCACATTTCAAATTTTAAATTTTTTTAAAAAGTTTAAATGGCCGCCATTTTGAAACAAAATGGCGGATGAAGCTGGCCAACGAACTCGGTCGAGACATTGGTATGTACTATGTACACACCGAATTATATTCAAATCGGTTCATAAATACGAGAGTTACAGTGTGACATAGGTCAGATTATATATATATATATATATATAACCATTAATTAAACATATCCTTCCACCGTCAAATATTATCTATATATATATATATATATATATGTCAATTTTGAACGGAGGGTGGTTTCGGGGTCTGGGGGTCACGATCGATGAAAATATACCAAAATTTTTTGAAATCGCTTTCCTCCGAACGGCTGCAATAGGTAGCTTTTTGTAATGAAAGCTACCTAATAAATGCTGTACATGATATCGAAATTAAACGAAAAAAAAAATATTATGTGTGAAGCATAGATTATGAAACACTTTCCAACACATTCAGAATATTGTAACAAAGCTTAATAAGTTGAAAGATGATGTATAAATAAACAATTTCGAAAATTCATAACACATTTGAAAACCTAATTTCAGCAATTACCACCTATAGTCTGAAAAATATTCGCATTTTTTACGCAGTGATTTTGTATATCATCAATAGCTTTGCACATATACTACATAGTAGACAATAATTTAGTTCAGTTAGGAAACGCATAGCACAGTTAAAAATTCCCCTTCAACAATTTCTGTCAATAAGAAAAAAAGTACCCGAATTCTTTTGTACAGCCTTGTGTATGATCTATAGAATTTATTCACACCAAGTTTTATGGAAAAAAATATATATAGTCAAATTTAAAAACGCATGCCACCACTGAAAACGCTATTTCAGCTGTTATTGCTCATAGACAGTACTGTGACAGAGTTATTTTTTGTCTCCCTATAAATGAACGTTAATTCTTATGAACACGATATTATATAGAGAATCTTTTGTAGTGCACCTGTGAGATGTATATCAATTTCAATGTGTTTGAAATAGTGCAACATCATTAAAATATACTGAAATGATATGGTAATTTGTATGGAGATATTTTTACTTTTACAAGGGGGCTGGCTACTCAGCTTCGGAATTCTCCTCCGTAATGTTAAGTCTATGGACTTCTGATGCATTCGTATATTTAAAATATCTCCACGGGAAATTGATATTTTTAACGTCTTTTTTCTGTGTACTTCTACATGTCTCTTTTTTTCTTAGTTTTCAAAAAAATTTTAAAATCTATGCTGAATTTAACATTTTATGTGTTAAAAGCGGGCGAACTGTTAGTAAAATTTTAACACTTCATATAAAATTAAGTCTATACTTTAGAAATATTTTGAGAACTAAGAAAAGAAGTGACATCTTTTAGGAAGTGTACACAAAAGATAGAAGTTTAAAATATTAATTTCCCGAGGAGATATACTTGAGGCTTCTAAATAGGTGGGCAATAAAGTGATAGAATATATAAAATAAACCCAAGAACACTGAAAAATAAAAACTGAAAACAAATAGACTCTGAAAATTCTGAGTGTAAAATAAAAACAATTAATAACAACAAAATGAAAACAAATGATGACAACAAATGAATAACATGATAATGAAAGCAAATGATATTGAATCATGACAATGATAATGAAAACCAATAAAACAAATTCTGAGTGTAAATTAAAAACAAATAGACACTGAAAATTCTGAGCCAATGAGTGTAGGAAGAATAATTTAGACTGAAAATCGTTAATTATTATAAAAATTACAAGAATGATTATGGAAAAGGAAAATGTTCATCGTTTAACAAAAATTATTTTAATTCTTTTTTTTTCAGATTTTGCAGAGTTTTATTGTTTGATTTTATTTATAGAATTGAATAGTTTAACCAGAAAGCAGATTTTCAAATCCACATTGAGAAATAAAGGGCCAAAACTCAGAAGAAAGTGAAAAATTATGAAAAAACAATGCTTAATGTGACATTTACATTTACACAGGAGTTGCAGGAGAGCAATGTATTAAAACGATATTGGGGATTGAACTTAAGTGCATCACATTGAAAAGACTTAAGAAAAACCTTTTAAATCTTCAAATTAAAAATAATCATTAAATCATAGATTATTGCTATCAAACCGAAACTTTTTTCTTTTTTAATTCTGATATAAAATTTATGGGAAACAATAAACAATATCATAAACAATTCTTTAAATGAAGAAAAAATTACTATAAAGCATTTAAAAATCTAAAGAAATATATGAACAAGAATGACTCAAATTAATATTCTGCGACCAAACTAATTCTATTACTTAAAAAAATATGATGATCAAATAAACGCCCAAAGATTTCAAAATAAGGCATTTTGTTTACTTTTGAATATCTGAATATATATGAGTGGAAAGTATTTATATAATAGCACAAAAAGTACGACCCGGACACTTAAATTAAAATTTTTTCTACGTCTCTTAATTGAATCATTTGATAAAAGAATTAATTCAGAAATATCTCATTTCAAAAACTCGAAATAAAATGTGATAGTTCACTAAGACAGCTTTCTCGACAATAAATGAACTTAATCAGATAAAAACCAAAGTTACTGTTTCAAAACCAAATACCTATTATCCTAATTTTATTTTAATAATTTTCTGTTTAAAATATACCAGGGGATCCCACGTGGTCTACCCGGATTACTAGAACATACTACACGGCGTACAGGACATAGGTGAAAATCGTTTTAATTGAAAATTTTGATAGATATTTAACACTTAATATATTTTTTTAGATTGCCCAACAAGAAACATTTTCAGAAGAAAGACATCAATTTACTATTCTACCAATAGTTTCGAAATTTATTAAAATGAAAAACGCAGCCAGCTTCTTAGTTTCGTTTATAATCTACCTTTATGCAATGTTTTAAGCTAATTAATCCAATCTAGTTTTCAATTTTACGAAAGAAGGCAATTTTTATTATCAAATAACTCAAGATCGGACAATCAGTTGACAAATGTAGTAGTGCTGCAATTTTCTCCTTAGTTTTACGCATTTCTTTATATTACTGCAAATGTTTTGATGCAAATTTTTTTTTTTATTGTTGAGATACATTTTTTTAAAGCATGCTTGAAAATCTTCCTATTCTTAAAAGAAAAAAAAAGTAACTAACATTGTCACCGCCGCAGTAAATGATATTTTTGTGACCGGAGGACTTTGTTCGTTAATATTGAGAAAACTACATACAAAAAATTAAAAATTTATAGTATTATAGAGAAATGTTTGAGAAATACGCTGATGTAGGCGGTTTTTAAATCGAATAATTATTTTGAGAGATATTGAATGTTAAAGTTGGTTAAAATCGTTCCATTAAAAAAAGTTTTATAGGAGCAAAAACTATACATAGAAATTTAATTTTTTTTAAGGATATACATTAGAAACTCCCGGTGTGCAGATTGCATTTATTATTATTATTTTTTTTTTAATTTGACTTATTTTTGGCGATTTATTTCAGTTTTTGTTTAAATTTTCAGCATTTCAAGAGATATTTTTTTATATTTTAGAAAAGGTTATTATTTAAAATTGTTGCCAATTGTAAAATGAGCGCAAAGAAAAAGATTTCCTTTCAATTAAAGAAATTATTTACACATGAAATAATAAACAGAGAAAAAAACTTTCAAATTAGTACAAAATTATTACGTATTAAAAGCAGAAAAATATTGAAAATTACGTCATAAAAATTGTATTCACACATAAATATTAAAAAAGAAACAAAACTTTAAAATAATGAGTTCAGTAATATGTGTTAAAAGCAGTAAATGGAGGAAATTGCGTCAAAATGACCAATAATAAAATTGCTAAACAGTTTAAATTAAAAAATATATTTACACGAGACATTTATTTCATATTCCGAGGGGAACATTTTAACAATTACTGCCAGTTCCAAGACAGAGCAAATAATAATATTTCATTTTTAACAATAAAAATATTTTCACGTGAATATTAAAAAGAGAAAGAAAACTACGGTGAAAATTACGCCAGATTTAATACGATACATTAAAATTTTTTTATTTAAAATTATTTTCTTATAGTGTTGTTAAAAAATACCGGGAGGCAAACAATCTGTTGACTTTGATAATTTTATAGTAGCTGATTTTCAATTGTTTAACTAATCTTATTTTATCAAACACGAAAACAACCATTAGATGTCTTAACAGCAGCTAATTCGGCTTTAAAATCCCCCAGTAAAAGTGAAATGAATGTAAAACCTTTTACAGGGAGATCGCCACTGTTTTTAGGTGCGTTCGCAATTATGTAAATACGTAGCACCTATAGTCGTCGTTCAGTCCGTCTGTCCGTCCGTATATAACAGAGCAAAAACTACCCAACGGAATGGTCTGAAATTTTAAATATATAATTGTTGCAAAATTTTGTCGAGTCATTTCAAATTTTATGAAAATCGGATGTATAGTTTAATTATAGGGACAGTCAAAAGTTTTCCGTTACATTATGGCCAATGGGGCAAAATTATTGCAAGTGCATTTTAATAATGTTACAGCCTTCCGAAAGGCCTGAAATTTTAAATATATAATTGTTGCAAAATTTTGACGTGTCACTTCAAATTTTATGAAAATCGGATGCATAGTTTAATTACAGGGACAGTCAAAACTTTTCCGTTGCATTAAGGTCAATGGGAAAAAATATTTGAAGTGCATTTTAATGATGTTACAGCCTTTCGAACGGAATGTAATTGATATGCACTTATGAAGTGCATTAAAATATACATTCAGTACAATATGCGGTGCAAAAAATGTTTATAAAACTAGTTATAGTACGAACTACTACATTTGCCACGTTTGACGAGCAATTTCCAACTTGTTTTAGTTATAATTCAATCTTCGGTAATCTTTTCAGAACCGATCAAATTAGCGGTTAGTCTGCGGTGTCTGAACTGAGGGGGGGGGGGGGGGGGGTTGGCGAGTGTAGCTCTTAAAGGGAAAAACCCCTTAGTTACATAAAAAATTTTAAAAATCACTGTAAATTGATAGTTTAAAAAAATGCACTTAAATGTACATTTTTTATTTCATACGCTGGTGCCTGGAAAGCTTTGAGATTTCTTTAAATTCAACGCATCATATCTCGGTAAGTTTTGGTTGTTTAGAAGAATGCCATTGTTACTGTTTTACATGTAAGAGCATGAAGAGAATTTTATAAATATAATTTATGGGACTTAGGGACCGTATAAAAATTTTAAAAACGTAATTTTTTTAAAAATTGATGACAGGACTATTGAATCAACATAACCTTAATTCCTACTTTATTTTAGACAATTTTGCAATTTACATTGTCTACGTATCTCCAAGGTAAAAAATTAAACTGCGTTTCAATCTTTTAGGATCTTGCTGTCTATCACATTCACAAGAAACCAAATTGATAGGCGGCAGCTTTCAACCAGTCATGTAATTTTAAGGTATCTGCACACCTTTGGAAGTGATTTTTTTAAATTTTTGAAATTTTCTCTTCTTATCCATTTTTTATAATGACATTTACTTTAAAACTTTAAAATATATATAAAAAGTTTAGCAATTACCCAGAAATAATTTTTTTTTTTGACAGAAAAATAATCAAAATATGCCAAAAATTGACATTTCTGCAAAACGTGATAACTAAAAAATAAAACAATGTATTGAAATTTTGTAAATTGCATAATAAACAGAATAACTTTCTCTAGGAGTTAGACTACACACATTATTATCGCATCTCTATCTCAGATGATATGGCAGTTAAAGTACTAATGCAATAAAAAATTCGCAAAATTTGTCTCAAGTTTGTCATTTATACCAGTGTAAATATAAAACTAAGAACTAAACATGTGGCTGAACGATCCATGAAGGATCAGGGCCTACAGTGCCCAAGTCTGTTTATTTGACCCTGGGCCCCGAGGTGCTATGCAGCATGTGTCCTGCCCAGGGGGTCAACCCAACGCGAGACCCTCGGTGTTTAGTCCCCAAGCAAGCTTCCTGCTCCTTTTATCGACCCCGAACGGATGAAAGGTTGAGTGAACCTTGCCCAGCCGGGAGCAGAGCTCTCGACCTGTAGTTTGGCAGACAGGCGTGTTGACCACTACGCTACTGGGCTTCAAATATAAAACTATTTAATATATTATCATGAGTGTAGTCTATTCCCTCAAAGGACATTTGTAAAAGAAGTACAGAAAATTTCGTGGCATTTCATGCATAATTTTTTGTTTTAGGATGTTTCGCGTATAGTAAAAATCTGAAAAACTTCATTTTGAGAAAAAGCTAAAAATAACCTTTAAATGCAATTCAAAAGCTGTAATAGCTGTAACTTTAAACGGCAGTTACTCGGGTTCTAGTTTAAATAGAGACAAAATTTAAGCAGATCTCGATAGATAAAAGATTCAGTTTTAATATTATTGCAAAAAATTAAAAATCGATATTTTGATCGAAAATTACGTTTTAAAGGTGTTCGGATACCTTAAAGGTTTTAACCAATCAACTGTCACTTTAGTTGCTTGTTAATGTTATAGATTAATTAGTTTTTCATTTCTGAAAGCAATAACATTGTAGATACACGGATTACTACTGGCACACTTATCTTATAGCATAAGAAATAATCGATTATTTTCAAGACTCTAAAACAGTGATTCTCAACCAGTGTGATGTGACACATTGGTGCACTGTGAAAAGTTCTCATGTGTGCGGGAAAATTTTCACTAAAGTTCTATCAAGATTCTGTGAGCTCTAGCATCTCTTGCCACACATGCTGTAGTTTTTACCTTTTATTTAGTTAATGTAAAAAGAAAGTTCTTATAACTTAGTTTCACAAAAGCAAACAGGTTTGATCATAAGTTATTTTTGTAGTAATGTGCATGTTTATCTGCTCAGCTGCACGTAGGCAAAACTTCACGCTAAATTGTTTCTATTTACTCTAAATTACTTTCAATTTTCACATAGTTATAATGCATTATATTATGTGTAAAAAATAATACATTATAAATTACTAGAGGGCTCTGCCACCTGCTCGCCAACCCTCGTGAATTGCGTCGCAAAACACATTATGCCTCTCTCGCTTGCCATTTGTTTGCAGAAACTCTAGACTGAATGAGTGGGGGAGACCGGACCAAGATGAAGAGCGGGGCAAGATGACGAATGTCTTAATTTTTCCCTTTTCCACTAGGTGGCAGCATCAACCGGACATTACTGGCTCTCCTATCGGACTTTCGCTAAACGATAGTACACAGATGCTGAAATCGCCATTTTTGTGTTACTTGTAAAGCTTTTATTGTTTACCGCTGCCACATTATGACTTTTATGCATGTGTAAATAAGCTCTGCTACAGATACAGGTAAGCTGTATCGTTTCTCTTTAATATTTAGGAGTAGCTTAGTTTAAATACTACCTATTACCATGAATAAATGTCAATTAATCGCCTTCCTTCATGGCAATGAAAACGAATACTTTTAAACAGGCAGTACGGGGCAAGATGACGACTCTAACAGACGAACCAGAACTTATGGCAAAAGCTGATTCCAATGCACCAAAGAAGCCTGTTAGTATTTTTGATTTCAAACCATTGCCTAAAGCAACACAAAGTGAGAAAAAAAGAAAAAGCAAAACACTGAGCTCAAGCATTCTTACTAGCACACCCATCAAAGAAATGTTAGAACAAAGGGAAAAGCAGAAGTAAGAACAGGAACATTTAAAAAGACAGAGAAAAGAAGCTCGTGAAGCTAAAAAGAGAGTAAAAAAAAATCAAACTAAGTTCCTGTAGGCCTGAGTCTATTAAATCCAGGCCAAACAGTCCAGCTGCATCAACTTCAAAGGATGGTGTTTTCAGATGTCCTGCTTGTGACGAGGAATATTGTGACCCATCAACAGAAGAATGCATTCAGTGCTGTAAATGCCAAGAGTGGTGGCATGAGGAATGTTTCAATTATGAAAAATGGCCTTTTTACTTGTGACTATTGTTAGCTGCACAACTAAACACCTCAACATTACGTTACAATGCATTATGCTTAGTTTTATACTTTGTAAGATATAAAAACACAGTTATCATTTATTAAACCATGTAACATATTCGAAAGATAAAATATGTTCAACCTTTTTCAGTGTTGTCATCTTGCCCCAAGGCCAAAGTCATCTTGCCCCAGTACTGGGGCAAGATAACGATTTGTTAATGTTATGAAAAAATAAAATTATCCTTTATTTTTTTTATTTGAAACATTAAATGGTAATATATTTAATTTTACAAAGAAATACTCTAACAGTTCATGTACAATTAATTTTACTATACTTAAAAATAAATTAATAAACAACAAAAATTGTTAACATAGTCATCTTGCCCCGGTCTCCCCTACTATCATAAATCATTTTAACTTGCGAAATTTACATTTTTTTAATGTAAAGAAAATAATTGAGAACTTCATTAAAAACATAATTAATTTTTTTTAACATTATGAAATTTACAAATTTTTGAAATGTAAAATAATTAACTGACAAAAAATACATTTAAAATACAATTTGGTTCTTTGAAAACACAATAAAAAAATCTTTTGTTGGTGTCACGACTGTATTTTGATCTTCCCCGCATTCGATTCTTCCAATGTCTCATTGGCGCATTCAATTATTCTCCGTTCATTGAGCCTGTAACATTGTACAGCGCGGCTTAAATTCATTTCAAAAATTTCTTGGAAAAACACTACCTTATAGCAAGATAGTTCAATATAAATGAATTATCTCCAACATATGTAATTTGTTATTACAGTTCGTTCGTCTAAAGTTCGTATGACGGGAAAAATAAAATATCTCGCAGATGCTTGACCTTGGCAAGCTAACAAAACGTAAACAACACTTTCTCTGCTGTGTCTAAAAGAAACTCTTGATCAAAAAGCTGATTTGATGAATATGTTACGTGACTGTAAAACGAACCAATAACCGTTGCTACTCATTACATCAGCAGAAAGATCGTGCTGTGTTTGAAAAGAGCTCCTCTTTGAATTTTGATATGCTGAATGTGTCATAGGACGGTAAAATGAACCACTAAGAATTGTTGCTACGGAAATTAAGGTTGTTGCCAAACGGTAAGCTATAAATTCAACCTTATTTTCGTGCTAAGTAAGAGAAATATATATATAGACTAGCTCTGCTAGAATTGTTATTTTCTGCGTACATTGAGTTAAAAAGTACTTATTTACTTGGGCGCTGTTGCTTTCCGAAGTCACATGCGCATTATCTATTAAAATAATTATTTTGATTAATACTTTATGTTCGATTTTTAAATTACTGAATGTAAACATGACGAATAAGAATTGAATATCTTATCCATCTCTTAGTTAATTGGAAAGTTAGTTAATTATTTTCATTAATTATTTATTTTTGATATGTAAATTTCCAAATCGAATATTTTTCACTGCATTTTGTAACATACAGTATAACACGTGCTAATAGATGTTGTATATTTCCTCGTGTGTCACGAATTTGCACAATGTGAGCCTTTTGTCACTTTTGGAGGAATCAAACAAATTAAAAGAGACTGATATAGTCAATTCGATGACGCTATTATGCTAAATAGCGTACATTTTGTTGTACGATAAACATATAGGGTTCGGAAAAAGTTTTGGTGGATCTGGTTTTTGTCACCGATGGGCTGTTGCTTGTTGTAAACAAAAATTCTATCGAAGTACTTTCGGCCCATCGCTTTAGAATTTCTTCAAGGCTATTATGTTCTTCATAATATTTTTGATTAATTCATCATCAGTTTCTACAAAAGCAAGTAAAACTTTCGCATCTGATACTACACCATTCCAAATCATCACAGAAGTAGGGTGTTGAGACAATTTGATAGGAGTTAATATCCTATCACTTTGTTTGTTAAATGTTAAACGATTGCGAACAGTTGTTCTTCTTTCCACAAAATATTTATACGCGTGCCATAAGCCAGTCTTTGTCCTTTAAGTTTTTCGATTCGTGCTTTTACCTAATAATAATAATAAAATAAAAATAATCGGTCAAGTGCAAGTCTTACCAAATCCCCTAGATATTTCAGAAAGCCTTGACACGCGTCACAAAAACGTCACACAAAGCAGGCAACAAAAAGTAAAAGGATTATTGATTGACTCGTGGATATCTAAGAGCCAATGAATGATCTTTTTTCTTTGTTTTGCCTGCTTTGTGTGACATTTTCGTGACGCGCGTCAAGGCTTTCTCAAATATCTAGGGGGCGTTGGTCTTACTCGCACTCAGGGGGTTCCGTACAATAAATATATGAATTAGTAACTGTATTATTTAAAAAAAATCGTTGCTAACAGAATAATAAGACTTTGTAACAAACTATACATCGCTGTATATACTAGCAAAAGTATAAATTGGTATACCATAAAAGTTCAAAGAGATATGAACCCTAAATAGTATCAAATACTGCTATTCTGTGTAACTCTTTTTTTTATACTAATCTGTTTATGATGAACTTAATTCGGTACTGACAATAAAAGTAGTGCATATTTAAACTTCATTTGGCATTTCATAAAACTAAATTTAGCGTAGTAATAATCTTTTCTTTTTACAGTGTAGCTAAAATAAAACCTTGTTCAAAGTTTAAACTTGGCATTGTGCTAAGCCCGCTTCGAAAGGAGGTCGCAAAGTTGCTACACCGCCTTGGTCCGTGCCGTATTTTTTCAGATAGATTTTTAATTAACATTTAAAGACACGGGAGGCGTATTGAGAGATCCACTCAATGCAAACTAGTCGCAAATCCCGTAGCATTATGTGATTAATTCTAATCAAATCAGTCTGTTTTTAACAATTTGATATTAATTGCTTTTATACTGCTACTGGGCATTGCACTGCACAAATATATCATTAAAAAATGATATCTAGGCTTTAAAAGGCGATGGTACGTAGAGTACGTCGTCCCTGTCATTATGTAAGCCCAAATCGTCCGTGTCTTTAAGGGTTAATATCTCGGCTAATTACGGGCGATTTTTTTCGAAAATCATTATCAACAATGCGTTTATACTTCTGCTACGATAGGTACCTCTAGTGCTTCGAAACACCGATATTTAATATTTGGGAATTTTACGTATGACTTAATTATCACTTTTAAATGCGTTTCGCGTGCAATAATTTTATCATTTTAAAGTTTCCATATTTTTTTAATATTTACGTGTAAATATTTTGACGCAATTTTCCCTATTTTCTGCTTTTACACTTGATCATTTAATTCTTATTTTAAAATATTTTTCCTGTTTTTAATAATTTCACTTTTCAATTTCAATTTGAAAATGATGAAAAAATATCCAAATCTAATTTTCATTTTTTCAAATTTTCCTAAAAAACATAATTTAATCACGATATTGTTTCATTATCGATTGAAATAAAAGATAATTTCAATTTCAATTTGAAAATGACGAAAAAAAAAAGAAATCTAATAATCCCTATAGTTTTCCCTTGTTCTCCTCTTTTCCACAAAAATGGAGAAATTTATACCTTCATTAGAGAAATTTCATTAAAATTAGAAAAAAAAATTAATGTCTCGAAAAGTAATTAAAATTTTAAAATTCTAACCAGTTTTGACACCCGTGGATCAATACGAATAATTGGCGTTAATTTCACCGCCAAACTTTGAATATTTTAAGACAAAGTCGTGAAACAAAATCAGTCGTTTCATGAAATCGTTTCATAAATTAGTTTTATTAGGATAGATGATATATACAGGGTAGATCTAAATTCAAAAGCTTTTCATGAATTTTTTTCTAAATGGTGGCAATTGGATTACTTTCATTGTTGAAAAGAGAAGAGAAATACTACGGTTTTTTAATCCTTATTGATGGTATTTTCTCATTAAAACAGAAAACGACGTCACGCATTAAAAAATCACACATTTTCTCTCATAAAGCTATTACATTTTTATATTTTTCATCCCGCTGAGGCTGAGTTTGAGACGCTAAACGAAATGTTTAGTGAGTAAAGTTTATGTCTTATTTAAAAGAAAACGATCATTTTACTTTATAAAATTAAATATTTTTGCTTTTCACATGCAAAGTTTTAGTTGACAAACGTGAGTTAAAGTTTGGAAATATATTTATTAATAATATGATGCATGTTAAATTATTTTTTAAATGGTAAAAACGGACATGAATAGTGTCTATCTGAGTTTTGAGACGGTGAATATGATGTTATGTTTAGATTTCATCGGAAAGAATTTCTATGGTTGCGTCAAAGGGAAATCATTTTTGTTGATTTTTAGGTGCGTTCGTAATTATATAAATGCGTAGCACCTATAGTCGTCGTTCGGTCTGTCTCTCTGTCCGTCTGTCCGCATATAACAGCTCAAAACCTACCCAACCGAATCGATTGAAATTTAAAATATATAATTGTTGCATAATTTTGACGAGTCATTTCAAATTTTATGAAAATTGGATGTATAGTTTAATTACAGGAACAGTCAAAAGTTTTCCATTACATTACGGCCAAAGGAAAAAAAAAATATTTCAAGTGCATTTTAATGATGTTACAGCTTTTCGAAAAGAATGAAATTGATATGCACTTATGAAGTGCACTAAAATATACATTCAGTACAATATGGAGTGCAAAAAATATTTATAAAACTAGTTATAGTACGAACGCACCTCATTTGGCACATTTGACGAGCAATTTCCAACTTGTTCATCCTGTAATGCCAAGCGTAAGAATTTGAATCGGTGACTTCATCATTTTAATTTTTCAATAATTTGAACAATTGAAGTTCATGGAAAAAATAATTTGTTAGCTTTAGGTTATACTAATATTTGTTTTAAGAGTTAGACTAACCAATCTAAGGTGAACTTCTTATTGTAATTAATTTTGTATATTACGAATCAATGTAACAGACATTATCTTTCGTCGAGATTCGACGGGTTCCATATCGTATAACTTAAAAATATTGTCAATATTTAAATATAGAAATAAGAACTAATATTTTCAGATGCACTAAAACTTTTTAATATCCTGCAGAAGTGTGAATCAGGTGATAATTACCAGTTCTTTTTATTAAATAAACTAGCTGAGCCGCCCGGCGTTGCCCGGGCCCGTAATAATATTCTTAAATGAACCTGAAATTTGTACTGCAAAATCTCATAAAAAGACCCAATCTCGAACCGAACGAACCTCGAAATGGGTCCCCGCTGTCTACAGTACCGTTTAGCAGGCGTGCTGCGCACGCGCTGCAAAATCTTGGGGGGGGGGGGGGGGGGGATCTCGAATCTTTTAGTTAGTGGTAAGTACAGTTTAGAAATTTAATTTTAAATAAGTAATATTTATCGCAGGGCTTTGTCAACTCAATTGGGATTTTATTAAAAAAAGAATAAGAAGAAGTTTTGTTGCTTTTCAATCCCTAACTAATTCTTTGTTTGGTGCATATGAGTTCACACATAAAAAAATAAAAATAAAAACATTTATTCAACCTCTACCAAAAGAAGCTCTTTCTGTGTTAACATTTTTATACCAATTAGTTTTTTTTATAATAGTTGTTGAACAGTTGTCATTCTTTCATTCTTCTTTAGTTGCAATTTATGAATTTATTATTGCAAAAGTAGAATGAGAAAATAACATAGTGGCTACTTATTCTTTTACTTTCAGACATTTAATATACTTGCTGGGCTTTTTTTCTATAAAAGAATGAATAATTTGATTAGTTGAAGAAAATTATGACATTGTATAACATATTAAATTTAAATATCATCTTTAAATCAAGTGCTTTTTATGCCAGATAAGAACTTGTTAAAAAATTATTTAACACTTTTTTTATTTTATTCATAAGACAAAATACCTATAGAAACTATTTTAACGATACCCGTCATATGACATATCGTTAGAAAGGGCTGTGACCACTTATTCATGTTATGCCCCACCGGTGTCCCCCCCCCCATTTTGCACCGCACTTTTCTAAATTTCGCCGACACCCCTCATGTGATATATCCTTGGAAAGGTCTGTGACCGCTTAATCATATTATGCCTCTCCGGTCTCCAGTGTCCGGTATTTATTTTAGTTTACATTATTCTATTAACGGTTTTATTATGCTGTTGATTAAATATACCGTAGATGGTTATTTTGCCTTTTTATTACGCTTTATATTACAGTTATGATTCCCCATTTAATCAAATATATTGGTTTATCAAATATACCGTTTAATCGAATATTATTTCTGGAATCGTCAATATTCGTTTAAATAGGCATAACTTATACCGTTGGAAAGGCCTGTGACTGCTTAATCATATTATGCATCGTCCCACACTTTGCTTCCGACCCAGGGAGCGGAAACAATTTTCTAAATTTTGTCGACACCCTTCATGTGATATATCGTTGGTCAGTCCTTTGAAATACCGTATATTCCGGCGTTTAATGCACATTTTTAGCCCAAGAAAATTGATCGAAACTTACTGATGCGCTTGATACCATGGTTATATAAATTAAAACTTACAAATTAAAAAGATAATAAGAAAAAGATCATAAGAGAGAGAGAGAAAAAAAAAAAAAAAGATCATAAAAACTAAGATTTCTAATTTAACCGCTTCCCTTACCAATTTTTTTGAAAAAAAAAACTGCAAAAAATCATCACATTTTTTGCAATCACGTTATTGCATTTCATCATTTGCATTTCATATGACAAAACTTGGAAAACTGCCAATCAAATATTATATATAATTTATTACATTATATAAGAATATTTTCTTTCTTTTTTAAGCTTCAGACCGAGTAAAAACGTGTTAAAACAAATCGTAGAGACAAATTATGCCACATCCGAGTTATCTCAGGATAGTAATTAATTGTAATATATACAAACCCGAGATGACTCGGGATAATCAGGGAAGCGGTTAATCAACACAATATTTTAAAAAACATATATAATAAAGTAAAATATAAAATAAATAAATAAATAAAACATTAGAAATAAAATAAAAATAAGCATAAAATAAAGTAAAATAATTTCCGCTACCAAATTACATAAAAGTATTATTTATTACATTTACGAATAATTTTTATTTTATTTTTTGCTGTGTATCTCGTAAAAAATTCTTTGGAACGGAGGAGGTGTGCATTATACGGTGCATATATCCCAAAATGAAAATTGTTATACACCGGAATGCGTTATATGCGGAATATCTAGTAATATTTTTAAAAATATGCTCTAAAAATAATAATCAATAAAGTAATATAAAATAAAATAAAATAAAAACTCAGATAATGTCATTTTCTCAATTTAAAAGGTAGTAAAAATCATTCATTAAAGCGTTAAACGATGGATAGGAAATTGAATGTCGCATCAAACTATTGACATCGGAAAAGCAATTCTCCAGGAATATTGAGTAATAAAATTATACCAAACGAAAGATCAGAAAATATAACAGCAGTAACAAAAGACATAAACAAGCCTTTCATTCAAGCGTAAAATATTTTGCGTGTTAAACAACTTTTGTTTCTTAATTTCTCTCACGTTCTAAAAATAAATCACTCAAGATTTATTTGTTCTCTACGCCAACTTGTTTCCGTGTATTATGTATTTAGCACTAACGTGTGCTTCGGGAAACGTCACATATTTTCTTTTCTTTTATGAAATATTTTATAATAGAATATAATAATAATAGAATAAAAAGTTCTTTTCTAAAAGAAAAGGGACGTTTTATAAAAATTGTGTTTAAAAACATAAAAAAATGAAGAACTGTATGTGCAGCAAAAAGTACATTATACTTTTCAAAATATCTTCTCGCAAATGCTATGCAGTGGTTTTACAGTTGAAACAGCACTGAAAAAATGGTGATAATTCACAATTAAAATAATAAAACTTTGTATAAATCACCATACAATCACCATATAAGTCACCATAAAATCACCATTGTTTTGATTTTATGGTGATTTATATAAAGCTTTATTATTTTAATAGTGGTTTTATAGTTCTGATTGTATTTTGTAAAGCCTTTGGAAAAGCATTTTGTAGAAGTTACAATGAACCTTACGCAAGCAGTGTTACCAGTCCGGTACTTAAAAAAAATTCAAATTGCTTGATTGCTATACTTCTTTTTCGTAGTATAGTAATTCGCCTTATTTTTACCTTAATCTTTCATTAAATAAGGCAAATAATAACACTTCAAAAAATTTGTGGCAATAAAGCTATCCGAATAATAATTTTTAAAAAGTAGCAGACTGGCAATATTGTAACGCAAGTGAAAAAATATGTGAGCGTTTATATTGAATTTTCTTCCCAGAGCTTCTACTATAAGATGCCATCAGAAAATTATCTATTTACCAAAACTATTACCTCTGTTCTCGAACGCAATTCGTTCGAAAGATCTGTTCGAGGCGTGAATTGACTCAAATTTTCTCACAAGAATTTATATATAAAAAAAAGCAATTTAACAAATTACAACGACCATTTGGAAAATGATTTTTTCAAAGACTAAAATTTAAGACATAAAAAATCGCACGGAGTTGATCATACATTACGTACGCCATGAATTAAACATTAATAGTGTTATTACACGTAAAAATTGCAAGCGACAGAAATCGCCTGCGACTTGTACGTATTATCCACCTGAAACTTACGTATTATCCAAGCATTTCATTGGCTGTTCGGGAAAAAGCTTTTCCATTGCCAGATTTCCAAGAAATCTGACACCAATTTTAAATGAAATTCCATTCTTAAACTTCTAAACGTCCGACAATATTACTTTTTACACCGTCGGATAGAGAAAAAAATGTACTTTTAAATGCAATTTGTTTGAAAGCTGTATCTCAATTTGTTTCTGAGTTATTATTATTTTTTTGTAGTTTTTATTACTTTTTTGTCATCGTGGCAACAGAAGGTATCCATCTCTGTTGAAAGTAAAGGGAAATACAGATTACTGTATAGACCAATGAGAAAACGAATAAAATGCGGATTAAACCAATAAAAACCTTCAGATATGCTTTTGATTTCCTACCCTGACGAGAACAATAACCATTTTTCCAAATGGTTAAAAATAAGGTTACCTGGTTTGATTCTCACTGTATTTACTTATTATAAACTAGCCGCCCTTGGCGACCGGTTTGGTCTCCCTTAAACATATGCTAAGCATTGTATCACGTTACTTTTATACATAATTTAATTTACTTGGTCAATCATTCGCCAAATCCGAAGTTTCTGATACAGAAATCCTGAACTCGGCATTTTTATGTGAGCCGGGCGCAGGTGATAAATCGCCAAACATTGTTTCCGTCGTATTTTTTCGTATCTCATTTAAAATATAGTACTTTCACTCATTTTATTTTAAATGCTTAGCTTTAATTTAAAACTGAAATATTTAAGATTTGTGGCTCTCAATTATTGCTTAAAAAAAAAAAAAAAAAGTAATAAATAATATTTTAAACCATGACATTTAATTTCAACATCAAAGCTTTGTTTTAAGTTACCACGTGAAAAATTGTTTATGACAGTCGCATGAAATGAACTATTATAATACTGATGACATGATATTTACAATATTTGGCGAATGAATTGTATTTGGCGATTTATCACCTGCTCCCGGCTAACATTAAATTACCAAATTAGCCGCTTGGCATACAAAATGTGAAGTGGTCAACCCGGAACTGTTGATGACAGTCACATGACTTAGGCTTTTATTATATAGATAATGCTCATCACAGCACATAATGGTATACACATTACAGTTACATCAGAATATTACATTTTTACAACATTTTAATAAAAGTTTAACAAAATGCATACTTTTATTGGTGGAACTTGGGATGACTTGAGTTCGAGGAGAAGCAGAGAAAAGGGTGGGTTCATTCTATATATATATATATATATATATATATATATTTTACATCACTAAGACCCAAGTAGCACACTTTCTTGACCCATTGTGTGCAGTTTACGGAAACCGTTGGGAATTGGTAGGACTGGGAGTGGTAGGATCGGCAAATGGTTGGGAAATGGTAGATGCAGAGATTCCTCTAATTTAGAGCATGTCTGAACAGCAAACTGTTGGACCACAGTTGAGCCTTTATTGGCAAATGTTTAATTTGCTAACGGTACGGTAAGGAGAACATTTCTTACTGTAGAAACAGGAACGCCAATTTTCCAAGCATTAGACAACATTGGCCCAACCATTTTGTGCCACATGGGGAGGCACCGAGTTAACTCGCAGTTTCTGAATATCAAAGCTCGTTAAATTCATTAGCACCGGGAATGTGGTACGAATTCGAGGAATTGCACACGTACATAGCATGCATATGAGCTTAGCACGCATGAAAGCAAAATAACAATAATAATACTATTAATAAGATAAAAAATAAAAAAACAGTAGATTCAGCAATATTGCTATACAGGAATCTCAAAATGCTTGAAATTGGTTGAAGCTGTGATAACTATACCTCATGTATGTGTGCTTTGACTTAAAAAAAAAGTTTGCTTTTGTTACTTTTTTCATCTGATCGATTTAGAAACGACACTCTCACTATTCGAAATTAGAATTTCGGTTCGAAGACCGAATCGAATTTCTTGTTCAAGAACAGAATTGTTCGACTGGGGTTTCGAGAATCGCTGTTCAGCGGCATTTTTAAGCTTTTGTCATTAAATTAATTATTTCTGGATCTGTTTTTCCCAAACGATATCTCCATGGAAGAAAATTCAATACAAACGGTAACTATATTTCATCTATGAACGTTTCAGAGAAGTAGTTTTCACAACATGCATCAACACATGCTTTGAAACCTATACATACCGAGGGGGATCACTACATGTAATCCAGTGCCTACACCTATTTAAAAAATGGTATTTGGAGAAATTATAAGCCATTTTTGATGTACACTGCATTCCTCATTTTCCTTTATGATGTTATCCTCATATGTATATCTTGCAATTTTACAAAAATATACAAGAATTGTGAACCAATCATCAACCTATTCTGCACTGTTCTTCTGCTAATAAAACGCGTTTTTACATTAAGTCTGTTCTTAACTGCTCTGTTCAACAAGCTCAAAACACATTTACACATTTGAAAATTCACTTTGCATTGACATTTGCATTCATTTGCTTTGACACATCTACAAATTCATTTTTTAACGGAAAGATATAAAATTGGAAAGCCTGACCATGAAAGCGATTTGGAATTGAACTCTGTTTTCCATTTTTTGATCAATCAATTACCTATTGAATTATAAGCGATTTTAATCACGTGACAACACGTGTTTTTCGCCCGCTCTTGAGTGTTTTTTCTCCTTCGCGCGGAAATTCTCTTCAAAACGTCCACTTTTACACTATTTTCTGAAAAATTAATTGCGATTTAAAAAAAATGGAAAAAACAGCTCGATTACATAGTTTTTGAACAAAAACACCAGCTAGTTTCATGCATTTTCGAACAAAAATAAATTAAAACTTATATCAGAAAGCTGCTCTCGAAAAAATATTTTTCCACCCTGAACAGCTCGAAATTTTCTGAGACATTTTCAGACTCATTTTTAAAAGTAAAAACATGAAACTTGCTGAGGTGATTTTTGAAGAGATGTATAAGAGGCCGTGCGATTTCATTTTTCACTCAGTTAATTAGAATTTGATTTTTAAACAATTATTTTCTGAGTATGATCATTTTTTTCATTCTCAGATCTCCCGCTTCGGAAAATTCGGTTCAAAATGCCAACTTTGACAGCATTTTTTACAATATTTTCTGCATTTATCGAAAAATTGTGAAGCACGGCACATTATGTAGTTTCTAAATAAGAGAATTTATCAGTTTGATGCGTTTGAGAGCAAAAACGAATTTAAAAATGAATCAGAAAATAAGCAATTTGAATTGGAATACATTTAATGATAAAATAACTAAGTGAACCGTAGTGTTCTTTTTCAGAGACTTATTTAAAAAGCATGTTTTATTTATCATTTATTTTTTTAATTGGGAGTAAGCGCTACTTTCATAAAACAATTATTTATATTAATCGATCATTATCCATAAAAGATATTGCATACTTATAGATTCGTGGTTTTCTAACATAGAACATTATATAATATGTTTATATCTATGCCGATTTTAACTATACCGATTGAATATTATTAACGATTGGAATATTATATACTTATATTTACTGATACCAAACTGTAGTTATCATTTTAATACACTTACACTTATCATTTAAAATCATATAATCATATTTTAACACATTTTTTATACATCAAGGTATTGGTTACAGTGTTTAACTTCAGATACAAATTAAGTTTTTAATATCCCGTTGAAAAACGTTCACTGTTACTGTTAGCATATTAAAAATATCTCTAGAAAAAAAAAACCTTTGCAATTCATCTCTTTTAATTTCGCCATACGCGAAAAAGAATTCATCGCGAGATTCAGTATTAATTTTAATCAAGTTACGATTAATCATTTAGTAAATGGACCTTTGTTGAAAGTGAAGATCGTGTATTCGCTACACAACAAAAGTTCTATTTCTATATTTATCTTTTGCACATAAATTTTCGTAGAAATATTGCTAATTTATAATCAGACATTAAATTTCTTTTTGCAAAATTCTATAACATGTAAAATTACTTATGCTCTATATTTTCGTTTTCAGTTTAATTTCCGCAAAAATAATGCCTTCTTTTATAGTAAGACTTATATTACATGGATACATTTTACAAAATTCTGTTTTTAAAATTTCTAGTTCCAAACAGCGTTTCTTACGTCAATGAAAACGTTTTTAACGAGAAACTAGTGTGATCATGTTAAGTTGTTTTGGTGTCGCCATCTGTTGAACATAAATGCAATATTTAGAATTTTGAGAAAAGGAATGGGGAATTAAGAAAATTTTAAACAAGTTATTCTCTATTATTTTTCAAGGAAAATAATATTGACGCTGAATTTTTATTTAAAACTGAAGATTTACATTAGAATACGAGTTATCTTCATTCAAACAACATTGCATGCCAGAAACACGAATGCCAAAATACGTTTTATAAAAATGCATATAACTTTGGAGTTCCTGAAATATCTTTCAAGCTTTTAAGTTTCTTTCAACTCATTATGCACAGTTCTTTTCACTTCATAAAAAATGCATAATGCACGTTGTTTCATTAAAATTTCAGCTAAAAATATCAAGCAGTAGATATTTTCCCCTCTAAGAGGCAAATATTAAAACAGATGGGTACAAGTTGAGACTTCTTTCTAAGCGGCGTGTTACTTATTTGCAGGATTCGTAAATATCATGATATTTTTTGAAAATATAAAAAATTATCCGATATATTTTTATATATATCCGATATTTTCAAAATAGTCAACTTATTGATGATTATAAATATTTTCAGACCTAATATAAATTAGAAACTAACACATATTACACTTCGCATGAAAATCTAATTAAAAAATATTCTAAATTAGTTTTTCTTTTTCTTTTTTAACAAAATTTAAGATCAATTAACTGAGAATAGACACAATTTGCTTTTTACACTAACAAAACACAAACTATAGAATTTAGAATCAAGTTTTGAGAAAATTTTATGTTTATGGAACAAAATTTTAAGTACAAAATAATTCGTTTTTATTGAAAAAAATTGAGCATGAATATAAACTTGTCTGCTTTTTCATACCGTAACCGGTTGTGTAGTTTAAATCGAGCAAAACCAAAGTCTGAAAAGATTTACAGTCATTCAGGGTAACTTTAATCCATGGGGTGTAACTTTGTGCCACGTCCTAATTTTCAATATGTTTGACTTCAAAAGGCTAAAAAACCCTAGTGCTACACTCTGTTGGAAAGGTTATAAACTGGGTTTTCTACTCTTTATTTTAGAACAGAAATTGGCAACATTATACGCAATTAATTGCATCATCCAATTATTATTGCGAAGTACTGTTTTCAAGTTAATTTTGAATGCTGTTTTGAAGTTGTTGTAATCCAATTAAATTTTTATGGTAAGTAATAATATACTCATTTATAAGACATATTATTATCTACATGTCTTAAATGTGTTATCATTTTGCGATTATGTATTTACTAATAGTCAGTAAAATGTAAAATTTGAAGGCACTACCATTTTACCTTATTTTCAGTATAACTTTGAGCCGGCTCAAAGTTAGGTATAGGTTTATTGTTTACTAATAAATACTGTATAATTTTCTGTTCATAAAAACTATGTGAAATAATGATTAAAAAAAATACAAAAATAAAAATCATATCTAATGGTTATACGAAAATACCATTTTCTTGTCAAAAACTCACCATATGTTCACGTATATTATACATGAATGCCGAAAGTGTGCATTGGATATAACATGTAAATATTTTCAAAAATATGTGTAAAATACATAAAATTCATTTAAAGACGTTATTTGGGGCAGAGCTACAGAAATTTGACATCCCATATATTCGACCAGGGATGCTAGTTTCGTCTCAAACTTTAATCCGACATTTTAAATTCATACCGGAAATTTCCAAAGAAGAATTTTTACTTTCTGTGATCGTTAAATCTCTCTTATTAAATAAAACATAAAATACTATTCTTTATTTATGGAATGGACACTAAATTTCTGAATAAGAATGGAGGCCAAACTGGCAACTCTGCATTCGACATTTTTTATTCTTGTTTGATTAATACTAGTACTAGTATGTACTACAGTAACTATGCTATATTATTGAGTTAAAACATTGAAAATTGTTTTTCACTGCATTTTTATGTTTTATGTAAACAATAAACAGTCCTTTTTCACTAAATATTCATGGTTTTCTTCTTTTGAAGAAATTAATAGTTTTTCGAGCTGTATGAAAAAGGATAACTGATAAGTATCGTGATTTTTTTCCTTTACTAGGTGGCTCTGCCCCCTGCAAGCTACGCTCGCTAACCCCCGTTCAGACACCGCAGAATCTAAAAGCGCGCTAATTTGATCGGTTTTTAAAATATTAGAGAAGATTGAATTATAATGAAAAAACCTATAGCGATCTCCCTGTAAACGGGTTTCCATTCAATTCCCTTTGATTGCGAAAATTTAATGCCGAATCAGTTGCTGTTAAGACATCCAGTGGTTGTTATTGTGTTTGGTTAAAGAAGATCAGTTAAACATTTCAAAAGAAGCTAAAATAAAATGAATTAAGTAAACAGAGTCTTTGCCGACCGGTACTTTTTAACAGCGTTATAAAACGATTGATATAATACAATTTACTGCAATTTACTGCTTTAACCCCTTCAAGGGCGGTGGTTCATTTTTGGAACATTTAATTTTAATTCTTAAATGCCATATTGGCACCAGAATATTGGAATGAAAATTTTCCTTTTATTAAGTAAGTGAACAAAAGCATTTTCATATTTCGAAATTTCTGGTGTCATAAATTCTGGTGTCATTCACTGATTTCAACATTTTACGAATAGAAGTAACTTGCCCCTGAAAGGGTTAAACGCATATTACTGTATTTATTATTTTAAAGTTTCCTTTCTCTTTTAATATTCACGTGTGAATACAATTTTCAAGACATAATTTTCAATATTTTCCTGCTTTTAACACGTACTCATTTGATAGTAATTTTAAGGTTTTTTTCTGTTTTTAATAGTCATGTGTAGATAAATTTTTAATCGTTAGGAAATATTATTCTTTGCGCTGTTTTTAGAATTGAAAACAATCTCTATAATAATAGCCTAAGTCATGTGACTACCATCAACAGTTGCTTCGTTTTTCATAAGAAACGTTTCCATTTTGATTAAAGAATCAAAGTTACTTTTTCGTACATAAAACTTGCCATGATCGCAAAGAATTCGTGGTACTTTTATGTTAGCTGGGTTAAAGTCCGGCCAATAGCTTTCTTTTTTTAACTCGCCAGTTAGCATTTTTTTTTATTTTTCGAGTGGTAAATTATAACGGTACTACTTGGTTATCCCATTGACCAAAAATCTATCGCCAGTCTAAGATTAAATGCCAATGATAGTTGATCGTAAATGTCACATTCACTTGACTGTAAGGAAGTTACATGTGTTGACGCCATCAAGGGATTTTTATTTCGACGTTTTATTTGTATTTGTATATTTATACTCATTTATTTGTTCTTTCGTTATTTAAAATAAAAATTACGTCAACTTGTATAATTTGGCGAGTGGTTTGGCCATTTATATAATTTGGCGATATTGGTCATTGACTTATAAGCGGGCTCTCACGTCAAGCACACAAGTCATATGTTTGTTGTTCAATAAATAAATAAATCAAATAAATATCTCGCGCAATTTCTAAATTTAAACTGTTTTGCAACATTATTTTTTGTTCATTTTATGTAATAACTGTAATGTGACATAATTTCTCCTATTTAAGACTTCTAACGCATGTTAATGAATTTATTAAGAAAGTTCTTTTAAATAAGACATTTTAAATCTGACGTAATTTTTACCAAACTTTCCTTTCTCTTCTTAATATTCACGTGAAAATACTTTTATTAGAAATGAAATGTTATTTGCCCTGAAACAGTCGAAAATATCATCTCAAAATATCAAGTAAATGTCTCGCGAAATTCTTAAATTTAAATTGTTTTGCAATATTATTTTTTGTTCATTTTACGTAATAAGTGCAATGTGACGTAATTTCTCCTACTTAAGACTTCTAACGCATCTTAATGAATTTATTATTTTACAATATCCTTTCTGTTTTAAAATTCACGTGTCAATATAGTTTTTATGACGTAATTTTTAATAGGTTCCTGCTTTTTATACGTAATTATTTAATTATATTTCCAAATGTTTTTTTTCTCTGCTTATAATAGTCACGTGTAAATAAATTTTCAATCTGAAGCAAACATTATTGTTTGCACTGTTTATACAGTTGGCAACAGTTTAAATTAAAACCATTTTCTAAAATCTGTAAAAAATATCTCTCGAAATGCTGAAAATTTCAATTTAAAATAGAAATAAAACCTCAAAAAATCAGTCAAAGAAAAAAAAAAAAATACAATCTGCACACCGGGAACTTCACTCGTATAAAATGATCTAAAAATGATTAAATTCCCATGCATAGTTTATGCTCCTATAAAACTTTTTTAATGCAACGATTTTGTCCAACTTTAGCATTAAATATCTCTTAAAATAATTCTTCGTTTTAAAAACTGTCTGCATCGGCGTGTTTATCAAACATTTCTCTATAATAATACCGATTTTCATATTTTTGTATGCAATATTTTTCTTAATATTAACGAAGAAAGACCTCCGGTCACAAAAAATTCAAAACCGGCGGCGGTGACAGCGGTAGTTACTTTTTTTTAGAATAGAGAGATAAGAAAGGAACAGGGTTTTTATGGTTATCAATCTATGGTAAAAACTTCGTGCCATTTATGATAAAAGAATTTGAAACATGGAAAGAATCAATCCTTTTTGCAATCATCCTATTGGGGATAAGATGGCCGAGAGGTTCTGCTCTAAAAGCTGGTAGACGGAAGGTGCTGGGTTTGAACACAATCGCGGCCGTCGGCCTAATCGTTCGGAGTTTCTTGTGGTTTTCTTCGAACCTTGGATATTCTTTGATTAAATACGGGTTACGTTCCCTTGGAAAGACAACCACGGAGGGCACCCCCCACCTCTTGAGCCTATAACCCTCGTGCAGATAATCGACTGTCATAAACAACACCTATTGTGGATAAGATATTTGAAAGATTCCTTATTAACCACTGTTACTTTCATTTGTTAAAAAACAATGTTGTTATACGTATTGTATCCATTGAAAGTTACTCTCAGTTAAAAGGTCTGGAGTAACAGCGACTGTTCAAAATTTCTTAGAACTCTGTAAATTAAAAATTTGTGGAAATACGAGTAAATAAATAAATGAAACATTGCGTACCGTAAATATTACCGATTTTATTTAAAGAAAACACATAAAAAATTTTATATATAGTGAAATACGTTTAACATGAAAAATCGGTTAACACGAAATAATATAGCGGTCCGGACAGTATACTATGCAATTTGATACATTTTTTTTTCTCTTAACACGAAACAAAAATCGTCTAACACGAAAAAAAATCGCTTTCGAGGTAGTTAGTTTGAGTTTAAGTTGGTGAATTTTGTGTTAAAACCACTGAATTTTGAGTGAAAATCAGTGAATTTCTTATTTTTTGTAAATTAGTTTATGTTTTATTTGTACAATAGCTAAGAAATCGGTGCGAAAACAAACTGCCATTCCGCTTCAAATAAAGATGAAGCTGCTTAATGCAGTTGATGAAAAAGAAGGACGAAAACAGAAATCTGCAAAGAGTTTGGCATTGACAATTCTACTTTATCAACAATGATAAAAAACAGGGATCCCATTGCGTTAATGTTTGAGTGCAGTATGTTTAAGCCAGAGAGAAAGCGTATGAGCACTGCTAAGCACGAAGATTTAAAGACAGCTTTGCTTATTTGGTTCAAACAAGCTAGATCTCAGAATTCTGAAAAAGACACTTCAAAAAATATATCTGATTTTTTTCTCCAAAAACAATATTTTTTTACTTCCTTTTTATCCTAATGGATGCAACTTACTAGCAGTTTAACAGGAAATCGAAATAAAATTTTACGACGTCGAAAATATTGGTGAGTTTTGTTCTTTTTTTACGAATCTTTTAACGCAAAATTCTTTTAACACGAAAAATTTTATCGGTCTCCTCAATTTCGTGTTAAACGTATTTCACCGTATATATATTTTTTATAGTTGTCATGTATTTACATTGAATGGACAATCAATTACTCAATTTTTTCGCCTTTTAAATCGGACGAAAATAATTTAAAGTAACATATTTCAGCATTCCTTATTCTTTCATTTCCATCATACATAAAATGCTCTTTTATATATTTACATTAAATGGAAATAATGAGTATAGCGGGCGCTCTTGGAGGAAAATTTGTTACGCATAGGAATCATAAGCTATTGCTTATTCGCATATAGGATACTATACAAAAAAAGTTGTTTAATTATGGAATAAAAATCTTATTGGATTATAAATATTTTCGCCTTATTTAATAGAAAATTTAACTGACATGTACACATCATCTTTGAATGATACACTTTAGTGCTTCTCTATACTTTAGGGGGTGGGGGAGAACCTATTTACTTTAATGCCCCCCATCCCAGACTTTTCTCTATGAGAAATAAAATTCAACAAAGTATCAACAGACACTATAGGAACATTTACTTCCGCTTGGTGACATATTAGGTAGTCCTGAATGGAGATTTTAGCTTGCGTGTCAGTTAGTGCTTAGCTTCTTTTACTGAGAACAAAGAATTTTAAAATGATGATATTTAATGTATGTGAAGTCTAATGATTTTCAGAGCAATTTCTTTATGTAGTGGAGTAAAATTTATTGCATATATTTTATATACAGGCAATATGATTCGATTTGCCGATCTGATGCAAGCCTATACAGAAGCAAATATGTCTTTTTGGGAGGAGGATTGCTTCAGAAGGAAGGGTTTTTTGAATTTCTAGAAGATAATCATGTTATCTCTAAAGTAAAGGGGAAAACTTTCCTAAGTGAAACAAATCCAGGACACAGGTCAAATGTAAAACTATCCATCCTCTCAGTACTCTGTCCCAAATCCCGTGTCTTATAGACATTTTCAGAAGTTTTCAAGTGATTTTTAGAAACTGTGATTCTTTTCTTCATGTAATAATCATCCGTAATACCCAGAATGCAGCTGATCTAATAATTAATCAGTGAAACTGGTAATGACAAAATTAAATGTTAAGACTGTTCTCAAATCAAAAGGAGCTACTATCTGGGATTACATGTCTTATAATTTCATTTCGCAAAGGGGGTACATTTCTCAATTCATTTTTGTTCGGAAACGCGTGAAACAGGCAGGTTTTTTTATTCAGAAACTATGTAATCGAATGGCGTTTTCCATTTGTTTCCATTCCAGCGAGTGCATTTTTTTACTATTTTTTAACTATTACTAATAATTCAAATTTTCCCTCTATTTCTGCACTGCATTTAATTGATATATTCACAGTCTATTCTGTGCTGATAAATGTAAAGGAAAATAAATTAATAACAAAAAGAAAAGAATATTTGTAATCAAAATAGAGAAACTATATTTTCTTTAAAATGTTGACTAACGTACATTGTACAAAAAAAAAAAAAAAAAGAAAAAAAAAAGAGGAATGTGTCTGGATCTAGCAAAACTTTACGAAAATACAGGGTTATTACAAATGAATCATCGGGTTTTGATACGTTACTACGTGCGAACTAGGAAACGTATATGTTTCCATGATAACTCATACGAGAGGGCGTTAACTGCAGTTTCGCGCTGCGTATGTGTCATGCGCGTGTAGTTGCCATGGTTGCTGCGCGAACGTCATATTCAAAATGGCGACTGGACAGCGGAAATTTTCACACAGTTGGCTGTGGAATGGAAAGTTCGCGGCTAGCGAGATTTGTTGATTTCTTGTGATGAAACTCTCTCTAACTCGATTCACTGTTTCTTCAGTAACGCTTGGTCGTCCGGAACTTGTGCCTTTACATAAACAACCGGTTTCTTTGACCTGTCGATACCAGTGCAGAATGCTTTGTTGGGTTGGTGGTTTGCATTTGTATGCCTTCCTGAATGCTCTCTGAGCGATTATAAGCGACTCACACTTTGAAAATTCTAGTACACAAAACGCTTTCTGCTGTCCAGTCGCCATTTTGAATATGACGTTCGCGCAGCAACCATGGCAACCACACGCGCATGACACATACGCAGCGCGAAACTGTAGTTAACGCCCTCTCGTTTGAGTTGTCATGGAAACATATACTTTTCTTAGTTCGCACGTAGTAACGTATCAAAACCTGATGATTCATTTGTAATAACCCTGTAGAATTTAATCTTCTATGAGTAACCCATAATTTCGAAAAAGTCTGCTTTTATCTACAGAAACCTTTAGAAATCAAAATATTTATGAGATTTAAACTTGAATTTCTGAAACAAAAACTTTCTTCGTGCCTATTTCAAAAACAAGAAAAAAAAGTTAAACTTTCTGAGTAGTTTTTAGAGTGAATCAATCCATTTTCTCATCACGAAGTATCGGTTTTTAGAATGCTATCAATCCTCAAATAAACGTTTTCAAGTTCAACAAGCATGTTCAACAGATATTCTAAATTAACAGCATTAACATTAAAATTAAAATTTACATTTTTGTTACTCTTGCATGTGCAAATTCTGTTAGGCAGCTGAAAATGTCGAAAAAAAAAAAAAAAACGATATTTCATGTTAAGAAAACTGCTTAATGCACAGCAAAAACTACTTGTTTCGGTTTCATCTTTGCTTTTGAAACGGGTAGCAAAAAATTTCTCAGAACGCTCGACTACTATCCTTGTATCTACAAGATAAAAAGATTTGAGCTTAATGTTGTGATACGTTTATTTTAAGTTTTGTTAGTTATAATTTTACATAATTATGATAAAAATTCTTTCTAATTTGTGTGATTTAAGGGCAAAGAACATACGGTTCCATTTAATTACTAATTACATCACCCCCACCCCCCCCCCCGAAATGTAGATGTATAAACTGTATAAATATGGAAATTATGCCATGTATATGATAGGAAAAAACGAAAGCAACACCGTAAGTTTTATGACGATCGCAATCGAGTGTTTTCTCAAAAATGCTTCTTTAGTCACTTAGACCTGAGCTCTGACACAAAAATGGCGGCTGCCGAAGGTGGATTTATTCAGCGTGTGTACTGCCCCTTGAATTTTGGTACCGATATTTTTTAAAAGTTTTTCCGCTTTAATTTTCTGAGATTAAGCAAGACAAAGAAATCTTTTATAAAATACTTACTGGTGTATAAGTTTAGGGGACCGTACATACGTTTTAAAAAAAAAAAAAATCCGCTTTCGGCAGCAGCCATTTTTGTGTAGGGCCAGTATTCAGGGAGCGTTGTCTTTAGTACTCGATTACTATCCTTGTATCTGCCGGATACTAGGTTTAGGCTTAATGTTACCATGCTTTTATTTTAAGCAGTGTTATTCATAATTTTTCATAATTATGTCCATAACTTTTTTTAAATTTTTGTGATTAAAGGAAAAAGAGCATACATATCTAGATAATTACTTATTTCCCCCCAAAATACCGCCGTAAAAATTGAACGAGTATAAATATGGAAATGATGTCATGTATCTCATAGATTCAATGAAAGCAATAACTTAAGGCTGTTCTCGACTGTTCCGCTCAACAAGAGCAAAACGTTTGGACACATTTACAAATTCATTTTTTAACGGAAAGATATAAAATTAGAAAGGCTGACCTTAGAAGCGATTTGGAATCGAGCTGTGAGTAGGGGAGAAATGAGAGTTTCACGCCAGGAGGAGGGAGGAGGGAGGAGGCATGAGGAATGAGGAATGAGGAATGAGGGAGGAGGGAGGAGGAATGAGGAATGAGGGAGGAGGGAGGAGGAATGAGGAATGAGGGAGGAATGAGGAGGTGGTGGAATGAGGAGGGGGAGGAGGAGGTGTTCTTTCGAGAGCGTCTTGTAAGAGTAGAGGTAAAAGGGGGGGTAAAAATTTTTTTTGGTGAGATAAGGATTTTTTTGAGTAAAAGTGGGAATTTTCGAGAGATTGAATTTTTTTTAACATGTTATAGTACGAGGGGGTATTTTTAAATTAGTTTCATAGATTAACCTGTTTTAGTACGAGGGGTTATTTTTCGATCGGTTAACTAATTAGTAATTAAAAATAGCAATTAAGAATTTAATGAGGAAATATTTAATGAGGAAATATTTAATGAAGCGACTTAGAATTTTTCGAGAGTTATTATTAATATTTAATGAAGCGACTTAGAATTATTCGAACAATTTTATTAGTGTAGTATAGTACGAGGTTTGAATGAATTATTAAAAATGGAAATTAATTTAAAATATCAATTAATTAAAAAGTAATTAAAAATAATTAATAAGAAAAATTAATTTAGAAATTTTAATGAGTGGACTAAGAATTTTTGAGTTTGAAATTTATTTTTAGTCAACTATAGTATGCAGTCGCGAATTTTTAGAATTAAAAATATTCATTCATTAAAAATAGTAATTAATTAAAAATGCTAATTAAAAAATATGAATAAGAAAATAACTTAATGAAGAAACTTCAGAAAATTTTTGAGAGTTTCATTTAATTTTGTTAATGAATTCAGTGGTATGAGATATTTTTATTTGAAATGGAAATTAAAAAAAAAAAAAAGTGGAAATTTTTAAATTTTTGTAGGAATGTGAATGTTTTTTGATTAAAATTTGCGGAAGGATTTTATTCTTTTAAGTGACATGTTTTTTAAAGATATTTGGGTCTTTCTAAGGGAACCTAACACGTATTTATGCATGGAAATCCACGGTTCGAAGAAAACCACGAAAACTCCGAACGATTAGGCCGACGGGCGCGATTCTGTTCGAACCCAGCACCTCCTCTCTACCAGCTTCGAGAGCAGAACCTCTTGGCTACTAGTTGGGCAATAATTTAATGAAGAAACTTTAGAAATTTTTCGAGGGTTTTATTTGATTTTGTCAACGAATTGAGTGTTATGAGATATTTTTATTTAAAATAGAAATTTTTTGAAAAAACAGTGGAAATTTTTAAATATTTATAGGAATGCGAATGTTTTTAGAATAAAATTTGGGGAAGGATTTTATTCTTTTAAGTGACATGTTTTTAAAGATATTTTTTTGAATTGCAGTTATGTTTTCACAAATATTTCTCGGTTTTATATAATTGAATTGAAAGTTTTGTATTAGTCGATTAGTAATTTTAGACTATCATTAGTTAGATAAATGAAGTTATACTTTTGTAATGTGCTTTATGACTAAACTTTACTTATTGAATGGTAAAAAATATATGTAACTAGGAAATTTGGTGAATATTTGAAGAAAAAATTAAATTTTCAGTGATCTTTTAATCTAGTCAATGTATGAATCAAAAATAAAATAAAATTTAAATTATACTTAACAAATATTTCAAAACACACCACAAGTATTCAGAGACTTAATACTATTCCATAATTTTTTAAAAGAGGAATATATATTAGCTGATTTCGTTTCATATAACATCAAATTTTACTGTATGCACGTATTCCCCAAATGGAAAAACCCTTTGGTAGATAAGCACCTCAACAGTTCGTATGATAAGTACATGACTCACTTTTCTGGAGGGTTTATTTCTAACGCAATGATGAATAGGGATTAGATAATTGTTAGTAGTTAAATATTAATTAAAAGGGAATTAGAAATTTGATTAAGGATTTTATTCTTTTAAATGAGATGTTTTCTAAAGGTAATTTTTAGAAATTGTAGTTTTTTTTTTTACCTATTTTTCAGTTACGTTTTTGAATTGAAAGGAGGACATTTATCGGTTATACGTATTGCTTTAGTGAATGTTATTAATGAATTCACATATATATGGTCATTTTGGAGCCTTTTAGAAATATTTTGCTAAGAATTTAGAACGTATGAAAATATACAGAATATCATTAAAAATATAGGATCTTCACACATGTTAATTAAGTATAATTTAATGTAAAAATAATTGTAATTCCAATTTAATTTTTAACCTAGTAAATATGTGAAGCCACGCAAACTTCAAATTTTTTCTTAATATAAATAAATATTATTTTTAGATCATTTCTTATAAATATTAATACACGAAAGAAATGATTGCGCTTTTAGAGCCTGTAACTTTAATCATCAAAATTTAAATAAATATTTATCACTTTCAAATGAAAATAATAAGCCTTTCGTTTAATATTTTTCATTTTAATTAATGCATAATTAAATTTTTCGAATGATTTTCATAATTAAAACAAATAGAAGAGGAATTCTTTTCAATTTTTTTAAGAAACAGGCAAGTTATTATTAGGCAATACACTGCAAACGTTTAATATGATGAGTCATCACTTAGACTTTAATATTAGTTTCACACATAAGTGTCATTATGTTCTTATATGTAATCAAGCGGGGGGTTTTAATAAATATATTATTAATATCGAGGGATATGAATAGTAATGCTAATATCACTCTTTGAAATATATATACCTTCTTATGTGTGTCTTAAAAACCTGACATAGTCATTCTGCACAGTGTTTGTGAGATATAGATTTAGTTCCCATTTATGTTACGTAATAGAGATCATGTGATTTTCCCCCACCCATCGCAGTTCATTCTTTATCATTATTCTGACATAGTATTGTAAGTATCATTTTTTTAGGAAATGTATAGTGTTATAGAAGTGAATGACCAGAATTTGAAAAATTTCGTCAAAATAATTTTTACATATTAACTAACTTTTCAAGATATATTTATCTCACATATTTAAACTGCTTTTTAAATTCGTGATTAAGTTCCACAAATGCATATGCTTCAACAACACATATTTTCTAAATGTATAAGAGAAATAAGTATTCACATAAAAATCACACTTACCTTTTACGAACACATCTGTTTGATACACTTTCTCGAAAAATGGAGAGGACAAGTTCTTATCTGATTCAAATGACTAACAAGTTATGAGTCATTCAGGGGTTTTTCCCAGGTAGATAACTTCACTGATTAGGAGTTCATTAAATTTTCGAGTATATATTTTTCTAGTTAGAATTGCAATTAACACATATCCTTTAATTGATTTTTATAATAATTAAAACAATAATAATTCAATTAATCTTTTAAAAATAAATTATTTTTAGTTTTTTTCATTCTTAACAAGATATATAAAAATTAACAAAGTCATTTTAAATACAAGTGAACTATTTTCCCTATTGTTATAGTCGACTTGCGCGAAATAAAATAGAACCTTATACTACTCTTACCTGGAGACGACTGACTGATAACATCCCCCGCTTATCTACTTAAGCAAGATCACGTGATATCTTCGAGCATGCGCTGTACTATCTAGTGACGTATTCGATCGTTGATAAGATTTCCTGATAAGAACTTGTATTCATTTCTTCCCAAGCAAGTGTACGAGTTGGTCGTGTCTAGGTAAGTAGCATTTAAAGTTATTTTTATAATGTGTTTTAATATGTAGTGTGGGTAAAAAGGAATACACAGTTTATTACAATTTCAATTCATTTTTATTAATATAAACTCGATCAAGTAGGATTTAGTAGATACGAAACTGAATGTATTTTGTTAGAGAAGTGAATGACCGGAATAAAAATAATTGATAAAATGTTTGAATATTATTCTTTTGAAAGTTTTACTGAGGTTTGGTAAATAAAATCACACCATGTTTGTTTTGTGTTATCACGTGATTGAATGTTTACGAAAGAGTATTTAAACAAGAGGTAGGTCGGGTAGGGGTTCAGTCTATGAGATGATGTCATGCGAGAAAGACTAGAATGAAGATGATGCGTTTTCGAGTTAATGTGACAAATAATCAAATTTTATGTTGTAATGAGGGCGATTTATCCGGTTCCAAGTCACGCAGCAAGTTTTGGTGGTGTAAATGCTTTATATCGTGCTGCCAAAGGCAAAGTAGCGAAAAAGACGATACAGAAATGGTTGAGCGGAGTCGATTCCTACACGCTTCACAAACCGGCTCGGAGAAATTTCCCAACAAACCGAGTGGTCGTTTATTCGATCGATCAACAATGGCAGGCCGACCTGGTGGATCTTATCAGTTTACAAAAACACAATCAAGGATTTCGATACCTCCTGACGTGTATAGACATTCTGTCTAAATATGCGTGGGCGATTCCCTTAAAAACGAAACGAGGAGAAGAAATTGTACAAGCCTTTCGTTCTATTTTTTCAACCAGAAAGCCCAAATCCCTTCAATCTGATGCCGGAAAAGAATTTAAGAACCGACTGTTTCAAAGATTTTTAAAACAAGAAGGTGTTCGATTTTTCACGACGAATAATAATACCAAGGCGTCGGTGGTCGAACGATTTAACCGTACTCTCAAAACGAAAATGTGGAAATATTTCACACATAACCATACCTATCGTTATACAGATGTATTGGACCAGTTATTACAAAGTTATAACCATACCTATCATTCGAGTATCAAGAGACCCCCAGTAGAAGTGACGGCGGAAAATGAAAGCGATGTGTGGTTTACTCTTTATGGAGAGATGGAACATGTGAAAAGAAAACCCTGTGTGTTTCAAGCGGGAGATGTGGTGCGTGTGTCGAAACAGAAAATGACCTTTGAAAAAGGATATGAAACCAATTGGACGGAGGAATTGTTTGTGGTGACGGAGTGTGTACCCAGAGACCCTCCCGTGTATCGAATAAAGGACTTGTTAGACGAACCTATTCAAGGAACTTTTTACCCACAAGAACTTCAAAAAGTGCAAATGAAAGAAACTTATACGATTGAAAAAATTTTAAAGAAGCGCACGAGAAAAAGTCAAGTGGAATATTTTGTGAAGTATAAGGGATATCCCAGCAAATTCAATCAATGGATTCCCTCCTCAGATTTATCTTCCTTATAAGTCAGTGCAAGAATGATACAAGATCATTTGCTAACATGTCCTTCTACCTGACGTTACCTTCGGACAGTTCCAGGAATTTCTTTCCTGAGAATAAAATTTCTCATTTCATTACACGATTGCCCGCCCCTATTGAATTGAAAGGGGAATGGGAAGTGGGTCTCGTGGAATTTATTTACCCACATACCTGGTATAATGTGAATCAACACACAAACTTAATTGGATTCGACTTTAACGATGGAAGGATCATTGGTAGACGAATCCCTCCTGGATTTTATGAGACGGTACCTGATATTTTGAAAGCTATTGCTATCAAAGACATGGAACAAAAAATTTTGTTTTCCTACAATCCCATCACGAAAAGAGTCACCATCAACGTGCGAGATAATGCTAAAGTGATTTTAGAAGCTGGATTATCTGAAATGTTGGGGTTCGAACCGTGCGAGATTGCTTCCTTAGATAATAACATTGAACAAACTGTCGATAGTTCGTATGTGGCAGATCCGTGTGCTCATTATAGAGTATTAATGATTTATTCGGACATAGTAGAGCCTCAAATTATCGGTGATGTGTTGGCACCCCTGTTACGAATTGTGAATGTCACCGGAAAAGACGGAGAAGTGATTTGTGTGAAATTTGATCGACCCCATTACTTACCCATCAGTCGAAAATCATTCGACTCATTAGAAATCGTTATAAGGAACCACCTGGGTGAATTAACACCATTTGAACGGGGTCGCTCGTACGTGAAACTTCATTTTCGTCAAAAATACCTCTCGTGATGTTTGTTCCCTATCAGTGTTGTGCGAAATCTTTTGAAGATTATTATACTCATCAGTCGGGTAGCGGCTTAAACTATTATCAAGGAACTACTTTACAAAGAGGATATGGATTCGGTGGACTGTTTCGATCGCTGTTTCGTGCAGCGGTCCCCCTTTTCAAGTCTGGAGCGAAAGCCGTGGGAAAACAATTGTTTCATTCCGGTGTGAACGTCCTCAGTGATATATCACGAGGAGAAGATATTAAAATAGCTGCCAAGCGGCGGTTAAAAGAAGCCGGTCAAAACTTGACGGATAAAGCAGCTACTAAAATGAAGACCATGATTGGATCGGGTCATCAGTATAAAAAGAGGAAACGTTCTCACAATGTCATCATTCCTCGCAAAGCCAAGAGAGTGAAAGTACATGATATTTTCTCTTAAAGATGTTTGGACTCATTCATAAAGATTCTGCCGCTTGTGCTAAATCCGAATTGGATCTGTTTTTAATTCCACCTACCCAGACGGCTATTGAAAAAGGATATTTCATCGAATATCATCCCCTTGCCAATATTCGAGATGGAGGACCTGTGGAATTTAACATTTCTGGGAACGGCGAAGATTATATTGATTTGTCGGCTTCCTACCTCTACGTCAAAGTGAAAATCACCAAGTCAGACGGAACGGATTTACCTGCAAGCGAACCTGTGGCTCCTGTCAATTTGTTTTTACAAGCTTTGTTTTCGCAAGTGGATATCAGTTTAAATGAAAGAGCCATCTCTTCTTCGAGTAACACATATCCTTATCGTGCTTATATTGAAACCCTGCTGAACTATGGAGAAGACGCTAAGAAATCTTTATTAAGATGTGAATGTTTTTACAAAGACACGAATTTGACCGAAACAGACCCCACCACCAATGGAAACCCTGGATTGAAGAAACGCTATGAACTGACTAAAACTAGCAAAACATTGGATATGATTGGTCCCCTTCATTGTGATATTTTCCAACAAAATCGACTACTCTTGAATATGGTCGATCTGAAAATTAAAATGACTCGCAGCAAATCAGACTTTTGTTTGATGGCTAAGAAAGAACCGCCTAAAACTTTTCACGACTATAAAGTGATTTTAGAACATGCTTCTGTGTTTGTTCGCAAAGTGAAAGTGAGTCCCGGCGTGTTATTGGGACATGCCAAAGCCCTGGAAAAAAACTCTGCAAAATATCCTATTGATCGAGTGTTATGCAAGACTTATTCAATCTCCACTGGAAGTAAATCTTTCATGCAAGATAATGTGTTTTTAGGGGCGATGCCAAAACGTATCATTGTTGGACTTTTAGACAACAGTGCTTATGCTGGACAATACGATTTGAATCCCTTTTACTTTTATCATCACAAAGTCAACTTTTTAAGTGTCTATGTGGATGGTCAACCTGTACCCAGCAAACCTTTGGAATTGGATTTCGACGAAAACAACTATATAAGAGCCTATCATCGACTGTTCTCTGGTTTTAATCATGATGCTGGCATTTATTTAACACGTGAAGAATTTGCTGATGGACACACCTTATATAATTTCGACTTAAGCCCTGACCTGTGTGACGGACCTCATCTAAATTTACAGCATCAAGGAAATTTACGAATTGAAATCAAATTCGCTGAAGCGTTAGAAAAAACAACGACTGTATTGATTTATGCGGAATTTGAAAACATTATTGAAATAAGTAAATCACGTCACGTGATTTGCGACTTTCCAAACTAAATGGATTCATTACAAATCGAGACCATTTTATCTCATGAAGCAGTGACCCGAAACTATTTTTTGGGTGTTTTTCCAAGTGATCAGCTACCAAGAAGAACCGAGCGGTATCCTGTCTGTTTTATCTGTAACGTGGACAAGTCTACAGAGCCTGGAAGTCACTGGGTGGCTTTCTACCTATCTTCGCCTGATGAAGTGGAATTCTTCGACTCCTATGGAAACGAGCCTTCCTTTTTTAAAGGACCCCTATCGAACTATGTATCCCGTTTTTCACGAGTTATGTTTAATCCACTCGTATTACAAACTCACGTGACTGCCGTCTGCGGGCAGTATTGTGTATTTTATCTATATTCTCGATGTCAAGGTAAAACCCTAAAGGATTTTTTATCACATTTTGTCACTGCAGAATTGTCGAACGATCGACGAGTCTATAATTTTGTAGCCAAACGATTTGGCATTCGTGCACATTTTTATCAATAAATATGAATTTAACTGTGAATCATGTGTCTGTGATTATTTAAAGTGTGTGTTTTACTAGTGTATGTTTATTAACGATGAAGTTTCCACGCTTTCAACACCCTTGTACGATGCTCCTTGCAGGTCCCACAAGAGTGGGTAAAAGCTGGTTTCTACGTGATTTGTTAAGGGAAAGAAACGTCATGTTTGACCCTCCTCCTGATAAAGTGATTTGGTTTTACGGTATCTACCAAAAACTGTATAACGAAATACCGGATGTTACCTTTGTGGAAGGCCTTCCTTCGAATTACACCGAGTATTTAGGAACAAATTCTTTAATGATCTTAGACGATCTCATGGTGGAATGTGGATCAGACGAGCGTATGACTTTTCTCTTTACAAAGGCAAGTCACCATTTAAACGTGAGCGTGATATTTATTACACAAAATCTCTTTCATAAAGGGAAAGAAATGAGAAACGTTTCCCTAAACAGTCAATATTTGATCCTGTTTAAAAATCGACGTGACATGAGTCAAATCAGTCATTTGGCTCGACAATTATACCCAACGAACACTAAATTTTTCCAAGAAGTGTTTACTGATGCCACTCAAAAACCGTTCTCTTATTTATTAGTCGATTTAAGAAATGAAACCCCAGAAGAACTGCGGCTAAGAACACTGGTGTTACCGGGACAAAGACAATACGTGTACACTTTGAAAAAAGGTTTAAAAAGAAAGACATTTTCTTCTTAATTCAGTTGTGATCATGACGTTGACCGAGAAACAACTGCGTGATTTAGAGCTCATTAAGACATGTCCTAAAACCTTACGCAAGCAACTTTTGAAAAAATTACCTTCTCGCTCGGTGAAAGCCATTTGTGAGTGTACTCACAACGTATTGAAAGGAAACGTACCTCTCTCACCCAATCAAAAGAAGTCTTTGAAGAAGTATAAAAACCCTCTTCGAAAAATTGGTACGAAAAAAGGAACTCTCTTTTCAAAAAAGAAACTGATTGTGCAACACGGAGGATTTTTAAATATTTTAATTCCTGCGGCCCTGAGTGTGTTAACGGGTCTTATCAATGGAGCTCGCTACTAAATATGCTCTAATACCGGAAGAAGAACGTATTGAAAGGAAACGTACCTCTCTCACCCAATCAAAAGAAGTCTTTGAAGAAGTATAAAAACCCTCTTCGAAAAATTGGTACGAAAAAAGGAACTCTCTTTTCAAAAAAGAAACTGATTGTGCAACACGGAGGATTTTTAAATATTTTAATTCCTGCGGCCCTGAGTGTGTTAACGGGTCTTATCAATGGAGCTCGCTACTAAATATGCTCTAATACCGGAAGAAGAATTGACTAGACATGTGCCCACGAAAAAGCAAATGACTGAGTTTGATGTGGCAATGTCCAATATACTCAATAGTTTACTTCCCGATCATGAGAAAGTTCAACAGTACTATGAACTGTTACAAAGGAAAATGAATTTGCAAGAATTTAATGTCCCTTGGAGATCAAGGCCTTTTGACGATGACGGCGAGAAAAGAAAGTCCAAACCTCTCAAGACGGAACCTGACAAAACGGAACCTGACAAAACGGAACCTGTTAAAACGGAACCTATGCAAACGGAATCTACCAAGACCGAACCTGCACTGTCACAAAAATCCTCTGAAATGTCTCAAGAAGATGATGATGATTACGACACGTTGGTGATAGCCTCAACGCCATCACATATGAGAAGACAAGCTGGATTTTTACTCAGGTTTCTGAAATCGAAATCAAGCAACATGGCCTGGGATCAAACTGGAAGAATCACTTATAATGGAAACACCTTACAAGATTCGAATTTAGCGGAACTCTTTCATCTCATTTTTAATGTGAATAAAAAACCTGTGAAAACACCGACAGAATTTCTTCATGCGCTTCATGAAATTGGAGTACCTTCAAGTATCATTAAAAATAAATATTTATCTCCTGCATCAATGAAGAAAATAACAAAAGTTGTATCACCCAGAAAAAACTTTGTAAAACCCAAGAAGAGATCTACTAACAATGTATTACTAAATCCTACTTGGTCGAGTTTATATTAATAAAAATGAATTGAAATTGTAATAAACTGTGTATTCCTTTTTACCCACACTACATATTAAAACACATTATAAAAATAACTTTAAATGCTACTTACCTAGACACGACCAACTCGTACACTTGCTTGGGAAGAAATGAATACAAGTTCTTATCAGGAAATCTTATCAACGATCGAATACGTCACTAGATAGTACAGCGCATGCTCGAAGATATCACGTGATCTTGCTTAAGTAGATAAGCGGGGGATGTTATCAGTCAGTCGTCTCCAGGTAAGAGTAGTATAAGGTTCTATTTTATTTCGCGCAAGTCGACTATAACAATAGGGAAAATAGTTCACTTGTATTTAAAATGACTTTGTTAATTTTTATATATCTTGTTAAGAATGAAAAAAACTAAAAATAATTTATTTTTAAAAGATTAATTGAATTATTATTGTTTTAATTATTATAAAAATCAATTAAAGGATATGTGTTAATTGCAATTCTAACTAGAAAAATATATACTCGAAAATTTAATGAACTCCTAATCAGTGAAGTTATCTACCTGGGAAAAACCCCTGAATGACTCATAACTTGTTAGTCATTTGAATCAGATAAGAACTTGTCCTCTCCATTTTTCGAGAAAGTGTATCAAACAGATGTGTTCGTAAAAGGTAAGTGTGATTTTTATGTGAATACTTATTTCTCTTATACATTTAGAAAATATGTGTTGTTGAAGCATATGCATTTGTGGAACTTAATCACGAATTTAAAAAGCAGTTTAAATATGTGAGATAAATATATCTTGAAAAGTTAGTTAATATATAAAAATTATTTTGACGAAATTTTTCAAATTCTGGTCATTCACTTCTATAACACTATACATTTCCTAAAAAAATGATACTTACAATACTATGTCAGAATAATGATAAAGAATGAACTGCGATGGGTGGGGGAAAATCACATGATCTCTATTACGTAACATAAATGGGAACTAAATCTATATCTCACAAACACTGTGCAGAATGACTATGTCAGGTTTTTAAGACACACATAAGAAGGTATATATATTTCAAAGAGTGATATTAGCATTACTATTCATATCCCTCGATATTAATAATATATTTATTAAAACCCCCCGCTTGATTACATATAAGAACATAATGACACTTATGTGTGAAACTAATATTAAAGTCTAAGTGATGACTCATCATATTAAACGTTTGCAGTGTATTGCCTAATAATAACTTGCCTGTTTCTTAAAAAAATTGAAAAGAATTCCTCTTCTATTTGTTTTAATTATGAAAATCATTCGAAAAATTTAATTATGCATTAATTAAAATGAAAAATATTAAACGAAAGGCTTATTATTTTCATTTGAAAGTGATAAATATTTATTTAAATTTTGATGATTAAAGTTACAGGCTCTAAAAGCGCAATCATTTCTTTCGTGTATTAATATTTATAAGAAATGATCTAAAAATAATATTTATTTATATTAAGAAAAAATTTGAAGTTTGCGTGGCTTCACATATTTACTAGGTTAAAAATTAAATTGGAATTACAATTATTTTTACATTAAATTATACTTAATTAACATGTGTGAAGATCCTATATTTTTAATGATATTCTGTATATTTTCATACGTTCTAAATTCTTAGCAAAATATTTCTAAAAGACTCCAAAATGACCATATATATGTGAATTCATTAATAACATTCACTAAAGCAATACGTATAACCGATAAATGTCCTCCTTTCAATTCAAAAACGTAACTGAAAAATAGGTAAAAAAAAAAAAACTACAATTTCTAAAAATTACCTTTAGAAAACATCTCATTTAAAAGAATAAAATCCTTAATCAAATTTCTAATTCCCTTTTAATTAATATTTAACTACTAACAATTATCTAATCCCTATTCATCATTGCGTTAGAAATAAACCCTCCAGAAAAGTGAGTCATGTACTTATCATACGAACTGTTGAGGTGCTTATCTACCAAAGGGTTTTTCCATTTGGGGAATACGTGCATACAGTAAAATTTGATGTTATATGAAACGAAATCAGCTAATATATATTCCTCTTTTAAAAAATTATGGAATAGTATTAAGTCTCTGAATACTTGTGGTGTGTTTTGAAATATTTGTTAAGTATAATTTAAATTTTATTTTATTTTTGATTCATACATTGACTAGATTAAAAGATCACTGAAAATTTAATTTTTTCTTCAAATATTCACCAAATTTCCTAGTTACATATATTTTTTACCATTCAATAAGTAAAGTTTAGTCATAAAGCACATTACAAAAGTATAACTTCATTTATCTAACTAATGATAGTCTAAAATTACTAATCGACTAATACAAAACTTTCAATTCAATTATATAAAACCGAGAAATATTTGTGAAAACATGACTGCAATTCAAAAAAATATCTTTAAAAACATGTCACTTAAAAGAATAAAATCCTTCCCCAAATTTTATTCTAAAAACATTCGCATTCCTATACATATTTAAAAATTTCCACTGTTTTTTCAAAAAATTTCTATTTTAAATAAAAATATCTCATAACACTCAATTCGTTGACAAAATCAAATAAAACCCTCGAAAAATTTCTAAAGTTTCTTCATTAAATTATTGCCCAACTAGTAGCCAAGAGGTTCTGCTCTCGAAGCTGGTAGAGAGGAGGTGCTGGGTTCGAACAGAATCGCGCCCGTCGGCCTAATCGTTCGGAGTTTTCGTGGTTTTCTTCGAACCGTGGATTTCCATGCATAAATACGTGTTAGGTTCCCTTAGAAAGACCCAAATATCTTTAAAAAACATGTCACTTAAAAGAATAAAATCCTTCCGCAAATTTTAATCAAAAAACATTCACATTCCTACAAAAATTTAAAAATTTCCACTTTTTTTTTTTTTTAATTTCCATTTCAAATAAAAATATCTCATACCACTGAATTCATTAACAAAATTAAATGAAACTCTCAAAAATTTTCTGAAGTTTCTTCATTAAGTTATTTTCTTATTCATATTTTTTAATTAGCATTTTTAATTAATTACTATTTTTAATGAATGAATATTTTTAATTCTAAAAATTCGCGACTGCATACTATAGTTGACTAAAAATAAATTTCAAACTCAAAAATTCTTAGTCCACTCATTAAAATTTCTAAATTAATTTTTCTTATTAATTATTTTTAATTACTTTTTAATTAATTGATATTTTAAATTAATTTCCATTTTTAATAATTCATTCAAACCTCGTACTATACTACACTAATAAAATTGTTCGAATAATTCTAAGTCGCTTCATTAAATATTAATAATAACTCTCGAAAAATTCTAAGTCGCTTCATTAAATATTTCCTCATTAAATATTTCCTCATTAAATTCTTAATTGCTATTTTTAATTACTAATTAGTTAACCGATCGAAAAATAACCCCTCGTACTAAAACAGGTTAATCTATGAAACTAATTTTAAAATACCCCCTCGTACTATAACATGTTAAAAAAAATTCAATCTCTCGAAAATTCCCACTTTTACTCAAAAAAATCCTTATCTCACCAAAAAAAATTTTTACCCCCCCTTTTACCTCTACTCTTACAAGACGCTCTCGAAAGAACACCTCCTCCTCCCCCTCCTCATTCCACCACCTCCTCATTCCTCCCTCATTCCTCATTCCTCCTCCCTCCTCCCTCATTCCTCATTCCTCATGCCTCCTCCCTCCTCCCTCCTCCTGGCGTGAAACTCTCATTTCTCCCCTACTGCTGTGTTTTCCATTTTTTGATCAATAAATTACCTATTGAGTTATAAGAGATTTTGATCATGTGACAAACACGTTTTTCATCCTTTATTGAGTGATTTTCTCCTTTCGCGCGGAAATTCAGTTCAAAACGCCCACTTTGACACCATTTTCTGAAAGATCTATTGCATTTGCAAAAAAAAAGGAGGAAAAATGTCGATTACATAGTTTCTGAACAACAACAACTGCCAGTTTCATGCATTTCCGAACAAAAATAAATTAAAATTTGTGTCAGAAAGTTTCCCTTTTGGATTTGAGAACACCCTTAAGTTTTATGAGGATAGTAGTCGAATGTTTTGTGAGAAGTGCTTCTTTAACAGTCGATTATTATCCTTGTATCTGTAAGATACAAGGTTTAGGATTAATCTTACCATACCTTTATTTTAAATTTTGTGAGTCATAATTTTTCGTAATATGTTCAATTTTTTTTTTTTTTTTTTTTAGTTTTTGTGAGCAAAGAAAAAAGAAGTTTTTTTTTTTTTTTTTAGGATAATGCAAAATCTTGAAAATCGATTGGTTTCCTAGGTTTCTGAAAATAAAGGAATGCTTTTCGAAATCGTAGATAACTCAAAAGGTATGTTATGTTTGATAAGTTTGTTAGAAATATATTACTTTTTCTAGATCCAGAAACATTTCCAGAAACATTTTTATTACAGTATAGATCAAGCCTGTCCAACCTTTCAGTAAACAAAGCCACCCTTCATCGGGTTACAAACAATGAAGGACGACATTATTCATATGACTTAAAACTTGCAATAATTTTATCTCACTATTGTAATGGCAGTGTCTGTTTACAGCATGGGCTAACTTCCTCTAGTTTTTTGGGTAGTAATCGTCGCTTTATTTAAATGCAGAATTTCTGTAGTAAATATGGAATAGTGGTAGTACAGCGTCTAGCATACATTTGGAAATACGCTATCCAAACAATGCTAAAAATTTGTATCCCTTAAATGTGCGATGATACTGCTGAAATCCAAAGAGTCGATCGTAGTAACATCTGCGGAATTTTCGTATTACATTGTATAGACTAGCAATATTCTTGCAGTTTTAGAAAATATCCTGCAGATGTCGCTGGGATCTTTATATTTCAGCAGTATTGTTGCACATTTAAGGGATACAGTATTTTATAGCTTTTTTAAGTATTACAGGGATAGAGCCGATATCCACACTATACATTCTAGGCGCTATAGTGGTAGTCTTGTACGCTACACACCTATACGATACAGATGGTCTATACCATTCAGGAATGCTACGCAAAAATAATTTGAAGAGATAACATAAGTTGTAGTAAATTTAGAATGGCATTTTTTGAGAGCGAAGGAGAAGGAGACTGTTTAAATGATTTTGGAGAGGAAGGACCCATAAACCCTAATTGCTCTAATAACAATTAAAAAAATATGCGAATATTATTTATTTAAAAAAAAGTATTCTCTAAAAGGGATTTTTACCCTTACAAAAACGTAGTAAATACATGAAAGGGCGCCAAAAACTTCTTCAAAGAACGCCATGGCGCCTGCAGGAGCAGCTTTGGATAGCCCTGGTGTAGATGATAAACAAATCATTAGTAATTATTCAAAGTAATAACATGCTCTCTCAGAGAGTAACTTTTTTTCATGTTATCACTTCCTAACAAAATGCCGGTTTATAACAGAAAGAAAAATGCACGGAACCTCAGGAAAGTAATCCGATTTCATAATACATACTTTTGCTTTCTTATCTGCATATAATTCCTGCCTTAAGCATGAGGAAGCATTAATTAGCTTTGCTTAAAAATAGGAATCACGGAAAACAGCTCAAATCTGTCCATCTAAACACTTTCTAGGAATGTGGAAATGCATCACAATTTGCCATGTATAACTGAATGCAGCCAGAGGCAAGATTATGAAACGTTAGACTCATTGACGTTATAGATGAATACTGGATGCAAAAATAGTAATTAAAACTTTTTTTCTTCGATCCAGCGATCGCGTGCACTTAATGCATATTTGATGAAGGTGATATATTTGGAATCGACAGAAATCTATTTGCATACGAGGAAATGCAATTACGTTTGTTTTGGAATCAATGTTATGAATTCCGTTTTGAAGAGAACTTACGTGGATTTATATATAGTATAATTATCAATCGATAAATTAACACAATAACAAAAATATATAAAATAATGATTTCTTCATGTACAGAATGCTATAAAAGTTATGTCCAAAACACAAAACATTGCAGTATAAACATGTAAAAGCAAACGTCAATAGTACCTAATTGTTTCTGAAGTTCCACACACCAAACGTATTAAATACTTTATGTTGTTTAGTTCCTTAAGGCTGTTTTCAAATCCAAAAGGGTAACTTCTGACATAAGTTTTAATTTATTTTTGTCCAGAAATGCATGAAACTAGCAAGTGTTCTTGTTCAGAAACTATGTCATCGAGCTGTTTTTTCAGGGTCTTTTTTTGCAAATGCAATAAATCTTTCAGAAAATAGTGTCAAAGCGGGCGTTTTAACCGAATTTCCGCTCGAAACAAGAATAACCCCTCAAGAAAGTTTGAAAAACGTGTTTGTCACGTGATCAAAATCGCTTATAACTCAATAGGTAATTTATGGATCCAAAAATGGAAAACACAGTTCTATTCCAAATAGCTTCCATGGTCAGGCTTTCCAATTTTATAGCTTTCCATTAAAAAATGAATTTATAAATGTGTCAAAACGTTTTACACTTGTTGAGCAGAGCAGTTAAGAACACCCTTAATGTACATTTGTTAAAATTTATAAATCAATTTATATCACTGGTTAAATTTTATCTATTAAGTTACATTTTTAATGCATGCATAGTGCATCACCTAAAATCCAACAACAGTAAATAAGCAAAAGATTAGGAAACATGGAGGAAGAACTTCTTTTTCCTGCTACTTGTACATTTTATTACTATAATTTCAAGCGCAATTTTCTAACGGCTCTTTTAATCAGGTGAAAATAGCAGAAAGGAGTTATTTCGGTGAAAAGGGTTGATCCAAACCAAATTTTTTGACTTTATTCATAAATACATGATGCAAAAATAATAAATAAAACTTTTTTCTTCATCGGGTGAAAATAGAGCAGAAAGGAGTTATTTCGGTGAAAAGGGTTGATCCAAACCAAACTTTTTGACTTTATTCATAAATACTTGATGTAAAAATAATAAATAAAACTTTCTCTTCATCAGGTGAAAATAGCAGAAAGGAGTTATTTTGGTGAAAAGGGTTGATCCAAACCAAACTTTTTGACTTTTTTCATAAATACTTCATTCAAAAATAATAAATAAAACTTTTTTCTTCATCAGGTGAAAATAGAGCAGAAAGGAATTATTTCGGTGAAAAGGGTTGACCCAAACCAAACTTTTTGACTTTATTCATAAATACGTGATGCAAAAATAATAAATAAAACTTTTTTCTTCAATCTGTCGATCGTGTGTATCTAATGCATACTTGATGAAGGTTATGTGTTTGGTATCAACAGTAAATCTAGTTGCATCGGTGAAATGCAATTACGATTGTTTTGGAATCAATGTTATGAATTCTGTTTTGAAGAGAACTTGCGTGGATTTATATATAGTGTAATTATCAATCCATAAATTAAAACAAGAACAAAAATATATAAACTAATGATTTCTTCATGTACAGAATACTATAAAAGTTATGTCCAAAGCACAAAACACTGCAGTATAAAATTGTAAAAACAAAAGTCAGTAGTACCTAATTGTTTCTGAAGTCCCACATATCAAACGCATTAAATACTTCATGCTGTTTAGTTCCATCTTCAACAGCTCGAAATTTTCTGAGACATTTTCAGATTCATTTTTAAAAGTAGAAACATGAAACTTGCTGAGGTGATTTTTGAAGAGATGTATAAGAGGCCGTGTAATTTCATTTTTCGCTCAATTAATTAGAATTTGATTTTTAAACAATTATTGTCTCAGTATGATAATTTTTTTCATTCCCAGATCTCCCGCTTCGGAAAATTCGGTTCAAAACGCCAAATTTGATAGCATTTTTTACAATATTTTCTGCATTTATTAAAAAATCGAGAAGCACGGCACATTATGTAGTTTCTAAATAAGAGAATTTGCCAGTTTGATGCGTTTGAGAGCAAAAATGAATAAAAAAAATAAATCAGAAAATAAGCACTTTGGATTGTAATACACCCTTACATACTTGCCAACATTCCCTTAAACTTCCGTAAAATGTGAGTTAAATTGACCCAGGTTAAACACATTTCGAACCAGAAATTTACTAAAGAAATTAAATCAAATAGTTTTCATAGAGAAACATGATTTTAAATATATAATGATACATCAAATAAATTTTCTGGTTAGTAACACGTATAACCTGGGTCAACTTAACTCAAATTTTACGGAAGTTGAATGTTGGCAAGTATGCCCTTAAAGTTACTTTTTAATGCACGCATAGTGAATCACCTAAAATCCAACAACAGAAAATATGCCAAAGATTAGGAAACATAGAGGAGGAACTTCTTTTTCCTGCTAGGAACTTGTACGCTTTATAACTATAATTTCAAGCGCAATTTAGTAATGGCTCTCTTCATCAGGTGAAAATAGCAGAAAGGAGTTATTTCGGTGTAAAGGGTTGATCCAAACCAAACTTTTTGACTTTATTCATAAATACTTGGTGCAAAAATAATAAATAAAACGTTTTTCTTGAATCTGTGGATCGTGCGCACCTAATGTAAACTTAATGAAGGCGATGTGTTTGGTAGCAACAGAAATCTAGTAGGAAATGCAATTACGATTGTTTTGGAATCAATGTTATGAATTCTATTTTGAAGAGAACTTGCGTGGATTTATATATAGTATACTATAAAAGCAATTATTTTCGCGATTTTCGCGAGCCCGTTGTAATCGCGAAAATTTAAGCCTCGCGAAATATTTTTTTTTTCCTCCTCAAATAATAATAAAAAATCAGAAAACTTTCACTAATCCAAAACTTAATGATTACCGTTACTTAAATAAGAAATAAGTGCAAAAATTTCTTGAATACTTACAACTATTTCTTGAATACTATACAACTATTTCTTGAATACTATACAACTATTTCTTGAATACTATACAACTATTTCTTGAATAAAAACAATAATACAATTAATAGAAAGAACTTTTCTGACAAAAAGAATTTTCTTAAAATGTCTTATGCAAAAGGGGTTCTATTTAGATAGTTTCGGGATTTTTCAACTTTCGGTTCTGTTAATGTAAAATTCGCGAAATTTTCAGCTCGCGAAATCACCGATATCTTCATTTTCGCGAAAATAAATGCTTTTACAGTAACTGTCTATCCATAAATTAAAACAACAATGAAAATATACAAAATAATGATTTCTTTTTTTATAGAATGCTATAAAAGTTATGTCCAAAACACAAAATATTGTAGAATGTTTAACATGTCAGTAGTACCCAAACGTTTCTGAAATTTTTGTTTTATTATTTAATTTTTTCAATTAATAATTATATTATTAAGAAAAAAGTTTTAATTTAGTTAGCAATTAATAAATATATTAATTTTTATTAATTTTTTCAATTAATAAATATACGAAATTGATTCTTTTTTGAAGAGAACTTGCGTGGATTTATATATAGTATAACTATCATTCCATAAAATAAAACAATAATGAAAATATTCAAAATAATGATTTCTTCTTTTATAGAATACTATAAAAGTTATGTCTAAAACACAAAATATTGCAGAATGTTTAGCATGTATAAACAAAGTCAGTAGTACCCAAACGTTTCTGAAAAATATTGTTTTATTATTTAATTTTTTTCAGTTAATAAATATCCGGAATTAATTGAATTTTGCACTGAGATTCCTAAAATTACACTATACACTGTAAAAAAAAAACCACTGTGTATTTGCCAGCACAATGTGCTGGCAATTTGGACGCCAGCAGTTTGTGCTGTTAATTTTACGCAACTACTGTTATTTTTCATGTTTATATAGTCAAGAAACTAAAGAAAGCTACAGCACATTCGACTGTGATCGAGTTTGAGCGCGAGATGAACAGTACTTTGTGCTGTAAAAATGTCGTTTTTTTTTGTTTTTTTTACAGTGTATGATACCCGTGAACCCTCTTCATAAAATACAGAACCCTCAATTTTTCAGTAACGTATTTTTCTATTCTGACTACGAGCTTGTTTTAGAAGAAAACGCCCACACACCAAATATATTAAATATTTCATGTTCTACTGTTTCTTAATGTACATTTGTTAAAATTTATATTACTTGTGTATGTCATAGTGCATCACCTAAAATCCAGCAATAGTAGAAGAGACCGGGGAATGTCGCCAATGGGAGTTATGCTGTCACCCCACCTAGTTTAAAAACTAACGGCAGTTTCAGATAACAATATAAACAGTGCCTAGAATGAGAGTAATTCTGCTGTACGTCGTTCGTTTGTTCTAGTGAAAAATTTAGTTTTCATCTAGTCGCTTATTATTTTGGAGATTCAAATGAGTAGAGGTAAACAACTTTTATTGTAACATTAGGTACTTAAGATAATATTACCCGTAATCTACATGCATTCGCCGACATTTTGAGACAATTTGTTGAACAAGTTTGGTCTTCTTTCGGCTTTGCTGGGGAATTTCCGCTATATTGTCGTCACGAGGTAATGCCGTCAACATGGCAAAGGGTAACTTTTCCAATTTGAGTTAAATTGTAATCTTAGCACATTAATAAATCTAGCTTAAGGAACATTGTATTTTCAGTAGGTTATGTGTTTCCTGTTATCTATTTTATGTATTTACTAAGTCATTAAAAATAGCCGTCATCACCCCAATACAGTGGCAAAATTACCCCAGTATCCTGGGTAATCCCGTCATTGTACAGAGGTTGAAAGAATTTTTTTTTTTATATGTGCTTACTTTACAGTTATGATTATGGTTAAATTTATACAGATGCTAAAGATCATGATTCAGCTTTAGAATTTTTACTATTAAAAAATAAACATTTTTTTGAGGTGCAAAAAATTAAATTCCCTTAAACTGTCGCCATTCCACCAGTCTCCTCTAAATATGCCAAAGATCAGTAAACATAGAAGCGGGACGTCGTTTTCCTCCTAAGAATATTCGTAACTGTAATTTCAAGCGCTATTAATTAGTGGCTCTCTTCATCTGGTGAAAATAGCACAAAGGAGTTATTTTGGCAAAGCTAAAAACGATTCATCTAAACGAAACGTTTTAACTTCATTTATAAATATTTGATTCAAAAATAGCAATTAAAACTTTTTCTTCAATCCATCGATCGCGTGCACTTAATGTGCATACTTGATGAAGTTGATATCGACTTAAATCTAGTTGCATACGAGGAAATGCAATTAAGTTTGTTCTGGAATAATTGTTATCAATTCTGTTTCGAAAAGAACTTACGTAGATTTATATATACTATAAAATAATGATTTCTTTTTATATAGAATACTATAAAATTATGTATTAAACACGAAATATTGCAGAATGCTTAACATGTACAAACAATGTCAGTAGTACCTAATTGTTTCTGAAGTTCCTCACACCAAACGTATTAACCTTAGAACTCCTCCGAGGCACATGCATCTTATACGCAAATTTAATCGGTTGGCGCCACTTTTTTTTAAAGAAACATTTTTACTTGACAGTCTCTGCTCCAACATAGGCTACATTTTATGTCGGTGCCCCTGCCCCTTAAGGGGTGCAAGAGAGAAAAACGTTACAAAATCACAATTGTTGTAATACTGGAGGGTTACGTATAAGGGCGATTCCGTGGAGAGTGTCACACACGTAACGCAGGCTTTAATTTGCATTTATTCAATTATTTATTAAATTTTAATGTTAATTCTAATTTTAAGTGGTATGGTAAATAAGTTATTAGCATATTTTTAAATTTAAATGTGTGGCAATAAAACTCACAGAAGTATATCATTTAATTTCATTACTCAAAATGTGCTTTTTTTCTACTTCAGAAAAAAAGCACATTTTGAGTATAAAATTAAATGATATATTTCTGTGAGTTTTACTTACACACATTTAAACTAAAAAATATGTTAATAACTTATTTACCATACCACCTAAAATCAGAATTAACATTAAAATATCTATATTCATATTATAAAGAGGAAAGAATTGTTTATTTGTCGGAGATAAGCTCATGAACTACCGAACCGATTCCAAAAGTAATGGTATCAAAATGATGGTGTTCGCCCAACTTAGAACATAGGCTATATCTTATGTCGGTGCCACTACCCCAAATGGTGTGCAGGAGCAAAAAACGTTCTAAAAATGCGATTTTTGCGTTACTGAAGGGCCTAGAAATATGAAATTTGGAATATTAGTTACTTATAAGATATAAATGATGTCTAAGAACAGTTCTTAAACAATTCGAAATTTAAAAGGGGTGAGAATGCACAAAAAGCGTTCTAAAAAACGTTCTAAATGGTAGTTTCTACATAATCTCAGGAAATACCGAACCGATTCCAAAAGTAATGTTATAAAAATGATAGTGACAACGTTTGCTCCAAGATAGGGTATGTTTTATGTCGGTGCCACTACCCCAAAGGGGGTGTAGTAACAAAAAACGTTCTAAAAATGCGATTTATGTGTTACTGAAGGGCCTAGAAATATGAAATTTGAAGTATCAGCTACTTATTAGATATAAAGGATTTCTAAGAACAGTTCTTAAACAATTCGAAATTTAAAAGGGGTGAAAATGCGCGAAAAGCGTTCTAGAAAACGTTCTAAATGGTAGTTTCTACACAATCTCAGGAAATACCAAACCGATTTAAAAAATAATGGCGTTAAAATGATGGTGAAAATCCTTGCTCCAACATAGGCTGTGTTTTATGTCGGTGCCACTACCCCAAAGGGGGTGCAGGAGAAAAACGTTCTAAATTGCGGTTTTTGCGTGACGGAAGGGTCTTGAATCGTGAAATTTAGAATAGTAGTTAGTTATAAGATATCAATGATCTCTAAGGACATTTCCTAAATAAATCGAAATTTAAAAGGGGGGTCAAAATGCGCAAAAAGCGTTGTAAAAAACGTTCTTAATTGCAATTTCTATGCAATCTCAGGAAGTACTGAACCGATTTCAAATATAAAGGTATTAAAATGATGGTGACAGATCTTGCTCCAAGATAGGCTATATTTTATATATGTTTCCACTAACCCAGAGGAGATGCAGGAGCAAAATGAGCGAAAAGCGTTCTAAAAACGTTCTAAATGCCGATTTGTCACCAATATCTCAGGAAGAATCAAACTGATTTCAAAAGTAATGTTAAGAAATTGATGCTGATAGCCTCTGCTCTAACATAGACGCTATTTTAAGTCGGTATCACTATCACCTAGACGTTGAGGGAGCAAAAAAGCGTTCCAAATTTCGAATTTTGTGATCGGTAGGGACTAGCAACTTAAAATTAGGCAAGGTACATATTTATTACATATAAATGATCTTTAAGAACAGTTTCGAAAAAATTGGAAATTTAAAAAGGGGTGAAAATGCGCGAAAAGCGTTCTAGAAACGTTCTAAATTGCGATTTCTACTCAATCTCAGGAAATTCCAAAGCTATTATAAAAGTAATGGTTGCAAATCAATGGTGACAGTCCCTGCTATAACATAGGTTATATTTTATGTTGCTGTCACTACCATCTGAGGGTTGTAAAAGCAAAACATGTTCTAATTTGCGTTTTTTGCATAACTGAAGGGTCTAACACTTTGAAGTATGGCATGTTACTTACTTACAAGATGCAACTGCTTTCTATGAACTGTCGAAAGAAAATTTCAAATTTAAAAAGATGAAGTGAGCGAAAAGCGTTATAAATTACAATTTTTATGTAATCTTTTCAAATACCAAACCGATTAAAAAAATAATGATAGCAAATTGTTGGTGATAGAACCTGCTCAAACATAAGCTATATTTTATGTCTGTGCCACTACCACCAGTTGCAGTAGCTAAAAACTTTCTAAATTGCGATTTCTGTGATACTGAAAAGGCTAGAAACTTTAAATATGGCATGGTAGTTACTTATAAAATATAAATGCCCTCGAAGGACTGTCGAAAATAAATTCAAATTAAAAAGGGGTGAAGTGAAGGGGAGGTGCGAAAAGCATTCTAAAAAAGTCCTAAATTACGATTTTTACGCTATTTCAGGAAATATAAACCAAATATAAAAGTAATAGTTGCAAATCAATGGTAACAGTCTCTGATCCTACACAGGCTATATTTTATGCCGATGATTCTACCACCTGGGATTCACAGGAACAACAAACGCTCTAAAAAAGGCCTTTAAAAGATTTCTAAATTACGTTTCTGTGGAATATTAGGAAATAACAAACCAATTTCAAAATTAATGTTGGCAAATTAATGGTGACAGTTCCTATTTCAACATAGCCCTTTATGTTGAGAGAGGTGGTAGGACTTGGAATTTGACATGATGGTTAATTTTAAGATGTAAGAAGATGGTTTCTAAAAAAATCAAAACTTCAAATGAATACTGAAATGAGCGTATTAATTGAGCATAAAAGTTTCAAAATATTTTCTAAATTATTATTTATTTAGTGATATTTCGTTTTATTAATTTAAATCTCATTTCTGCCTTATGCAGTGTAACAATGATGTTTAATCAAACTGTGTTTTAAATAGTAATTTTTTTAAATTATTCCTAAAAGTAATAAGTACCTTTTAATAAAATAAAATATTACCTTTTAATAAAATAAAAATTTAGTTAGTACCTTTTAATAAAAATTAGACATATAAATATCACTTGGCATATTTCAAATATTACGCGAGCAAAGCCGCGGGGTATGCTAGTAATAAATAATTGAATAAATGCATCTTAAAGCCTGCGTTACGTGTGTGACTCTCCGCATGGAATCGCCCATAAGATACAAGTGCTCGTTATGAATGGTTTCTAAAAAATTCGGAATTTAAAGAGGAGGAAGAAGGGGAACACGTTCTAAAAATGTTCTAAATTACGATTTCTATAGAATTTTACATAATATTTGTTAATTAATTCCCCATCCATTTCAAAAGCACACAAATGCATGTGGCATATTCCAACAACTACGCGTAAAAACTGCGGTTTCTGCTAGTTACTAATCAATTCTGAATGATCACTCATATAGGACAATTTACACTTCTAAATTAACGGTATGAAACAAAATTTTATTACAACGCAAAGCGGTGAATTTCTCCAAAATCTTAGCCAAAACTCGAATCTTTGTCCCGTTTCCTGCGGTTTTTTTTTCTTTTTTATATATATATATATATATATATATATAAAACTAGCTCCTAGACAGAATTAGACTAGTCAGAAATTGTACATCAAACGCAACAAATGAGGTTCCTTCGTATTTGAATATTCAGATCGCTCTGTAATAGCTGTTGCATTCTTATGCAAAAATGCATGAATGCAAAATTTATTATGATTATATTTATTAAATTCAATAGAACTTCATCTGAAATAGGACATAATAACCACGGCAACCTATCATGGAATATCATTGAATTAATTACGTATGATGGGATGAAGAAAACTTTCATAGTTTAAATATAATAATTTTACAGTTTATAGTTATAAATATTTTTAAGTATTGATTCGATTTTCATAAAATTTGAAATGACTCGACAAAATTCTGAAACGATTATGTACATTAAATTTCAAACCATTCTGTTGGGTAGTTTTTGTGATTTTATATGCCGACAGACGGACGGACCGGACGACGATTTTAGGTGCTACGTATTTATATACAGTCGTCTCTCTGTTTAACGTCGCTCTACTTAACGACGATCTCTGTTGAAGGACGATATTTTGCGGTCCTGGCTCCTTTAGGTAAAAAAAATCTCTATTTAAAGACGAAATTGTTTCTATTTAACGACGATTTTCTCGTTTCTCGTAGTTTAACCCCCCCCCCCCCCCCCTAACGCTTTATACATGTTAAACGAAGGAACTTCCTCTGATAGCAAAACAAGTTTTCTTGCAATTCAGATGAGTACGGATAAAAGAGAAGGGTGTAATGGACTTTACCCATGTGACGAAGACGTTTTAACAACCAACTTCAGAGATTTAGATCAAATTTATGAAGACATCGCAAATGAAAATGCAACTTCAGATGCAGAAGATGGCGATGAAGCTGGTGATGTAGAAAGCGAGACAACACCTCCTTCTTACTCAGAAGTGAATTCTGCCCTGGATATACTTCGCCAGTAGTACATTGTTTCATCAAATATGGAATATGACTCATTGAACCTTCTTGAGAAGCTTGAAGCAAGGGTACTAAAAACTAGACCACCATTGAAACAATCTACACTTTTTGATTTTTTAAAAAACTTAATTTGTTTAATTAAATGTATTATAAATATTTTTATTGTACTGTAAGTAACATTCTTTAATTAAATGTATTATAAATAATTTTATTGTACTTTAAGTAACATTTTATGCTATAATGTTGTTCTTGTATGCAGTATAATTACATTTCTAAATACGGCAATATATTGAAAAATGTATTGACAGTTCTAAGCCTGTAAACTGTGAAGGGAAATGTTTTTCAAATTTTATTTTTCCACAAATTCTGTTTAAGGACGATCTCTATTTTAGGACGATTTTTCGAGGTTTCTTGAAAGTCGTTAAACAGAGAGCGAACTGTAATTACGAACGCATCTAAAAACTTTGCTGAAATACTGAAGGTTCTATATTTTATGGCGAATAGTTCATGGGTGTAATATAGTGTAACTTTAGGAATCTCAATGCAAAATTCACTCAATTTCGTGCATTTATTAATTGAAAAAATTAAATAATAAAACAATATTTGTTCTGAAAATAGAAAAATGTGTCAATTAAAATTAATTGTGTTGTCAAAGCAATATTACAGTTTCTCTCATTTATGCTTAAAAATTTTTGAACATTTTAGAACTTGGATAGTTCAGAAATCTAACTAATACGAAAAATAAATTTTGCAATTGCAAAAGTTAATTATGAAAATTTCAATTTGTTCGAGGGGGCAACTAACGCTGAAAACAACACCGTATCAAATTTAAACATATTTTCATTTTACACAAAAATCGTCCTAATTTGAATCTAAGAAATTGCTGAAATCTAAATTACTTAAAGTCTTCTGGACATTTTTGAACTACGGAGTTAAAAAATCTAATTACTATAAATAAGGAACCTTGAATATGCAAAAATTAATTATTTTGAAAATTTCACTTTATTAGGAAAACTTAAAAAATGTTGGACATCTAACGTTGAAAACAATACGATGTTGTTGAATTTAAATATATTTGGTACAGATGTCATATTCGCCCCATATTGGCGCGATTTTTTTCGGTTGCCAATTTGGCGAAAACATTAACAGCATAAACAACATAATCCCGGTTACCACATCAATCAAAATAACGACACTTTGGCGCAAGTTAAGTACCCGTTGCCTATATGATATTGGCGTCAAAAAAATCCCGCCAATATGGGGCGAATATGACATCTGTACCATATATTTTCCTTTTACACCAGGGTTCGTACGAGCACCGTTATTTTCAAGGCGAAATATCAGTAATATTTCATAGAAAAATAAATCTAGTATAGACGGGCGAAATTTCAACTTATTTAAAGATAGATTTTCTACTATAAAATACTGGTACCGAAGAATTTCTTAGCCTGAAAATTCAAGATCCCGTACAAACCCCGTACACAGTGTCAACACCCCCCCCCCCCCAAACAAAAAATCTACTTTATTTAAACCTAGGAAATTTATAAAATCTAAATTGCTTAATAACTTCTAAATATTTTAGAATTTTGAGAGTTCAGATATTTAACACAAATGGAGAAGAAATCTTCAAACTGCAAAAAGTTAATTATTTTGAAAATTCTAATTTATTAGGAAAACTCATTCTTTTAATACAAAACAAAAGTAAGAAAATTAACGCTGAAAACAACACGGTGTTGTATTTAAACATATTTTCCTTCTTTTGAAAACAGAACACAAAAATTATATTTGTAAAAAAAAAAAAAAAAAAAAAAAAAAAAAAAAAAAAAAAAAGTACCTAATTTAAGTTTAGGAAATTTATAAAATCGAAATTGTTTAAAACTTCTAAATATTTTAGAATTTGGAGAGTTCAGGTATTTAATTCAAATGAAGAAGAAAAATTGAATTGCAAAAAGTTAAATTTTTTTAAAACTTTAATTTATTAGGAAACTCTTTCCCGGAATGCCGAAAAAGTACGGCAATTAACGCTAAAAACAACACACCTCTGTTGAATTTAAACATATTTCCCTTCCCTTTAAAACAGAACACTCACACACATAAACATACAAAATCAACCTAATTTAAATCTAGGAAATTTCTAAAATGTGAATTGCTTAAAAACTTCTAAATATTTTAGAATTTGAAGATTTCAGAATTCTACATAATATGAAGAAACCTTGCAATTGCAAAAGTTAAATATTTTGAAAGTTTCAATTTATTAGGAAAACTCTTTCGTTCAATGCAAAAAAGGGGGACAACTAAAGCTGAAAACAACACGGTGCTGCTGAATTTAAACATATTTTTCTTTTACACAGAACACCATAGACACAAACATACCCACACGAAAAAAATATCTACCAAATTTAAATTTAGAAAATTTCTAAAATCGAAATCGCTTAAAAATTTCTAAATATTTTAGAATTTGGAGAGTTCAGATATTTAACTAATATGAAGAAAAAACTTGAAATTAGAAAAAAAAAATATTTTGAAAATTTTAATTTATTAGGAAAACTCTGTCACTGAATACCAAAAAAGTGGGTCAATTAACTTAAAAACAACACGGTGCTATTGAATTTAAACATATTTTCCTACCTTTTAAAACAAAACACAAAAATAATATTGACCAAAAAAAAAAAAAAAAAAAATCTACCTAATTTAAATCTAGGAAATTTTCAAATCTGAATTGCTTAAAAAGTTCTAAACGTATTAAAATTTGGAGAGTTCAGAAGTCTGACTATTATGAAGAAGAAATCCTGCATTTGTAAAAGTTAATTATTTTGAAAATTTCAATTTATCTTGAAAATTCTTTCTTTTAATACAAAAAAAAAGTGGAACAACTAACGCTGAAAACAACACGGTGTTGTTGAATTTAAGCATTATTTCCTTCTACACAGACACACATACGAAATAAAAATCTATCCAATTTAAATTTAGAAAATTTCTAAAATCGAAATTGCTTGAAAAATTCTAAATATTTTAGAATTTGGAGAGTTCAGATATTTAACTAATATGAAGAAAAAACTTGAAATTGGAAAAAAAAATTATTTTAAAATTTTTAATTTATTAGGAAAACTCTGTCACTGAATACCAAAAAAGTGGGTCAATTAACGTTAAAAGCAACACGGTGCTATTGAATTTAAACATATTTCCCTACCTTTTAAAACAAAACACAAAAATAATATTGACCAATAAATAAATAAATAAATAAAGAAATAAATAAAAATAAAGAAATAAATCTACCTAATTTAAATTTAGGAAATTTCTAAAATAGGAACTGCTTAAAAACTTCTAAATATTTCAGAATTTGGAGAGGTCAGAAATCTAAGTAATATGAACAAGAAACCCTGCAATTGCAAAAGTTAATTATTTTGAAACTTCTGAGTATTTTAGAATCTGGAGATTTGTGGAGAAACTAATTACTGTATCTAAGAAACGCAACAATTTCAAAAGTTAATCATTTTTCAATTCCCTTGAACACTGTCCTGTTTGAATATGTAAAATAATATTGTGACAACTAGCGACGGAAGTTGAATAAAGATAGATTTTAACATTTTTTAGAACACAAGGAAAACTATTCTTCCTGACTGAAATAAATAGAAAATATTATTCTAAAACATCAACCACACTTAACAAAAATGAATATTTTTACATATTTTCCTTGTGCGTAGAAATACGAGAATCATTAATAATATTTTAACCTTTTTTCTATGAATTATTACCTTTTTTTGCCTACGAAATTTGAATAAATTTTCATTTAAGAGCTACTCTTTTATTTTGTTATAGTAGCGTGTGGAAGTGTTTCCTTATCCTTTATTCCTATTCCACTTGCCTACCATGCTGAGTTAAAATTTCCAATTTATCTAAAAGAAAAATATTTCAAATGGTCTATGAAAAAAGTTTTGGTGATTACAAATGTGCTATTTTAATCTGTCCGGGTCTGGCTTACTATTAATAGGACATTTTTTTTTTTTTTTTTTTTTACATTGAAGATTTATTATTTGGTCTTAACAACTATTTTTTTTTTATTATCTACAAAAAGTAATGATAAGTATACAACGATAGCTTTATTATCATAACTTTATTTATGTTTTAAAATTTAGTAATCAAGCAAAAATATAAAAGTTTAAATCTCTCTACGCTATTGCACTCTTTACACTATATTTTCACTCTTTACACTATATTTACAATTTACACACATTACACTATTAACCGGTATCAGACGTTAGCTTTTTATACTATTTTCGTATTCTATTCGCACCACTATATCTTAAAAATAAATTTTGTAGTATAATTCTCTTCCACATGTTATCAAAATATAAGAAAAAGTGATTCTTAAGGGGGAAAAAAAGTAATGCCAACCGAACAAAATTCGTATAAGAGATGCTGGTTGCTGGTTCCAATGTCACGTGGGTTGAGAAGTTACATAGAACCGATAAGGGTTAATAAATTTTTTCTCTTCAAACATATACTTCTTTAAATTTAGAGTAAAGCTACGAATAATTTAAAAACTACAAAATACTAGAAAGTTGTTATGTCTGTTTAAACCTGTTGTAAAACGACATAAGCCTATTGTCGTATTAATAATATTCAAAATAACTAATGTCGTTAGGCTGCAGTAAATGACATATTGCTAAATTTCAGTAAACCTTAACTTTTGCGATATGGATAGCTACTTTTAATTTTTAAACATAAAATATAAAATTACCCCCCCCCCCCCCCCCGAAAAAAAAAGAAAAAGAATCGAAAGGGTTAAAAATCATTAAAATTTAGGGACAGGAAGTTGATCATACGATTTTTATAATTTCATCTGTCAGATTCTTTACATAGTTTAAATTCTGAAACTTTTATTATCTCTGCAAGTGAAATATCAAAATATAAATATATGTACAAATATATTATAATATATAATAACAAATATATCCTTTATTTGTTATTATAAAATATATAATAACAAATATATCCTTTTATGATTTAAAAGTGACATATTTCTCTTTTTCTAAATTAAACGCTTTTCTACGAAAAAAATTGAGTAATATTTTCAGAAATTGTTATCATACAATTCTTGTACAAATATAGTCAAAATTTCAATTTACTAAACATTCACCTTTTCATTTTAATGTCAGCTCATTTTCAAAATATGCTAGAAAAGTATTTATTTATTTATATAAATTGTAAGATTAAACCTCTCTTTTTCTTTAGATAATTTAAATATTGAAACTACTTCGCACAAGAGGCATTAATATTTGAACCCGTGGTTAATTTTTATATTAAATAATTTTACAAGGAGAAATAATATTCATTTATTTATTTTGAAATGCATTGCTTTTCATCAACAGAAAAAAAAAATTAAGAAGCTTTTTTCTAATTAGTCAGTCACATGTTTAAAATAATAATAATATTAATAATAATTATAATTATTATAGTAACAGTAATAACAACAATAACATCAACAACTATAATTATTATTATAACTAATAATGATAATGATAATAATAATAATACCAATAATTCAACAATAATAACAATAATAACAATAATACAAAATTAGTAACTTTAAGACAGCTTCTTTTTTAAAAGTGTGGATAAGCTTTAATTTTTAACACTCTTGTTAATTATTTTTGAATGTACGATATATTTCGCGCTATCGTTGTCCATTATCTAAATGTTAAATTGTTTACATCTATATTTCGAATTACAAAAAAGATTAAAATGAGGTAAAGATTTATTTTAAAAGCTATATTAATTTAAAAAATAGATTTCTAGAGATAATACGAAATTTTAATTTCCATATGGTTCCAAACTCTATGAGTTATGTTTAGAAACAATGGCATTTTTTTTATATAAACCACTCATAAAAACCTTTTTTTTTTTTACTCATTTTCTTTTTGTAGAGAAACATGAGAGTCGGTAACAATATTTTAACTTTTTTTTTCCGAATTATCATTTTTTGTTTATAACAGCTGAATACATTTCCATTTAAATACAAACTTTCTATAGGATAAAATAAATATCTAGTTGAAATCTTTTCCTTTTCGTTGCTGCTATTCCAGTGGCATACCGTACTGAATGCTAATTTTCAGCTTCTCAAAAAGAAAAATACGCAAACTTGTCTTTAACGTGAAAAGTTTTGACTTTTACAACTGCACTTTTCTAAATTTAATCCATCAAATTTAAAGACTGAAAGTTATTATATGATTTTTCTGATTATATCTGTCATTTCTTTGGCTACTTTAAATGTTGATGCTTTTATCATCTGTGAACAGGTATATAAAAACGTAAATCAATGGAGAGTTTTTATAAGTCATTTTACAAGGAAAAATAAGGCTTTGATTATTTTTTTCTTCTTCAAAAACTGGAGAGTTATTTTAAGTAACCTTTTTAACTTGATTACAAATGCACGATTCTAAATTTAATCCATCAAATTTAAAGACTGAAATTATTCATATAATTGTAATGATTACATTTGTCTGTTTCTCCGGCTAGAATAATTGTTGATGCTCTTACCAGGCGTCCCAAAAATGACTGATTATTTTAAAATTCAATAACTTGCAAACCGTGACAGATATTAAAAAAATTCTTGCAGGAGGGTTATGTATGATGTCAGGAGCTTTTTTACTGTGATTCTTTATTTTAGTTCGAATTTCAAACAATAGATGGCGCGGAAAGCAATTGGTTGCTCAATACAGACCCAATTTTTGGTCTTCTTGATCTATTCAATACATTTTAATCTTCTTTTTTCGCTTGGCAGAAGAAAGAGGCCGAAAAATCGATCCTGGATTTATTGCTTGCAGCGCCATCTATCGATGCTATTTGTAACTAAAACTGAGAATCGCAGCCTACAAACTCCTGACATCTTACACAACACTCCTGCAAGAATTTTTTAAATATCTGTCGCCGTTTTCAAGTTATTGAATTTTAAAATCGTTGGTCATTTTTGGGAAACCAGGTACCCATCTTAGCACAGATATGTGAAAATATAAATTTATGAAGAGTTTTTATAAAGGTTTTTATAAAAAAAAGTTTATTGCCGAAACGTCAGTGAAGGCTTACTGTGGAGACACGAAAAGTTTTGATTTCCGTTTGTCTGTCTGTCCGTCTGTTCCGCGATAACTGCCGCAAAAAGCATCCGATCGGCTTGAAATTAATGTGGCATGTTGATTAGGTACTCGGACTTAGCTGTATAGTTTTTGGTTAAATTTGGTTCATTCGTTCGGGAAATATAGAACATTTTATTTTGCTCTGTAATGCTTTTCAATGGCAAGTCAGACGATTTTCAAATTTTCATTTGTTGAAAGAAATGGCTCATATAAAAAATGGATTTAAATGGTAAATTTTTGATGCTGAAATTTTTAAATAAGAGTAGTAAATTATTCCTATTAGTTTGCAATTTTGTCAAAACATTTGTCAGAGCTTTTAAATTAGGTGTATAACTTATGATGGAATTTTATACATGTGTTCGAATAATATAAAACATTTTATTTTATGAATTTACTTATATTTCATTTTTTTTCTTTTAACCGTTGCGTAGCAACTATATCTCATCTAAAAATATCATAAATGTGAAAGTATGTATGGTTTTTAAAGTCAAATCAAAGTTAAAAGGAATGAATTAATGAATGCCTTTGTATAGATATTTGCATATAGATTGATTTAAACGCAGAAATGAAAATAGTATTTATATACTATATAGAATAATATCTTTATTTATGTATTCAACTATTTTGATTATAAAAGAAAAAGTTCGTTATTTTCATACAGAATAAACTGACATTATTCTATTAAACTTTATAAACTTTATTGTTGCCAAAAAAAAAAAAAAAAAAAAAAAGGGAATAACAATTTCTCCCAAAGAGTTCATTTTAATTTGTAAGATTTTCACGTGCAAAGGGAAAATGCAGCAAATTACAAATAATAAAAAAGATAAATAGGACAGGAATGAATACATATAAACCTTTCACACCAAATACCACCTAAATTAATTTTTGTAGTGGTATTTTCCCACACTACGAAGAAAGATTCCTCGATTTACACGATTTTGCTTGGCCTTCCTTTTCTCATTGGTTGCGATTTCATTTTCGCAATTGCGTATATTAATTGGCACAAAATTTTACATTTTTATGACTGAGGTATATGTAAGGCCGTACAAATAAGAAATTCCGTATTGTTTCCTATAAAATGTGATAAAGTGTTGGTTAACTATATATGTTTCTATTAAGAAGAGCAGGGCTGCCAAGCCTCCGGCGTTCTGGATACCAGTATTTTAATACAAAAAATTTTACTTTATTTAATTGAAACATTTGCGCGATTTAAAAGAACAACATTTTCTGTAAGGTAATAGTGTTGTGCAAAAAGCCTGAGACTTGCCATGTCTGGTGGTGAGTGAAATGTTTTATTTAATGCATTTATCTCTATTTTAATGCTACGTGAACAACGTCCCGTGTTACAGCTTGTAGAGTGTAAAATAAATTATTAAAATAATCCCTATTACGAAAAATGAAACAAAATGCCCGGCTAAGGGAAATAAAAGGTTAGTTTACCTTTCGTATTTTGACCTGAACACAGGTGTGCATCAAATTTCAACGGTGTTTGTAACATCACGATTTTAAATTAAATGTGGATACTATTAAAAGGCTATCACAAAAAATACTTAACGGCGCCATATCACGTTTATCTATTTAGTCAATTGGAAGTGGACACGATGATGAATTATTAACCGTTAGGTATAGAACTCCCCCTACTTTAGGGTGATTTTAGTAAGTTAATGCTATCGAGTACATTTTTAGATATTTAGATTAGATCTTAGATATAAATATTGCAGAATGGTAATCAAAATTATTATTAGATTTCTAAATTAGATGTCTCAGTTTACATTTCCAAAAGTTCTTTATCCATTAGATACAGATGTTTGTGGTTAGCAGGCAAGTAAATACTTCTGTATGGATATTAGGATAACGTAAAATGCTTGACCAAATTGTTGCTTATCCTTATAAATCGCAGTGTAAAAATGAATCTAAGATATAGGATAATCATTAACTCAATCAATAGAAAATTACAAATGCAAAATAAATTACACAACGGGGGGTTCAGGGGGGGGGGCACCCCCCTGAAGAAATTTGCTTTATTATATAAAAATTACTAGAATAAGTAGCTCGTGAGAATTTCAGAATATCATTACATAACAACGTGTTTAATTTAACGCTTCTAATGTCTGAAACCATCGAAATATTTTTTTCTCCTTCTATAAATGTTTGTGTAATTTAAAAGTTTAAATTTTGTTTTTGTAGAAAGATTAATATTAAGCAAAATTTGCTAAAAACAATAAGTTGCAGAGATGACGTTGAGGCTCTTGATCTGCAGATTTACTAGTATATATATATATCTTTAAAATCTAAATTAATTCTTTAATCGCTAGAGTGTAATTTTAAGAACCTTTTTCTTAACTTAATTAGAAATGCAATATTATAAATTTAATCTGTAAAATTTAAAGAATGGGATTTTTTGTATGATTTTTATCAGTACAATCTTCCAGATTCTTCTTCTAGTTTAAAGTTGATGCTTTGAGGATCTCTGCATAGGCATATAAAAATGTAAATGCATGAAAAGTTTTATAAATCATTTTATATTGAAAAAAAAAATAGATTCGTTTATCATTTTTAAATGTATATTTTCTTCTTTAAAATCTACAGTGTTATATTAGGAAATCTTTTTTTAAAACTTAATTACAAATGTAATATTATAAATTTAATCCATAAAATTTAAAGAATGCAGTCGCTTGCATGATTTTTATCATTATAGCTGTAAGTTTCTTTGACTAATTTAAATGTTGACCCCTTTATTAAATCTTCATAAAAATAATATCAAAGTGCGTGCGCTGCACTCCTTTGAATTTAGAAGGAGTCTGGTACTATTTCAGATTAGAAAACTTCTATTTAAGGGGGTCCGGGACATAAAAATCTTCAAATTTTCCAAAAAAAATATTATTAAATTAAAAATTTTTTTGCTGTTTTCTGCTTAAAATGACGTTTAATTCATGTTTCTATCTTAATTAGAACAGGAAATATTAATTTTTTCGTTTTGGTGTGGTTTCAAAATTTACCTTTAAAGCAGTGGTTCCCAACGTGGGGCGTATGCCCCACTGGGGGCAATTTGACTTTCTAGGGGGGCATTTCCAAATTTGTTACTCACTTATTCTCCATCAGCTCTTTTACTGATTTTTTATTCCAAAAGTAATGTTGTAGGCTAAAAATAAATGGTATACAAGCAAAATTTAAAAAATCATTTTCTTATTGTATCTTAAAAATGCTCCCAATGCAAAGTTTAAAATAAATACATACCCGAATAATTATACGAAAACATTTTTAAAAATATTTTGACATCTTTTCGTAATAATAAATTTCACTATAAATTTTCCGAGTCTTTAATTTACAGTTTATGATAACGCATTCGATTATTTATTAAATAAACTTTTTACTTCTATTCGCTCTGCTTTACATCACACAAAGATTCTTTTACAAGCGGAACTACAACTACTGAAAAGTTATGTAAAAAATTGGCGGTCTTAAACCTAGTTAACATAAAAAAATATATGAAATATCTGAACGAGGGACTACCATAAAACTTACTAATCTTAAATATCAAGGAAGTGGGGAGATAATAAAAATCTATGGCTCTAGAGGAGGCATCCTGCACAGTAAATAAATTTACATGATGACACACACATTTTAAATTTTAAAATCAGATAATACATGGTAGTCAATTAACTACATATTGGGAAAAGGAAAACAGAGAAAATGTATTGTGATTGGCAATAATGGCTACTTCAATTTGATAAACATTAGAATCTTGAATTGCTTCTTGCATATTGTGTTAACAGTAGAAAGGAAATTTAGTGTCCAAAGCTTTTCCACCAACTTTTAATAAGTTACGAAAATGAATTATAAAATATATGAATGTTATTCGTTTAAACGTTAAATGTAAATCTATCTTTAAGATATTTTGTAAAGATAAAAATGCAGACCATATTGCACTTTTTTTTAATATTGAGGTAAGTTGGAAAAATACAACAAAACTCTTTTTGGCATAATTTCGAAGATGTATAATCTCATTGCATTAATAAAATTGTGTTAAAAACACATTTGTGACAGAAGATAAACCTCCTTGATAAGTTTAAAAATGTGAAATGATTAGTTATTATCGAGGCTCTATTACCCTTCCACTGTGCGAATAAAGTTCACTTTTAAAATAAGAGACATCATTTAAAGATTGTGTGTGTGTGTGAGGGGGGGGGGGGGGGGGGGGGCATAGTGACTTTACAGATGATTTGGTGGGGCATGGCCAATAAAAGGTTGGGAAACACTGCATTAAAGCTATGGTTGTCAAGGAAACGACTTCTTGTGAAATTGCGTTTTTCTTGATGATGGGTTTTTTCAACATTACTCACATTTAAATTCTTATAAATCAAGAACGATTACAGATAGATAGTTCAAACTTGGAACAAATATTTTTCAATAGCTTTACTTTAATTTAGATTCAGCAAATTAAAAAATATATTACTTTTGAAAATGTGATTTTTTTTTTAAAGTTACATCATTTTTTTTTCTAATTTTTACTTTCAATATTTGTAATCTTTTTTTAATTAATTTTTTTTTAAAATGTTGAATCTAAATTAAAACTTATGTATTTATGTTTATTTAAATGAAAAAAAATTGAAATTGTATAAATAATATTTCGAGTTATAACGATTTTAAACTACCCCACCTTTTTTTAAAAAAAAAAATTTAATTTTAATTTTTTTTTTAAATTATGAGAAGTTATTTCATGTGATTTTGATTACTAATGATATGATTAATCATCACAAAAAAAATTTCAAAATTTTAACTCAATAAATAAAATTTTTTTGAAAATGTGTCCCGGACCCCCTTAATATTTAAATAGCACAGTTCGTAATCACCGGATGGAATCGCGGAACTTGTAACTTTTTGAGGTTAAATAAGAAATAAAAAATCTATTTAAAACTTTGGTAGAATTGTATGCACTCAGATACTAAGACGTGATGCCGAGTTTTTATTATAAATAATTTTATTTCAAAAAATAAGTTTAATCTATTTATTTTTAAATTTATCTCTTTTCTACGTAAAAACTCCAATCTTATTTTAAAAAAACTGTTTTATACAAATATACAATCACAATTTAAATTAACTAAAAAGTACACTTTTTTTAAAATTTTAATGTCAGTTTAAATTTTAAAATGTCACAGAAGCATTTATTTATTCATATGATTTTTATCATTAGGTCTGTAACTGGGTCATTCTCCGAAAAGAGGTTTTTTTTTTTTTTTTTAACTGCTGCCAAATAAAATTGCCTGAAAAATCTCAAAATTTAGCCTACAAGTACCTTATTGCTATATTTATCAAAAAATAATATGAACCAAACTGTATCTCATAGTTCTTCTGATATTTTAATTTCAAAGCACTTCCATTGACTGAAATGTTCAAATAAATGATTGGCACCGGAATTTAAGAACAAATTTATTTGTAAATATGAAAAATGCTATATTTCACTTACTTGTTAAATAGATAAAAGTTTATAAAAAGTCTGGTGCCATTGTGGCACTTGGGAATTAAAATTAAGTGGTTTCATAAACATACCACCGCCCTTGAAAGGGTTAAAAAAGAAAAGAAATTATAATTAGAAGTCATACTGTCAATAAATAATATTTTTTTTTACTCTATGTCAATTGAAAAAATAAAGATGAAGCATTAATATTTAGAATAGTTAATGCTTATTTGAATTAGTACAATTTTTTTAAACTTCTCCCTGTAAAATAATAAAAATTAAAAATGTATTATCTTTACTTACGGTAATTAAAAGTCTTATGAGTTTTTTAATGTGTATTTTATTGCATTAGATTTTGTTATTTTACTGTTTAGTACATATAGAAATGGATTCAGATAATTACCTCACAATTTAGATCATTCCCTCATATAAAAATTATGAGGGAATGATGAAATACTTCTGAAAACCACTTTATACAAAAGTAATTAGTCTTATGTATATTTTCAGTTACTAAATATCTTTTTAAACACATTTATAATAATATAACAACATAAAAAGACATTTCATTAGTTTTTATTAAATTTATAATAGATGAGGGAATGACGCGTAATAAAAATACTTACATTGATCTAGTACTTCAAAGCCATATACTAACTATTCAAGAATGTTTTTGAGCAAACAACAAGATGAACACTTCACTTTACTCTTGTACAAACTGTCCTAGACATATATAAAGCATTTCGAGATTTTTCTAGAAGAATCTCGCTAGTAGATTCGAAACAGCTGTTTGCTGCTTTTCATGTATTATTTGTGCATTTTTAAACGTTGGTTTTTCTGCTTTTTAATATTGTTGCACAAAGGCTTTATTTGCTATTCATATATACCGGGTGTCCTAAAAAGGACTGACTGATTTTAAAATTCAATAACTTGTAAACGGTGACAGATATTTAAAAAATTCTTGCAGGAGGGTTATGCATAAGGTCAAAAGTTTTTTTTACAGTGATTTTCAATTTTAGTTCGAATTACAAACAATAGATGGCGCTGCGATCAATAGACGCTAAATTCAGGCTCGATTTTTGGTACTTCGTGGCCCGTATAATACATTTCCATCTCCTTTTTCCGCATGGAACAAGATAAAGGACCAAAAATCGAACCTGTATTTAGCGACTATTACTTACAGCGCCATCTATTGTTTGTAAATCGAACTAAAATTGAAAATCACTGTAATAAAACTTTTGACCTTATGCATAACCCTCCTGCAAGAATTTTTTTAATATCTGTCACCGTTTGCAAGTTATTGAATTTTAAAATCAGTCACTCCTTTTTGGGACACCGGTATATAAAGCATGTTTCTACTAAGTAAATAATGGCAAATTTATAGTTATGTGAGGGAATGACGACAAATGCTAGGGACATTATTAAAAAGCACCCTATTTCATTCATTATATAAAATATAAATATAATTAAATGGCTGAATATCTATTTAAGCGTGTTTAATGAATTGAGAAAAAAAATAATTATAAATATACGCGCAGGAATTGCAGAGAAAGCATTTTCTATCCTACATATGTGAATGGGGACATAGTGAGGTAATGATATTTGCATTAAAAAATACATTTAATTTATCAAATTTCAATTTAAATAAACAAATAATTACAGTTTATATGTATAACTGATTAACATTAATAATTTAAATCACTTTTTCTTTTTGTAATTTTAAAAATATGTCTTCAAGACCCCTGGGGCATAAAATTGTCACTTTTCAGAGAATGACTCAAATGTCTTCTAATAGTTTAAATACTGAAACTATTACTGCGGAAAAGAAGTACAGTCGAAGTTCCCTTTAACGAAGTCCTTATTTAACAAAGTTTTCTATTTAACGAAATTTTCTGGTGAACCTTAACTTTGAACTCCATTAATGCGCAAATTAATCTCCATATTATGAAAAATATATCCTATATAAAGAAGTTTATTCCACTTTCGTGCATCTACAACATTCAAACGAGAGGTTGCTGTTACGATGTATGCATGAATTTATTTCAGCGATTGTATGAAAATGAAATTTTTAATTTTATTGTCATTTCTATTCAAAAGAAGAAATACTAAAAGTCTTCGATACAATAAGAAGGGTATTTCAGTTTCACGAGACTTTTACAGATGAATTGTTCGGGTACTTCCAAAAATGCGGAAATTTTTATGAACAACGTATTTTTTATAAGAAACCTGTACAAAGTAATATTACGGACTTTTTTTAAAGTTAAGGAATTTAAATACTGAGAAAAAAAAAAGAAAAAGTTACACTACGCTTCAGTTTTCGTTTACCTCTCTTTATAATGGTTTTTGTAGACATTATTCTAATTAAATTTTTCTCATACGTCCACATTTCCTTTAAATAAAGTTATTGCCCGAATTAAAATATATTTTTCCAATATTTCCCTTTTATGTGTATTTTTCATTTTATGCATGCGGATTTTAGGTACTACTTAGTTATCCCATTGACCAAAATGTATTGCCAAACTATAAGATTGAATGCCATTAATGGTTCATCATAAATGTCACATTCTCTTGACTTTAAGCAAGTTACACGTTTTACGTCATCAAGTGATTTTTATTTCGACGTTTTATTTGTATTTTTATTAATGTTGTACTAATTTATTTGTTTTTCATTACTTGTTTTTTCATTATTTAAAATAAAAATTATGTCAATTTGTATAATTTGGCGAAATTGGTCGACGAGATAACTAAGTAGTACCGGAATTTATTATACAAATTTCGTCAATTTGAATCGATATCTGTTTAACGAATTTTCTTCATAACGAAGTGTTTAAGCGTAACGATGAGACTTCGTTAAATGGAAATTTCCCTGTATTACTATTTAAACTTTTAATTTGAATTTATATTAAGTAGTTTTACAAAGAGAAGCAATATCCGTTTGTTTCTTTTGAAATCATCGATTTTCTTCAAAAAACGCACTGAAAAAAAGCAGTAATATTTTAAGAAACTATTTTCATACAAATATAATTAAAAATTTAAAATAATAAAAATAATAATAAAAATCAGTAACTTTATGCGAATTCGTTTTAAAAAGTGTTAGGATAGCAATTACTCGTAACGCGTTCATTAATTGTTTTTTATTAAATATTTAGTATAATTTAGTTCCACCTACGGTAGACGATAGAAGTAATAAATTTGCGAATGTTTTGCACTGTCGTTTCTAGCTAGCAAATTCCTAAATTGTTAATAACACACGAATGGTCCCAATTAGATTTATTTTTTTATAATTAAAGAGTTATTTTAGATCTATAAATACATTTGTAAAATAATTACGAAATGTGAATTTTTATATAATCTTCGAATTTAATGAGAGATATTTAGCAGAAACAACATTTAGTATATAAACCATCATAAAAATCCGTATAATTTGCTTATGCTTCTTTTGCTTAGAAACACAAGGATCATTAATAATATTTTAACCTTTTAAAAAAATTATCTTTTTACTGCAAAATTTTAATACATTTCTATTTAAAAGCAACTCTTTTTTTTTTTCATTTATTAACCCATTTTAGGCCAAGCATAGAAATTTTATAAAATGTGGTATTATTTTCAATGAAATATGCTTAAATTACAATTCATTAAGACAAAAAAAAATTTCGTGCATGAAAAATAATATTTTATTTAAGAAATAAAATGCATTCGGATTTTTATGCATTCGGTCAATGATGCGCTAACGCACCATTAAATTTAAAATTAATAATTTTTTATGACATTTGTTTTATTATTATTTTATTTACAGAACTTGAAACTTTAATCCATTACAAAAACATATGATTAATCTCGAGTGGAATAATTATACATTTTCAAAAAGTCGAATTTGTCAATAACCATTTCAATTTTAAAAGACTAGCGTATTTTGAAAATTTCTCAACGGAAAGTGTTTACTCCAGTTGAATTACTGATATTTTATAGATGTCTCCAGAACCCTTAAAAATAGCAGATAAATAAAATGAGTGAAAAATATTCGTCACAGTGTTAATAAAAAAATATTTATTGAAATGGTGCGTTTACGCACCTTTGGCCAAAAATGGATTAAGGGTGGGTACCACTGATGACTTTTTTCTCTCCCCCTATTTCAAGCATTCAATTTCAAACATTCGATTCATTCAATTCATTTCAAACATTATATCAAGCCTATGTTTCAAACCAATAATCTTCGGTGTAGATTTCTACTAATCTTCGAGATAGATTATTATTATTATTATTATTTTGAAATAGTGCTTTCTTTTTTAGCGAAAAATAATCTTCACACCTGCATACTCAAATTGTTTCTACAAAAGCTTGCCAGTACACAAAAGATTTCTAGATGTGTTGTGCATAGTTTACTATTTCGTAAAAGGATCAGGGTCCATAAACCGCGTATTTGCCCATGAAATTGACTCAAATCGATTATGTTATACTGACTTAATGGTTTCACTTTTTAATATTAGAAGATATATATTGTACGATTTTAACAATAGCTTTCGTATTTTGTTCGGATTCATATGACTTACGCAAGCTCAAAGTTCGTATAATTCGTAAGTTTTTATGAAAAATACGCAATTTCTGCTTTTTTTTTACCTCAATTTACTCTCTATTTTTAATATTTTACTATGAGCGCAGTTTTGAAATTCTTTTATTTTAACATATTTTGTATATTTTGATGTGTTTTATAATATATGTCAAGAAGAAAGTGTTGAACGATTGCGCTCACATAGATAATTGAAGTAAAAATAGCAGAAATTGCGTTTTTTTTCATCAAAACTACGATTTATACGAACTTTGAGCTTGTGTAAGTCATATAAATCCGAACAAAATACAAAAGCTATTGTCAAAATCGTAAAATATATACCTTCTAATATTAAAAAGTGAAATAATTAAGTCAGTATAACATAATCGAATTTTAGAGTATTTCATGGGCCAAAAATGCGGCTTTTATGGACACTGATCCTTTCTAATTACTATTTTTATACTTCTTATAAATATAAAAAGAATGCAAAAGCTTACTTTTCGCAGTTTGACTTGACATATAGTCTTGTTTTAAGTAAATAGTTCAGGAGAATATGTGATACTGAATTTGAAATGTAACTTTGTACTAACCTATAAGTATATTTCTCTTACGTAGCGCTAAAAAAGGGCTGTATTTGTAGCTTACTATTTGGCAACAGCCAAAGCGACAATTCTCAGTGGTAGTTACGGTCACATGTCCCAACCCACTCAGCAAATCGAAATCCAGACAGGATCTCTCTTTTAACGCAAACCGTTTGAGAAATACATGGATGACAATTGCTATGGGTCCGTTTTACGGTGACGTGAGGAATTCAGCGAATCAGCTTTTTGATACAAGGTTGTATTTAGACACAGGCGAAAACGTTTTGTTTACATTTCTATAGCGCGATACGTAGCATGTTTTATAGCGCCTTATTATAGTTTTAAATTAATTTAAGCCGTGATTTTCAATACTATAAGCAAAATGAAAGAAGAAGGACCCCATCTGACACTAAAATGCCATTTAAATTTAAACGGCGTCAATTTCCTGTTCGCTTAGCTTTCTCGATGATGATCAACAAGTCACAACGCCAAACTTTTGATAAATGCATTTTTATTTATATTTTCAACAAAATTTTCAATTACTTTTTATGAATTAAAATATTTGTAAATTTCATATGTTGCTCGCTCGGATCTCATAGCGGCCCAACTAAAAATATTTTTTATTGTGTTTTCACTAAGGTTTTTAATTTATTCTGTTTCCAAAAAACGTTTTTATTTACATTTTCAACAGTTTTCCATTACTTTTTTATACATTAAAAATATTTGTAAATTTAATACGTTGTAATGATTTATGATAGCAATCATTCTGGCTAGAGTTGACATAAATAGTGGCGAGCGAGCAAAGCGAGCTGGAATCGCATAGCGATCCCAATATGAATTGCGTAGCAATTCGTGGGGGTTGGCGAGCGTTAGCGAGCAGGGGGCTGAGCCCCCTAGTTGTACTTTAATCTCTTATTGGATTGAGCACTTTGCAGGTGAAATGCTAAAAAAAAAGAAAAAAAAACCCCTGAAACCTCAACCATAGTTAATAAAAATGCATATTTTTACATATTTTCCAATTTTGTGAAAACAAAAGTATAATTAACATTATTTTAATATTTTTTTAAGTATTATTTCTTGACAGCAAAATGTGGCAACAACTTTTTTTTTTTAGCAAAACAATCTTTTTTCTTTTGCGTTTGGAACGAACGATAAGTTCTACTCACTCCATAAGCTACAGAAAACCTACTGTAATGCAGCTCTGTGATGCAATTTCATTACGTCTGAAGTATCATAACATCATTAAAATGCCCAGCAGACTATTCTCCCTGCCCACAGATAATAATGTAATGGGATTCTTTTGTGCGTCCCTAAAAACGAACTATAAATGCTTCTTATTCTATATTCCTGAGAAATCATTCTTTAGTCCCCCTCAGTGATGCATATCAATCTCATTATTTTTAAAATATCGTAACATCAATAAAATTCATGGTAAACGATTTTTTCCCCATCAATAGTTAATAGTAATATAACTGGATTCTTTTGGGAGTCCTTGTAAATATCCACTTCATTTCAGTAGCGAACATGCCATGTAAAACATATACCAGGTGGCCATAATTAAAGTGTACCTGTTTGAAGGGCTCTACGAGCTAAACTATTTGAAATATTTAAGAAAGATTTGGTATTTATTCGGTTTAAAGCATGCGGAAATAAGTTCTGCAGTTTAAAAAAAATAATTAAAAAAATTAAGACAGATGGCGCTATTGATTTAAAAAAAATGGAGAATTTCCTACCAGCTAAATTTAAAATGTTTTTTTATGGGAAAATTTCCCATGATAAGGTGTTTTTATCAAGATGATAGAAATTAAAGCACTGCTATGAAAGAATATAGTCGTCTCAAAAGATATTAATTCAAAATGAGTTATTTTTGTTAACATTTGCTAATAAAACCTCTTTAACATTTAAGCGCCCTTTATCCTTAAAAAATTCAAACTAACCATTTTTATTGGATAATTTGTTTCCGCATACTCTAAAAAGTATGAATATCAAAACTTTAAAAAAATATTTCAAATTGTTTAACTTGTACTTTGAACAGGTGCTCTTTAATTATGACCACCCTGTGCAGGGCCGAAAATAGCCTTTTTTGTGTCCGGGTTAAACATGGATTTTGGCACCCCCCCTCCTCACGCACAATAAAAGTTATCAACCACAGGTAACCAATGCAAAAAAATAAATAAATAAATAGATAAATAAAAAAATTCCTTAAAAAATAAAAAACATGTCATAATAATTAAAATGCTAGCAAGAAATATGTAAACAACGCTCCCATAGATTAACTTTAGCTTAAGCGTTAAGAGCCTACACTAGTCAAGCCAAGAAATTGAAACGTTAATGTTGCGTTACACCTGTAAAACCTCTGGGAGCGTTCTTTAAAAAAAATCTCACTTGCATATTAATAGTTTTATATGGTTTTTTTAATTCCTTAGAATAGCTGAGATTAAATTTTAACCGGGCTAGTGTTTATTTTTTCAATTTTGATTGCAGATTTTTTTTATATAAAGTTACTTTTACTTTCACAAATTCGAAAAGAACGTTCCCATTGGTTTAACATTAGCTTTCGAGTTTCGTTGTATTTCATATATACATGTACATTTTTGTATGAAACGACAAACAAAATCTTTATATGGCGCCCCCCCCCCCCTCTTCGCCTTTCGTTCTGGCGCCCGGGGCATATGTCTCCTGTGCACCTCCCTAGTTTCGGTCCTGACCCTGTGTATCAATTACCTGGGAATCTTAGTATATTTACGCGAATTAGAGTACGACCAGACCAGTGGCGGATCCAGGATTACGCTGTGGAAGAGACTAGCATATTTTAGAGTGCCCAGATCTGGCCCGGCCCGCTGCCGAGCTCTGTCTTTCTTTCATTTGATTTAATGGGACGTGCCGAATCAGGTCTTAACTTACATTTTTTTTTTTTTTTCTGACTTGAGCAGAGTAGTAACCAGCCAGAGAAAGCTCTGGAAAGTTTTGGTGGGGCTAATTCTGAATGCTTTAAACATGTTAAATAATGAAATATTGTACTAAAATATATCTTAGTTTTTGCGATTTTTTGGTGTGTTTCTGTATTTAGATAATTTTAAAGTGTGTTTGCAATCCAAGGATTTAAAGTTTTATTATTAAATTACCAAAATATTATAAAGGTTAAAGACAGCAAGAGGGTGCACGGGGTCTTAAATTTTCAATTAAGTAAATTTTAAACATGCTAATATTTTGAATTTCATAATAAAATTTATAAAAGTAAAAAACTCGTGTCACAAAATTAATATCTTTTCAAATATTCCGATTTTTTAAGGACCTATTAAAAAAATAAATATATATTCTTTCATAATTAAAAAAAATTTAAATATATTGTCTAGTCCTGGGAGGGACTTCAGCCCCTTTAGCTCCCCCCGTGGGTGCGCCAATGGACCAGACAAACGGCTTGTCAAACTGAAGTTATAGACACTTTTCAATTATATTAGAAAGTTTTACAAGGATATTGAAACCCGGAAGTATATGTCACGAAGCATAAGAATGTTATATTAAATATTTTATTTAATAAATTCAAAAGTAGAAATAAATATTGAACTATAGAAATATTAAACTCAATAACATGAAAAAAAAAATTACATGACAATCCGTGCATATTTTCCAGATATAGAACACTTACAGGCCGACAGACAGACAAACCGAAAACTTTTCAACTATGTGCGAAAGTGTTAAGGGTGTATTCCGATCCAAAATGCTTATTTTCTGATTCATTTTTAAATTCATTTTTGCTCTCAAACGCATCAAACTAAGAAATTCTCTTATTTAGAAACTACTTAATGTGCCGTGCTTCTCGATTTTTTCATAAATGCAGAAAATATTGTCAAAAATGCTGTCAAAATCGGCGTTTTGAACCGAAATTTCCGGAAGCGAGAGATCTGGGGATGAAAAAGATGGTCATACTGAGAAAATAATTGCTTAAAATACAAATTCCAATTAATTGAGCCAAAAATGAAATCATACGGCACCTTATACAACTCTTCAAAAATCACCCCAGCAAGTTTCATGTTTTTACTTTTAAAAATGTGTCTGAAAATGTCTCAGAAAATTTCGAGCTGTTGAGGGTGGAAAAATATTTTTTCGAATACACCCTTAAAAACAGTAAATACTTAATAATAAATTCACAATATTTTCCATCAATAACAGATGGCGCCACGATATTTGATCGTGATGAATGGATCAAACATCAAGTGAAAGGAATCCAACTGAGCGTGAAGATGAAATGACTTTAATATTTTCCTACTTATTTTCACCCACTTCCTGATGCGGCAGAACGGATTTAGAAAGGCGATAAAGTCAAACTATAAACTAAAACCTTCCCGTTATTCACACACACAAAAGAGGATAATAAAGAGTTTTATAGTTTTTATTGTTGATCTGATCTTCCTTTTCTTCCTGACCGCAACTTATATTGATTATTTAGCAAAGCGGGAAGATAAAAATATAGTTAGATTGCCATTCAAGTCCTTGACATATTTATACATTCATTCACAAAGAGAAGAAATGTAGAAAAAAAAATGTCATGTAATTTTTATTACTTGCAGTGCAGGTACAAGCCCATGTTTGTCAAATATTTTTACACACTTTAATTTAACTCAATCTAGTTTTTCTATGGAAAGATGGAATTTTGCAATAGGATTTTAAGCCCATTCCCTGATAAGCTAGAATTATACAAATTATGTAAGGTAAACGCATCAGTAGTGGGCCACTTAAGGACATTTATTTAATTATTATCAAAGTGTTAATGAATTCCAAAAGATATATATATGAGGTATTCTCACAATTTTTTAACTTTCATGAATAAAAATCTGGTGAAATTAAACTTACTAAAATAACATTTTAAACTTATAGACGAATGCCTTAATGATTCAAAATAAAGAAAAAATGGTCAACAACGAAAAATTTTTTATTTAACTGAGGTTTAAGTTAAACTTGTAAGTTTAATTTTACTTACAATTTTCCTGCTATAACTTTTCATTTTCTTCTAAATTTGTACTTATAATCAATTTGTAAAGTACCCACAAGATATTCAAATAAGAAATAATAACAATGTAGTATTTTTAGCACAAAATTTTGGTATAACATTATCTTAAAGGGTGTTAAAGAAGAGACTATAAGGGGAAAAAAGGGGGTGGTATAGGAAAAAAGGGACGGTAAGAAAAAAAAAAAAAAAAAAAGGATGGTAAGGAAAATTACTACCTATTTAGGCATATCATGTTAAGACTAAGTGGTAGCCACAATGTTCATTGATTTTTAGAAACAGTTATTTACATTGGATTAAATTTTAAAAAAAATTAATTTACCTCGAAATGTGCAGGAATAAACCTTGGGGACAGTAAGACTACCAATAAAGCCACCATGCTTGAAAACGATATTTAAATGCTGATTTAAATTCTGCACTAAATTTCCTGTCAAAAATTTTAGTCATTCTTCCTCTAATATACTTCTGCATGAGAAAAAAGTTGAAAAAAATTCTGTGACTGCATCTTAAGTGATTTTCTGTATAATTTTAGAAAGAGGGAACAGCAAGGAATCTAAACCCATGGACAGAGTTAAAAAAAATAATCACAACAGTAAAAATGTGTGCAGGTTAATTTTTTGCTACATATTTATATAAAAAAAATAGTCCCAGTTTCGGAAAAAAATACAACGAATTACTTTTATTGAAATAATTTTATGCAGGCAGCCCCAAACTTAAAAATCAGCATCAGGGATACGGGACAGTATAGGAATTTCGTGGTATATTTGGACCCCCAACATCGCCCAAATCTTATTTATCTCGTTAATATTGTTATGCAGTCATGCAATGGGATGTTTTCCAATATAAGAAAAAAAAATCAAGAATATGTACTAAAATAAAAATTATTATTCAGGGACTTGAAAGTCAAAAATACTGTGAGAATGCCTCATATATATTTAGCTTATTCCTAACGTCCATGTATCCGGACAAACATTCAATGTTTTAAAATATATTCTTCTGAAAAAATGAAAAATAAAAAATGTTACTTTTCTCTATGCTCCAGTAGTGGGCCTAGTAAATTTCTGATGCATGAGCTTTTACATTTTCGGCGTATCCAACAAATTATTTATAATGCAATAGAGTATATCAACGATAGTAGTTTAAGTTAAAATAAAACATGATATTAAAGAAACAATTTTTTAAATAAAAACTTATTTCTTAATGAAATCTCTAAGAATTTGCCAAAAAATCCTTTTTTAAGACTATCTAGAAAATAAGCAAATATACTAGTAGAAAAGAAAAAAAAAAACAATTATTCCAAACAGTTTCTGGCAAGTTAACATTTAACGATGTTAGTCAATCAGATTTCTTTCAATCGGTTTTTAGAAATGCATTTTGAACTTGTTTTTAACCTTTAAAAATTACTAGCCTACAACTGGTAGTGGCCCATTATAGGTGCATTTACCTTACATAGCTGTGTTTCTGTTGAAAGTACGGCATTTTATTATGTTTATAACTTAATTATAAATTAATACATTAATTTTAAGATATTTTTCCATTAGCTCACCACAAGTGACAAATCAACAAATATTCTCTGTAACTTGTACAGTTAATTGTATGCGAGTTGAAAAAGCGATAGATTTAATTTTGCTCTAATAAACGTTCTTCAAAATATGTCAAATCGATGTGACACTGCAACAATTAAACATTTTAAAGACAAAATAGTAGAAAATAAATTATACGTAAAAAAGGAAGAGTAATACTTTTTTTAAATATGCCTTTATCAGTTGTTTAACCCTATATATAACAAATTATGAATTTAAGAAGCTATCTCCTCGAAACTTTTTTTTCCCTTGCATTACTATGATATATTAAAAGATAAAAATAAAAGATTTCATTTTTTTTGTTAATTAAGGCTAATTACCCCATGAGCTAATTTAAAGTACTGTTGAGTCATAACGCTTGGACAAAAATCGAGACTTAGAAAAAAAAACTATATCCAACCTTTTCTTATTATTTTAATGTGACTTATAATGACTGTGTCTAGTGCATATAGGTCTATGATGTATTTGTGACTAGATCAGGAACGGCGAATCCATGGCACGCGTTTTAAAAGTGGCATGCGAAAGAATAAGTTTAGTACGGTGTTGCTTGTGGCTCTAAATCAATATACAGTGATATTGTACAAAATACACGAACTTATCATGAATATGATTATTAAAGATGATCTGATCTTGTCTAAATTCGATTAAAGTGGAAATTGCAGAATTTTAATTGAGCCTTTTTAAAATACCGTAAATTACCGAATTAGTAAAAATAGCAATGGTAAAATAATGTCAACTTGAAAATTAATTTCTGAGCTATTTAAAGATGCTGGCCTTTGCTCTTTTAATAATTATTACATCTATCTATTCTCTCCAGGTCATTATTTTTGAAAAAGAACAGTACGGGAAATCAAATAAAAAATATCTGTCAGATAAATCTAGTTCAATTTGCATTCTCTTGAAATTAACTGATATTAATTATTTTTCATCCGAGATGCAATAACACAATCACATATATTTTTTAAATAATTTCTAAAATATAATTGTTTTTATGATTATTACAGTGTAATACCTACACATAAAAAAAAAAAAATCTTAATAAGCAAATTTTATTCATGATTTTTCAATCTACTAAATTTTTTTATTAGTTGGCACGTGAAGGACATATAAAATATTTTTGGTAAAAATTGGCAGGGAGCAATAAAAAGGTTCGCGATCCCTGGACTAGATGATGATGCTGTTGATGCATCATCAGTAAGAATTTTGCCATCAGAAGAATATTCTATAGTTGTAACATTATCGTCCGATGGAAACAATATCTGAAGGAAATTCCCAAACTTTTAGTTGTAGAAAACTCAAAGGATTCATAAAAATGCTAAAAGATATTTTGAGATTTTTTTCTAATTTGCAATTTTTTTCCCATTTTGTTTTATAAAAATACAATATTTTTTCTGAAGATAAAAATAACATATTTTTTCAAAAAGGAATTATAAAATGTGTGAATGTTATCCATTTTAACCTTAAATGTAAATCTCTCTTCAAGGTATTTTGTAAACTTTAACATTAAGATAAGTTGGAAAAGTACAACAGAACACTTTTAGGCACAAAGGCGACGATGCACAGCTTCATTGCATTAATAAAATTATGTTAAAAACACATTTGTTACAGAAGATGAACTAGAAATGAGAAATGAACAGTTATTGTTAAAGCTTTATTACACTTCCACCGTAGGAATATAGGGTTTAAATAATTGGAGACATAATTGACAGATTAAGGAAGAGGTGGGAGGGGGAGGGACATAGTGATTTTAAAAAGGCTTTAGTGGGGCTTCGCCAATAAAAGGTAAAAGGTTGGGAATCTCTGATTTACGGTTATACGTTGAGAAATCAATGCAGAAATAATAAACAGTTTAAATGATGTTTCGTTTTTTTCTCTGTTGCCTTATCCTTAAAAATAAAACAGAGGAAAAATTGTATATTTTTAAACAATTGCTTTCTACCAAACGCAAAAAAATCAGTAAATTTTCCCTAATCGAGTTCGGTTACCACACCAAATTAATGTATTGTAACAGAGCGTTTTAGAAAAAAAAAAAAAAAAAAAAAAAAAACGAATTGCAGTCAATAAATTAGGCGTGATTTTCAATGTGAACATTGAAAAAAAGTGTTTATAAAAAAGTGTTTAAAAAAACTTTTTACTTTTATACTTATTATAAATATTAACGTACGTTTATGCACAATAAAAAAATGTCGTGTTTCAGGAGTGGTCATGCTTTATATAAAGAGGATAATATATTTCTTTAGCATTAATTTTTTATAATGTAAACTTTAATAACTTTAAAGTTTTCACAAATTTATAATTTTTTAAGCTTTTTTTAAGGCTACGAATTTATAATTTCTTAAAATGTAATAATCTATATTATAAAGCAAAAACATGTCAGTGCGTAATGCGACATCATATAGCTTGCCCAGTAAATTTAGCTTTTACTATTATTATTATTATTATTATTATTATTATTATTATTATTATTAGAATTTTTTAAACATTGCACAATTTTAATTTTTACACCGTCGAATAGTGGGGAAAAGTGTTCTTTCAGATACAATTTGTTTGAAAGCTCCATCTCACTTAACTGGTTTTTTTTTTATGGTTTTTAAAATAATTTTCAAACATGATAAATTTTTGAAAAAAAAATCGCCATTGTGTGCAGCCCAATTACAAAAATGAGCTCATTCATACTTACAACAATATAATCGCTAGTGGCCGAAACAAAATTCCGTATTAGAGAGATTTTCAATTGACAAGTTATAATTTTATGGTATTCTTTCCCCAGGGTCCATCAACGTTTTACCTTTAAGGCGGAATTTTTTATAGGTAGGTTTCGTTTTTACAGGATTTACTGAACTAAGCAAAGTAAAACCTGTAAAAACAGAATCGCCAAAAATGAGAAAAATGTTCCGTTTCAGACATGTTTCTCTCTAAGAAAGTAGATTTTTCCATTAATGACAGGTTGTGTTTTAACAGGTTTACTGCGTAGAATTCCACTCGATGCAGAATAACGAATATCATGATACTAAATTAAATAATAATAAAAAAAATCGAACATCATAAAAAGCGGGACTTTTGTCGTCCCGCGCATTGTTTCCGCGGGATGGATCTTAAAAGGCCTGAAAATCGGGACATGCCGCGTAAATCGGGACACCTGGCAACACTAATCATGTAGTAGAAGTTTTGCTGGAGGCTCGTACTTAGTGTTACCAAGTCCAGTGGAAAAAAAAACGGGACAGGGAGACAAAAAAACGGGACAGGGAGACAAAAAAAGCGAAACAGGGGCTTCTAAACTAACGAATAGCATGGTACTAAAAGAAATTTAAAAGAATTTATGCATCATGGAAAATCGGGACTTTTGTCGTCCCACGCATTGTTTTCGCGGGATGGATCTTAAAAGGCCTGAAAATCGGGACATGCCGCGTAAATCGGGACACCTGGCAACACTAATCATATAGTAGAGGTTTTGTTAGAGGCTCGTACATAGTGTTGTCAGGCCCAGTGTAAAAAAAATCAGGACAGGGAGACCAAAAAAGCGGGACCGCGGCTTCTAAACTAACGAAAAGCATGGTACTTAAAAGAAATTTAAAAGAATTTATGCATCACGGAAAATCGGGACTTTTGTCGTCCCGCGCATTGTTTCCGCGAGACGAATCTTAAAAGGCCTGAAAATCGGGACATGCCACGTAAATCGGGACACCTGGAAACACTAATCATGTAGTAGCCGTTTTGTTAGAGGCTCGTACTTAATGTTGCGAAGTCTAGTGTAAAAAAAAAAAAAAATCTGGACAGGGAGACAAAAAAAGTGGGATAGCGGCTTCTAAACTAAAGAATAGCATGGTACGAAAAGAAATTTAAAAGAATTTGTACATCATGGAAAATCGGGACTTTTAGTGTACCGTGTTGTGGTTACGCGGGACAGCTCTTGGAGACCCTGAAAATCGGGACGTCCCGCGTAAATCAGGGCATCTGGCAAAACTACCTGTACTTGAGAAAAAAGACTTGCACTGTCTAAAAACTGGGTATCTCTGCTCTAAATCCATCGCAAATTAACCCAAAAGAAAAATAACGACAATTGCCACTCAGTTAAACTGAACGACATATTGTAAATATTGTTAAAAGCCTGCTGACAAATAAGACATCTGTTTAAATGCATAATAATTTTAAGCATATATTTCCCAGTTGTTACAAAATAATTGCAAAATAATTAGATTACATTTGCCATTCTCAATAGGTGCTTGAAAAGAACAGAAGCAAAGAAACAATGAACTCTTTTTTACTCTATTTTTCATTGTCTTGTCATTCTTTATTATTATTATTTTATATTTTATCATCCATTGTCGCCGTTGACTCTTTGCTTCACTCTGAATAATATCTGTTCATTATTTCGAAGTACATCTTTGTCCGATAATTTTTGGAGCGAGTAACTTTCATACCGATAGCTGCAAATTAATAGGGAAGGAAAAAGCAAACTAAACATTTATATTAGAAATTCATATTTTTGTTTTGAATTTTCATTTATTTGTTTTGTACAGTATTTATTGTTATTATTATTGATTTATATCTTCGCCCGATAAAGAACTTCTTGGAATGAACAACTTTCGTTCCGATAGCTGTAAATTATTAGGGAAGAAGAAAAACTAATGTATAATAGAACTTCTGTTTTGAATTTTCATTTATTTATTTTATAAAGTTAAAAAAAAAGATGTACGTCTTTGTCCGATAACTTTTTGGAACGAATAAGTTTCATACCGATAGCTGTAAATTAATAGGGAAGAAAAATCCAAATTAAACATTTATATTAGAAATTCATATTTTTATTTTAAGTTTTCATTTATTTGTTTTGTACAGTATTTATTTTTATTATTATTGATTTATGTCGTGGCCCGATAAAAAGCTTCTCGGAATGAACAACTTTCGTTCCGATAGCTGCAAATTAATAGGGAAGGAAAAAGCAAACTAAACATTTATATTATAAATTCATATTTTTGTTTTGAATTTTCATTTATTTGTTTTGTACAGTATTTATTGTTATTATTATTGATTTATATCTTCGCCCGATAAAGAGATTCTCGGAATGAACAACTTTAAATTAATAGGGGAGAAGAAAAACTAATGTAAATAGAACTTCTGTTTTGAATTTTCATTTATTTATTTTATAAAGTAAAAAAAAAAAAAGATGTACGTCTTTGTCCGATAACTTTTTGGAACGAATAAGTTTCATACCGATCGCTGTAAATTAATAGGGAAGAAAAATCCAAATTAAACATTTATATTAGAAATTCATATTTTTATTTTAAGTTTTCATTTATTTGTTTTGTACAGTATTTATTGTTATTATTATTGATTTATGTCGTGGACGATAAACAGCTTCTCGGAATGAACAACTTTCGTTCCGATAGCTGTAAATTAATAGGGGAGGTGGAAAAGTAATCTATAATAGAACTTCTCTTTTGAATTTTCATTTATTTATTTTATAAAGTAAAAAAAAAAAAAATGTAATTCTTTGTCAGATAACTTTTTGGAACGAATAACTTTCATACCGATAGCTGCAAATTAATAGGGAAGGAAAAATAAAGCTAAACATTCATATTTGAAATTCATATTTCTGCTTTGAATTTTCATTTATTTGTTTTGTAGAGTATTTATTATTATTATTGAGTTTTATCGTCGCCTTGTAAAGAGCTTCTCGGAATGAACAACTTTCGTTCCAATAGCTGTAAATTAATAGGGGAGAGAGAAAACTAATGTATAATAGAACTTCTCTTTTGAATTTTCATTTATTTATTTTATAAAGTTTAAAAAAAAATATATGTAAGACTTTGTCAGATAACTTTTTGGAACGAATAACTTTCATACCGATAGCTGCAAATTAATTGGGAAGGAAAAATAAAACTAAACATTCATATTTGAAATTCATATTTCTGTTTTGAATTTTCATTTATTTGTTTTGTAAGTATTTATTGTTATTATTATTGATTTATATCGTCGCCCTATAAAGAGCTTTTCGGAATAGACAACTGTCGTTCCAATAGCTGTAAATTAATAGGGGAGGGGGAAAACTAATGTATAATAGAACTTCTCTTTTGCATTTTCATTTATTTATTTTATGAAGTTTTTAAAAAAATATGTAAGTCTTTGTCAGATAACTTTTTGGAACGAATAACTTGCGTACCGATAGCTGTAAATTAATAGGGAAGGAGAAATAAAACTAAACATCCATATCTGAAATTCATATTTCTGTTTTGAATTTTCATTTATTTGTTTTGTAGGGTATTTATTGTTATTATTATTGATTTATATCGTCGCCCTATAAAGAGCTTTTCGGAATAGACAACTTTCGTTCCAATAGCTGTAAATTAATAGGGGAGGGGGAAAACTAATGTATAATAGAACTTCTCTTTTGAATTTTCAATTATTTATTTTATAAAGTTAAAAAAATAGATGTACGTCTTTGTCCGATAACTTTTTGGAACAAATAACTTTCATACCGATAGCTGTAAATTAATAGGGGAGGAAAAAACAAACTGAATATTTATATTAGAAATTCATATTTTTGTTTTGAATTTCATTTATTTGTTTTGTAGAGCATTTATTGTTATTATTATTGATTTATATCGTCGCCGTATAAAGAGCTTCTCGGAATGAACAACTTTCGTTCCGATAGCTGCAAATTAATAGGGGAGGTGGAAAAGTAATCTATAAAAGAACTTCTCTTTTGAATTTTCATTTATTTATTTTATAAAGTTAAAAAAAATATATGTAAGCCTTTGTCAGATAACTTTTTGGAACGAATAACTTTCATACCGATAGCTGTAAATTAATAGGGGAAGAAAAAACAAACTGAATATTTATATTAGAAATTCATATTTTTGTTTTGAATTTCATTTATTTGTTTTGTAGAATATTTATTGTTATTATTATTGATTTATATCGTCGCCGTATAAAGAGCTTCTCTGAATGAATAACCTTCGTTTCAATAGCTGCAAATTAATAGGGGAGGTGGAAAAGTAATCTATAATAGAACTTCTCTTTTGAATTTTCATTTATTTATTTTATAAAGTTAAAAATATATATATGTAAGCCTTTGTCAGATAACTTTTTGGAACGAATAACTTTCATACCGATAGCTGTAAATTAATAGGGGAGGAAAAAACAAACTGAATATTTATATTAGAAATTCATATTTTTGTTTTGAATTTCATTTATTTGTTTTGTAGAGTATTTATTGTTATTATTATTGATTTATATCGTCGCCGTATAAAGAGCTTCTCTGAATGAACAACCTTCGTTCCGATAGCTGCAAATTAATAGGGGAGGTGGAAAAGTAATCTATAATAGAACTTCTCTTTTGAATTTTCATTTATTTATTTTATAAAGTTAAAAAAATATATATGTAAGCCTTTGTCAGATAACTTTTTGGAACGAATAACTTTCATACCGATAGCTGTAAATTAATAGGGGAGGAAAAAACAAACTGAATATTTATATTAGAAATTCATATTTTTGTTTTGAATTTCATTTATTTGTTTTGTAGAGTATTTATTGTTATTATTATTGATTTATATCGTCGCCGTATAAAGAGCTTCTCTGAATGAACAACCTTCGTTCTGATAGCTGCAAATTAATAGGGGAGGTGGAAAAGTAATCTATAATAGAACTTCTCTTTTGAATTTTCATTTATTTATTTTATAAAGTTAAAAAAAAAAATATGTAAGTCTTTGTCAGATAACTTTTTGGAACGAATAATTTTCATACTGATAGCTGCAAATACATATGGAAAGGAAATAACTAAACATCTATGATATAAATTCATATTTCTGTTTTGAATTTTCGTTTATTTATTTTATACAGAAATTTATTTTTGGTTTATTTTTAAGTTTGGTGAAAATTACGTCCGATTTAAAAAGTTACATTTAAAATCATTTTCTTATAGCGTTATTGAAAAATACCTGGAATTAAAGACTGTAGACGTAATCCACTTTATATTAGCTAATTTTCAGATGTTTAATTAATCTTATTTAATTAAACACGAAAACAGTTATTAACAGCAGCTAATTTGACCTTTAAACCCTGAGTAAAATAGAAACGAATGGAAATCGGTTTACAGGGAGATCGCCACTGGTTTTTTAATTATAATTCAATCTTCCGTAATCTTTTTGAAGCCGATCATATTAACGGATTTTTAGATTATGAATGGGGGTTGGCAACCGTAGCTCATAGGGACAGAGCCCCTAGTAAAGTAAAAACAACAACAACAACAGCAAAAAGAGAAAAGAAAAAAAAACAGAAGTGCAACTTTGTCCGATATCTTTTCGGAACGAATAAATTTCGTCCGATGGCTGCAAATTAATATGGAAGGGAAATAACTAAACATCTATAATGTAAATTCATATTTCTGTTTTGAATGTCATTTACTTATTTTATAGATAAATTTATTTTTTATTGATTTACACAGGGTTCGTACGGGTACCGTTATTTTCAAGGCAAAATATCAGAAATTTTTATAGAAAAATAAATATAGTTTAAACGGACGAAATTTCGACTTATTTATGGAGAGATTTTCCATAAGAAAATACTGGTACCGAAGAATTTCTAAGTCTGGAAATTCAAGGACCCGTACGAACCCTGTTACATCTTTGTCCGATAAAGAGCTCCTCGGAAAGAAATGCTTTCATTCCGATAGCTGTAAATTAATAGGGGAGGGGGGAAAGTAATCTACAATAGAACTTGTCTCTTAAATTTTCATTTATTCATTTTATGAATAATAATAATAAAAAAAAATGAAGTACATCTTTTTTAACTTTTTAGAACAAATAATTTCGTACCAATGTATAATCTATAATAGAACTAATCTGTGATAGAAAATAATTTATAATGTAACTTTTTTTTAAATTATATTTATTTATTTTATGAAGTAAAAAAAAATAAAATGAAGTAACTTAAAGCGAGGAGAGTCTGCGCACATTTCAAAAGAATAATAATAAAAAAATCTAAATATTAATATTTTGCTAAACTATGCATGAATATTTTTGACTTCATTTGTTTTTTATGCATTTCCATTGTTATTTTGTTGTTATACTGTAATTTAATAGAACAGCAGTAATTAAACCAAGAAAACTATTTTGAGCAATCTCTCCTTACAGGGTAGGAGAGAATGCGCATATGGGTAGGAGAGATTGCGCACATAGGTTGAAGAAATTGTTATTAATAATAACTACAATTAAACTGATAACAATAATAATTACACTTAATCGACATTGTTGAAAGGTTTTTGTGAGTAAATATTATTGTATTAGGAGTGAATATTTCAACCAAATGTTTAAATAATAAGTAAAAGAAATAATTTTAACGACAGTTAAAAAATTTAATTTAAGAAGATTAAAATATCAGAAAAGGCAAGACCTACAAAGATTACAAAATAACATTAATCTAGTTGATAACATGTTTAACTTGAAAATTACTTTATTTCCATTTCCACAGTTTCATTGCATTTTGTTTGCTAACCGAAGTTGTCGTCGTCCACAATCGATGCACTTATTGTTGTAAATCGTGCATCTTTCGTGCAATTACCTGCAACAAGCAATACATTGAATCGAGTCAGTTGTCGAAGTTGTCTCCTTGTACAATTCCAGACATTCAGTGCACTCATCCTCATTGAACGTCGGATTTTTTTCCTTGAGTTTTTTTATCCCACTTTTTGTGAAAGCACCTTATCTTCAGCAGTATTTTTTTGTAACGGTATCCTTCTTAAGTCTTTTTTCATGTATATTTTGTGGATCAGTAACATTAGTTGCACTCTGTTTCCTTTTGATTTGGATGACATTACACTACTTGGAATGGGTGAAAGCTTTTCCAAAACATTGTATTAGAAAAATTTTTTTAGTTGAAATTATTTATTAGCAAATTAATTGTTCATAAATTAAAAAATATATATAAATTTTTAATTAAATTATTAACAAATATATTATTAATTTATTAACAAAAATAATTACATAAAATTAATTTAATAACAGCTGTATTATTAATTTATTAATAAAACTTTTATCTGCAAAAGTATTTTTTTGCAAATTAATTTGTTGCCAAATTTAGTTTTGATAATTATGTGTTTTTCCGAAATTATTTCAAAATTGATTCATTCATATGTTTTACACGTAATTTGCAGTTCATACAAATTTATCAATAAGCTGCGTAATCTCTCCTAGTACTTAAACTTATGGGGAAATGCGCCATCTCTCCTAAGTAGCAGATGCGCAAACTCTCCTATTTTGGTAGGAGAGATTGCGCGGCCTTTTATTTAAATATGGCCACTTCTAAAATGAATTGCTGATGTTTGCGTACTTAGTCCAGGTTAGTAGTTTATAAAAAATCGTTTAAGTTCAAAATATTTTGTATTACTGACGTTCTATAAAAATTCTAACGAACAGTTATGAAAATTCAAGCACTTACTTTGGAAAAACAAAACAAAATAGCACTGTTTTATCCAAGACGCTTGGAACAATCAATATGCAAATTCATGTAGACACTGCACTAATTCTGCTATACAACTACCTGGAGTCGCTGCGCACGCATTCTACTCCTTCCCGTCGAATCTCTTTGTGCGCAATCTCTCCTACCGCGCGAACTCTCCTCGCTTTACTATATATCTTTGTCCGATAACGTTTTGGAGCGAATAATTTCGTACCAATGTCTAATCTATAATAGAACTCATCTTCTAAATTTTCCTTTATTTATTTTATGAAGAAGGGGAAAAAAGTACATTTTTGTTGGATAATTTTTGGATCGAGTAATTCCGTACCGATGGCATCAAATTAATAGGGTTGGAAAATAACTAAACATCTATGAGAGAAATTCATGTTTTTCTTTTGAAGTTTCGCTTATTTATATTATAGAGCATTTTTTAATTATTATTATTGATTTAAATCTTTGCCGGATAAAAAGGTTTTCGGAATAAACAACTTTAATTCCAATAGCTGTAAATAAATAGGGGAGAGGGAAAACTAATGTATAATAGAACTTCTCTTTTGAACTTTCATTTATTTATTTTATAAAGAAATTTTTTTAAAAAAATGAAGTTGATCTTTGTCGAATAACTTTTTGGAACGAATAATTTGGTACCGATGGCTCCAAATTAATAGGGAAGAAAAATAACTATACATCTACGATAGAAATTCATATTCGTTATTTGAATGTTCAGTTATTTACATTATAGAGTTTTTTTGTTTTACTTATTTACGTGTTTGCTTGATAAAAAGTTCCTCGCAATGAACCACTTTCATTCCGATAGCTGCAAACTAATAGGGGAGGGAAAAACTGTTTATTTATTTCATGAAGTAAAACAAAAGTGCATTGGAAAATAATTCGTGACAGAAATTCATATTTTAGTTTTGAATTTTCATTTATTTATTTTATCAAATAGGCCGGGTAAAGATTTTCAGAAATACTGGTATTCAAAGATAAGGACAAATACGTCATCCCCTTCCCTTAAATTACAGTAATCTGATATAAAAGAGAACAGGAAATTAAAGGGCATTCTGTGCATGCATTATTATTTATTAATCAAGTTGGAACAAGCGTCCCGTATCAGAATTTTTTAGTACCACTATTTAGTTAACTATTTTGGAATAATAATCCTCGCCCTATTTAATTTCAGAAATTCTGATATTAGATAAGTCAAATATTACAATTACTATCTGGAAAACATTATTCGTACTCGTATTCGAAGAAAGGCACATACGCACTCAATAAGTCACTTAAATGTGATAACGTACAACATCTTTGTCCAATAACGAACACTTCAGAATGAAATACTTTCATACTAATTTCTGCAAACTAAAAAGGGTGCTGAAAAAAAAAAAAAGTGATCATAGAAAGTAATTGATATTTCTGTTTTGAATTCTCATTTCTTTATTTTAATAAATAGATACGGCAAAAATTATTCTTCGGCGATACTGGTATTGAAAGATAATAACCGCACGCACGCACGCACTCAATACGGCCGATATATACGACGCTAGAAAGTGTTAAAGTGCTATATCTTTGTCCGATAAAGAATTTTTTGGAACGAACCACTTTCAACTAATGACTGCAAACTAATAGGGAGGAAAATAATCAGTGACAGAAATTCATATTTCTGGTTTGAATTTTCATTTATTTATTTTATTAAAAAGGTCAGACAAAGGTCACTATCCTCAAATACTGGTATTCAAAGATAAAGACCAATATGACATGTGTAGATGATGCTCGAAAGTGTTTAAGTACTAATCTTTGTCCAATAAAAATTACCAATGGCTGCAAACTAAAAGGAGGGAAATAAACCATGAAAGATATTCATATTTCTGTTTTGAATTTTCATTTATTCATTTTATTAAATACGTAGGGTAAATTATTATTATTTTGAAATACTGGTAATCAAATATAAGGACCAATACGAGATGTATACATGACGCTCGAAAGTGTTTACATCTTTGTCCAATAAAGAACTATTCGGAACGAATCACTTTCATATCACTGACTGTAAATTAAGAGGAAGGAAAATAATGTGTGACAGAAATTCATATTTCTGGTTTGAATTTCCATTTTTTATGTTATTAAATAGGCCAGTCAAATATTACTATTCTAAAATACTGATATTCAAAGATGAGGATCAATACGGCATGTATACATGGCGCTCAAAAGTGTTAAAATACTAATCTCTGTCCAATAAAAAACTTCTCGAAACGAATCACTTTTATACCAATGACTGCAAACTAATAGGGCGGAAATAATCCGTGACAGATATTCATATTTCTGTTTTGAATTTTCAATTATTTATTTTATTAAATGCGTAAAGCAAATTATTATTATTTTGAAATACTGGTAATCAAAGATAAGGACCAATACAGGATGTATGCATGACGCTCGAAAGTGTTTACATCTTTGTCCAATAAAGAACTATTCGGAACGAACCATTTTCATACCATTAATTGTAAATTAAGGGGAAGAAAAATAATCTGCGACAGAAGTTCCTATTTCTGGTTTGAATTTCTATTATTTTTAAAATTAAATAGGTCAGGCAAAGATTACTGTTACAAAATACTGGTATTCAATGATGAGGATCAATGCGGCATGTATACATGACGCTCGAAAGTGTTAAAGTACTAATCTTTGTCCAATAAAAAACTTTTCAAAACGAATCACTTTCATATCAATGGCTGCAAACTAAGAGAGGGGTGGGAATAATCCGTGACAGATATTCATATTTCTGTTTTTAATTGTCATTTATTTATTTTATTAAATGCGTAAGGCAAATATTATTATTCTGAAATACTGTTATTCAAAGGTAAGGATCAATACGGCATGTATACATACGACGCTCGAAAGACTTAAAATACTAATATCCAAGGCAGGGCCTAATGCACATGGGTCTCAGATTTTCCATTTTTTGATAATCAGCAGAGGTATTAATTAAAAAACTCAACGCATATTCATCCAAAATACATTATTTTTCTAACATTGAAGCTCAGCGCCTGTACAGAAATATTGCTAGCAGTGAAGATCCGCCAGGTCAGAAATTCTTTTATTCGGGCGCCATCCGAAGTCCCCATCAGCCAAAACGTTTTAAATACGGAAAAAATAAAAATAAACGCTTAAATACCGCACTCTTTACATTCGAAAGACGCAGCCCGTATAAAAAAAATATGGGTTTTAACTCTTTCAATTTTTTTTTCAAGAAAACTCAAAATCGAGTGTTTCCTTTCACTTTTTCTCGAAGCCCACATCTGATTGAATTTTTGAGATAACAGAAAAACGAAAATTATAGGTAAACTTAATTGGAATAACTTCTTCTCTACAACGATGTAATTTGTTTAAAAAAAAAAAAACGAATATTAACCTTTTCAAAAAAATTCGCGACTGGAAGTCATTTCGCCGCTCCCAGCAACACTCTTTTTCTACGCCAAATGTAGCTAAATATCAGCATTTTAACGCGATCTTTTTACACGTACTTTCTGCACTCGATTCACATCACGTATAAAATTCTCAAAACATTAGGGCAAGGGTGGCGAACCTATGGCACGCGTGCCATAAGTGGCACGCTACAGATTATTTTTGGCACGACATAGATTCAGTTTCTTAAAAATATAGTAGAACTTTACAAAATGCATTATTTAATCTATATCTTACTTATGTTTATCTGAATTCGATTAGTTCGGTTGGTAGTCATTGTTATACAGATTGAAGAAACTGAAATATATCTCAATGTATCACAATCTAGCTCAATATTGGCTTCCAAAATTTTAAGAATTAATTAGGAGATTAACGAAAAAGAAGGATTAAAAGGCATTATAAGCAAAAATGCCGACGGTAAAATTATAACATCTTGGAATTCAATTCCAGACACTAACTGTAGATTCTGGTGTGCTTACTATTTAGACATCCTTTAGAGAAATGAATAATGTGAAAAATTCAAGTAAAAAAATCTTATTAAAGGAGTTCAATTCAACTTGCATTCTCTTAAAAATAACTAAGTACGAAACTGATATAAATTATTTGGCATGTAAGTTGAAACAACAGAAATAATATTTTAAAAATAATATATTAAATTTAAAAAATCAAAAAACCCGACTCCGTAAAAAGCGAACTAATTAATCATTTCTCATCAATATGAAACTATTTTTTATATTACTTACCTTTTTTTTATTTACTTGTATTGATGACTTTTAAGTTGTGTTTAATTATTAGTTCCTATCTACAAACACTCTTTTGATGAGGCCCATAGATGTCTATTATGAGGGTTAGAGTTACGTAAAGGTAGCGATCCAAAGTACACAACTTCCAGGTTGTGTAATATTTAAACGGAGCTTCTGACTACAAAATGGTCAATGAAACATCGTCTTCATTTTGAAAAACCTATCCAATGATATGCCACTCAATATGGTGCGTAATTTTTTTTTTCGTTTCTACCGCCATTTTGTATTTTACGGCCGCCATTTTGAATTTATAAAAACAAAACCTATCCTATAACCATCGGAAGATTAAAACGAATCGATAGAGACCTCATTCATAAAAATCCATCCAGCCGTTGGGCTGTTTCGAGGGTATAAAGAAATCCACATACACAGATACGCGTGAAACACATAAACCTTCTTTTCAGTCGGGTAATAAATTTCTGTAGTATAATATCAAATATTACCGATATTTTTTTTTATTTTAAAAACAAAATTTCAAGTAATTTTGATTCATTATTATTTGATCTATTAATTTTTTTTTTATTGCTGGCACGTCATGATCATGTAAAATATATTTTCGGAAAATTTTGACACGCGGATGTGAAAAGGTTCGTCGTCCCTGCATTAGGACAACAAAGTATTAAAAAAAAAAATCTGTGAATTTTTTGCTGAGAACAAAAATACTCTGATGGCTTTCGCTCATGTATTTACAACAAAATATCAATATTTTTACACGAAAAGTACACGCAGGCTTCCGAAACATTATTTTATAACTCATAAAAATTTCAAAGAGTTTGAACAATAAGAATTATTTTGTTTATAATATTAAATGACCCGATGTGAAAAAAAATGGAGAAGAAAACACTTCTTACAAGTCACTTTACCACTATATATAAATATTTTTTCACGAATTTTTTATTCAGACTTCGTAAGTATTATATTTATGATTGAAAAAGTTTTTTTAAAGGATTTTAACAATAAGAACTATTTTTTTTTAAATGTTAAATGACTCAAAGTGACGAAAAGACTTTTTAGCGTGCGTAGCACTCTAGATGTACGCTACCGAAGGCAGTAGGGAGTCCAACACTAGATTCGTTTGGATAGATTTTTATTACAAAATATAAAATAATACAAATTCGAGGGTGCACGCTGCAGAAAGCAGCGGGGTTCTTGGGAATCTATTGAAGAGCTATATACCAAAATATCATTCGCATTGAACGAAAAACAAAAAAAATACTAACTGCCTTACAGATATTTCCGATAGCGAATCATTACAATGAGCTTACCTGGAAACATGATATTGTAATCAGCCTATTACAAATGGGCAGTGGCCTTTTCAGACAGAATACAGAGATTATCCAATACCCATAAACCGTACAGAACAGAATTAATATTTATGAATGATTGTTTATCATTTATAAGTTTATTTGGAATTCGAAAATAAGCTTATATTTTTAAATATTGAAATGTTTTCCTTTAAATTGCTTATCTCTCTAAAAATCTTCCAGAAAGCAAGAAAACTAAACAATTTTAAAGAGGAAAAAAACCTTTTTATTAGAATTACAAGATAGGAAACTCTGTAAACCAACAAACCCTCTTCCATCATTTATGCCTTTCTTTACAAAATGCATATTCAACAGCAGATTCATTATTGATATATCTGTAGGCTATGTGAAGTAACTTTTATGAATAATCATAGTTTCTTCATTTCCTACCAACAATTACACCGAAATTTGTCAAGTGGAAATGAACACTAGAAATGAAAAATCAAGGTAATCCATGTAAAATCATCATCTCTTCAGTCAAGATGTAATCTCCAGTATCATTGGACCATTAAATGTTAATAATTCGAGTGATTGCTAGTCTCTTTTTAACACTTTCCAACATAGTTGAAAAGTGTTTATGAATTCGGTTTGTCTGTCCGTCCGTCTATCTGTCTGTCCGTGCTGTAAATCGTGTAAATATAGTCCGATTGCCATGAAGCGGATATACACTATAAAAAGAATTCCGATAAAATACGGAAATTGTACTGGTAATCAAGACGCCGGTACTATTTCCGTATTTTAACGGAAAGTTTTTCCCGTAAATTTCAGAAAAAATTCCGTTTTCCCAAACCGGTTTCGAAATTGAAAATACCTTTAAAAAAAATCTGCAACCAAAAGCGAAAAAGTAAAAAAGAGTCACATTAAAGATTGAGCTCAGCTATCCTATGCAAAAAATAAACGGTCAAGTGCGAGTATTACACGCGCACAGAGGGTTCCGTACAATAAATATAGGAATTAGTAATTGCATTATTAAAAAAAAACCGTTGCTAAAAGAATACTATCACTTTGTAAAAAACTATGCAAAGTAGGGTTGGGTATAACAGTATATACTAGAAAAATGTAAATGGATATACCATGAAAGTTCAAAGATATATGGAACCTAAAAAATTTCCAATACAGCTAATCTGTATAACTCATTTTTACTTTCTTCTATCTTTACTAGAAGAAAGTATTGGATTCGTGAAAATTTTCGAATACCAGTTTTCGACGGATGTATACTTTTTAGGATATAGAAGTAATGAAAAACATGTTTTTACAAAATGTCTGTCTGTGAGTCTGTCTATCTGTGTGTGACACAAATATTGTGGGCGCTCTGTCTTAAGAACTATTGAACGGAATTTAATAAAACTTTAGATTGATTTAGTCCGTCATATAAATTGGTGCTGATTACTTTTTGGTATAAATCGCCCAACAGGTAGCGCTAGTATGCTGCAATTTTCCCGATTTCCGTAATAGCTGTATCTCAAGAACTAATGCATGAATTTTCATCAAACTTTAGATTCAGTTAGTCCCTGATATGAACTGATCCTGATAAAGTTTTGGTGTAAATTGACCAAGAGGTTCCACTGTAACTCAGAACTTTTCAGGATTTCCGTAATAGCTCTATCTCAAAAACTAATGCACGAATTTTCACCAAACTTCAAATTCAACTAGAAGTTCACGAAAGTTGTCCCTGATTAGATTTTGGTATAAATTGCCTAAGGTGGCGTTGCTGTGGCGCTGCTGTGCTGAATTTATCAGGAAGTATTGACATGTTTGAGATAGAAGAAAGTTTTGGGATTGACACATCCGACTAGTTTAATATTATTTTAATCTCTTTATAATGAACTTAATTCGGTACTGACAATAAAAGAAATGCATATTTAAACTTCATTTGTCATTTCATAAAACTTAATTCATCATAGTAATAACCTTTCTTTCTAAAGTTCAGCTAAAACAAAACATTCGTTCAAAGTTCCCATTTGGCATTGTGCTAAGCGCACTTCGAAAGGAGGTCACAAATTTGCAACGCCGCCTTGGTCCTTGCCGCGTTTCCCAAATAGCTTTTTAATTAACTTTTAAAGCCACTCGAGGCGTATTGAAAGAGCCATTCAATGCAAATTGTCGTGAATCCCATAGTATTTATGTAATTCATTCTAATTAAGGGGTCTCAGGGATCTCAAAAATTGGAAAAAATGAAAAAAAAAAGAGACCATATTCAACATTTAATAACTTAAAATGTATATGATTTTAAAACACAATTTTTATTGAGACGAAAGATATAAATACGTTCTTTCATTTTATGTATTTAAAAATTTGCAAGATGAAGAATCAGCATTTACAGGGTGCTCCAAACAGTCAGACATTTGATAAGCAGAATATTGGTATAACAGCTTACGCGCACGATTAGGAAATAAATATTGTAACTAGAATAAAAATTTTGGCGCCTACTTATACTTCAGATTATAATAATTACCCCGAACCTAAATAACTTTGTATTTAAAGCATTTTTATATTTTTAATACAAAGTTGTATTTAGCTAATAGAAAATTTTGAAAATTTGAACAATATAATTACTTAAAAAATATTTTTTTGAACAATGAAAAGGAAATTTTAGATTCAGTTTATACAGATTAATATAAAACGTATGTTTTGAAAATTTCATGAAAAAATATTCAAAAGTTTTTGAGATATCGTGAGCGTTATGCCAAAAAAAGTCAATTGGAGAAAAATGACTTAAAAGTTTCTAAAAGGCCGCTTAAGCCATTGAGCGAGTATAAGTCTAAAAGTCATAAATTCTGTTCTAATGAGAATTTGGAGGAAACAATTATATTAAAATGTTCAGAAAAAATGGACGATTAACATCTAAAAAAATTAAAATCAAAAAGTTTTTGAAGCTTTAAGAGTCCTGAGACCCCTTGAATTAGTCTGTTTTTAACAATTTGACGTTTATTGCTTTTATACTGTTACTGGCCATTGCATTACACACATATATCATTAAAAGTTGTTATCTAGGCTTTAAAAGCCAATGGTACATAAAGTACGTCACCCCTGTCATTATGTGTGTCCAAACCGTCCATATCTTTAAGGGTTTATATCTCGGCTAATTACTAACGATTTTTTTTCGAAAATCATGATCAACAATGCTTTGATACTTCTGCTACGATAGGTACCTCCAGTGCTGCTCAACAGTTTTGCTGGATGCCCGTAAATCGAAATTTGTGTGTAACGGAAAAATGCGATTTTCTCAAACACTATGTGTCCTAGGGTAATCGCTATAATTTTCCTGCAAGGTTTAAATTAACGTCTACTCCTTCTAATTTTTTCATAATTTTAGCTTCAGTAGATTCGGAATTAGATGGGGTGGGGGGGGGGACATATTTTTGCGCTACATTTTCGACTATATGTTTGAAAATGTAATACCTAAAATTAAAAGAAATATATTTTTGAATTCAGCGTTACGAAAGCTTTCACACGATATCCCACACGATATACAAAGAAAATATTTTTTTTTCAAGCAACTGAATTTGCCCCTATACATTTTTACTAAATATATTTATAAATGTTTAATAATCTAAAAATATGTGGGTCAACAGTCTTTATTACTTCCCCGAATTTGAACTTTCTAAGTTCCATAGTTTACGAGTAAAATGGCTGTGACAGACAGACGGACGGACAGACACAAGAGTGATCTTATAATGGTTCCGTTTTTACTTTTTAAGTACGGAACCCTAAAAATCGTTTAAAAATATTAAAATTGAAACGAGACATTCGAAAATAACCTGCCCATAGGATTAACATTATGGAGCGTTTGTATTCAAGGGCGTGAAGAATCCCCTTAACTTACGATTTACGTTTCAACAGACTGGGTCCAAAACGTAATCAAGATCACGCAACCTTCGAGCCATTCCACGGTTCGGAAAATCGGTCCTAAGTTGTATCAAACGCGCACGACTACGGAATGTAAATACATGTTATTTAAGATACAACTGGTTTAATTTTGTGGAATATTTGATAAGTAATTACAACCTGATGCAATAATTGTGGTAGATATAGCACAAAAGGTTTATTAGTAATCCCGTTAGCCCTTACTGTCGCATCACGGGCCATGCCCGTGATATTTACATTTGGCTCGATCATTGTACCAGGGACTATGCCCGTAATATTTACATTTGGACCGACCGATGTAGTACGGGCCAGGCCTATGATAATCAGTTTTGGGCCAAATACAACACCACGTGTCACACATGTACTTGTAGGTTAAAGAGTTAAAGCACCATCCACATTCCTATATTATGCTTTAAGCCATCTGTCTCAGTTAAAGATACTTCAAGAAGTTATAATGTTTTTTTCAAATTGATTTCCTCTATCTTTATGAAATAATTTTATTTTGCAGACCCTGGACTTATTATTTAAATTATTTGGCGACAAATTAATTAACACGGAACCAATTATATAATGCCGTACGCTTGATTTTTCGTTCTTGTTAATAAGTTGAAAAGCATTTTATGAGTTCGGTTTGTCCGCAGTCTGATCGTACACTAACTCCCATACTTATAGTCGGGTTGCCACGTAATTTTTTTATATTATTGATGTCCACTGTGGAATGTTCGTTATTGAAAATGAAGTGTGTAAAATTTATGGTTCGTTTATAGGGCCACACAAACAAAATTCCGTTATATTATGGTCTAGGATAAAATCGTTTGTATTGCATTGGATGGTGATAAGATAATTCAAACATAACGGCATGGATTTGCATCACTTAGGTGGACTACAACACTTTTATGTAGAGTATAGAATATGTTGCATTTATAGTTCGTTTACAGGATATGCACAATATAATTCTATTACATTAATGGTCTACGGGAAAAAAATCATTTGTAGCACATTCTAATTATGTTACGATACTTCGAACATAATGAAATTGATATGGGTATAACTGAGGTGTACCACAATACATTTTTATAGGTACTTGTACAGGCATCTGCATCTTGTTATTGTACATGGCCGTGCAAAAGAATTCGGTTACATTACGCCATTACATTATTTGAAACTCTATGAAATTTGTATATGTTACTAAGACTCACTGCGGTATGTTCTCCATTGAAAATATGGGATATAGAAATTATAGTTCTTTACATGACAACACAAAAGAACTAATAGTTTTTTGTAATATTTATTCATTAATAAATGTATTTTTCCTTATTTAGTAAAAGTCGGAGAAACCCGATAGCTTAGTTCCAGAGTTGGGTGATTTTCAAAAAGTGTCGTGTTTTACTGTCCTTTCAAGTTTGCACAGAAAAGTAGTTGAATCTCATAATTTTAATTATTACATTTTAACTATCATGTTTTTTTATGATAATTTACAGATATATTATTATTTATAAAAATATTAAAAATAAGAAATATATTCTTTTGTAGTCAAAATGTCATTACCTTAGGTTGTCCCAACAAGCAATTTATTAGGTAAAGATTTGACTAAGTTTTATTTAAAGCAGATGGTTATAACTTTTTTAATACATTTTTTATTTATTAAGATGCTACTAATTAAAAAATATATTTATTTTCGTTAATTAAACTTATCTATAATTCTTAATAATTATTTAAAACCGTGTCCTAAGAAAGAGTGTCATTGCCATGCTTCTGACAAAAAATTCATCTGGAACTTTTTAGAGGGAAACACATGCCTTTTTATCAAGGCATAAATACTCCTTAAAAGTCAACTTGTTATCAGGTTTAGGTGAATAGAGTAAATAGTTTTATAGTTTCAATAAAACAAGCAAAGACTTTGAATGTTTTGGTGAGTATTTTTTGTACGCCATTACCGTACCCACTTCTAATTGATAATTAAATGAACTTTTATTTAGTAATCTGCTTTTATTATATAAGAAATAGAAAATCATTGTATGGACCAGGAGATATAATGGTTGTCATTTATGCCTGGGGAAAAATAAAAAATATTTTGCTTAATTTGTCATTACCGTGCTCACTTATGTCATTACCAAGTTCATTAAAGTTTAAAAATTAGTTTTAAAATGTTAAATTAGTAATTTGGTCTCTGCTGGTGCTTGTATATTAATGTTTATGAAGAAATGTAATTATTTACGAAAAATTAAAACTTTCTGATTATTTCTAAAAATTTGATTTTGTTATTCTAAAACATTGAGAGATTTTGAAAATGACCCAGTTAGATCCCGGACTTGGACAAATTTCCCAGATACGTTAACCTTTTCGGGGTAGATAAAATGAGTACCAAGAATCCCAAGCATGTTTGGGAACTGAACACTGATGGCCACGTGTTAGGTTGATCACCTGACCAAGACATATACTCAGCACCCATGATCAAGAAAACAGTGTTGAACACTGTCGGCCCGAATTCTTAATAGATTGTAAAACGCCACAGAGTTTAGCTGGTAAAATAAAGTTTTGATTTATAATTATTACATTTTCACATTCGGATTACCTATTATTATGTGAGTTCGTAATTATATAAATACGTAGCACCTATAGTCGTTTTCTGGTCCGTCGGTCTGTCTGTCTGTCTGTCCGTCTGTCCGCATATAACAGGGCAAAAACTACCCAAGCGAATGGCTTGAAATTTAATATATATAATCATTGCAGAATTTTGTCGAGTCATTTAAAATTTTGTGAAAATCGAACCAAATCTTAAAAAGATAATAATAAATATATTCTTCATCCTATTAAATCCTGTCATACGTCATTAATTCATTGATATTCTATGATAGGTAATGATTTTAAGCTGCCATGATGATTACGTCCTATTTAAGATAAAGTCCTATTATTTCCATATTACTGAATTATATAATCGTAATAAATTTTGTATTCATGCATTTTTGCATAAGTGCAACAGCTATTGCACCAAGATTTGAATAAATCTTGGTTTTAGTAAATTTATAAAACTAGTTATAGTACGAACGCACTTCATTTCCCACGTTTGACGTGCAATTTCCGACTTTTTGTTATCGTTATTATTTTTACAAAAGTTCACCTTTACCATAGTAGATATTATACAAAACTCTTTATATATTATGCATTAATCGTGTCTTTAAGTGACTTTCGAGATCATAAAATGTAATCATATTTAAAAATCTTAAAAAAAATAAATAAATAAATAAATAAAAGGAAAAACCTTTTTATTAGGATTAGAGGAGAGGAAACTATTTTCTATAACTATGCCTTCCTTATCAAAGTTCATATTCAAGATTCATAGATTCCTTAATGACATATCTGTAGGGCATATGAAGTAACTTTTATGGATAATCATTAACTTCTATATTTCCTGCCAGATATGGCTATTTCCACATTCTATAATGTTACACAATATTTCTTTTTTTAGTAAATGAGGTGAAGGAAAAAAAAAATCTACTAAAGCCGTAAAAAAATGGGGAACTTGAATTTTCATCTCGCGTTTCCTTTAGACTTATCTGTCTGTGATTATAAAAAAGAAGGCGGAAACGTTACTATGCAGCAATTTTACGCCGATTTGATCAAAAGAAAGCGTAAACTGTTAAAGTAGCATGACCAAAGATGGCATGACAGTGTAACTTTGGTAAAAATTAAAAGGAAAATGTTTAAGTGAAAATTGTTTTCTGTGGAAAGCTTTTAATGGTTTTAAGAGTATCTATATTTCCGCCCATTTTCAAGTTTTCAGGATGAAATAACGGAATTAATAACTTTATTTTCTGGAGTTATTTTTACTGGTTTTAAGAATACATTTCCGCCAATGTGTTAAGCTCTTGTTCGAAAAACAGAATTAAGAACTTAACACGCCTTCCTTAAAAAATCTGTTTTTTTTAGCCCCCAGTATGCTATTTCTCTCTCTCCCAGCTTATTTTGTCTCCAATAAATAACGTTACCTTGTATACGCCAGCCGTAAAACAAAAGCCGATGTTTCATTGTGCGACTAAATACTCTACGGCATTTTTTAAAACTTCTAAGCATCGCACATTTTCAATGCTTACACCGTATTGGGGAAAAAAAGTACTTTTTAATGCAATTTGTTTGAAAACTGCATCCCCATTTAGTTTTGAAATATTAATTTTTTTGTAGTTTTTAGCGACATTTGTTTCATTTTGGCAACTCAAGAACTCCATTTCCGTAGAAAGTAAAGAAAAAATTGTTGAAAAATAGCAATTATATCTTTTTGTTGCCATTTTCTCATAAAAAGTAAAAAAAAAAAATTAATTAAAATACGTGCTATTTTGAGAAAAATATAAATAAAGGATTTATGATAAAACATGGAGCTATTATAAACTATATTTAATTTTAAGTATCTATATTAATGAAAATGACGTCATTTTACATAAAATAAAAGCGTGTGCTTTAAGTCTTAAAATTGAAATATGTTTTGCAGTAGAGTCCCGATTATCCGAGTCCCGCTTAACCGAATTATTTTCTTCAGGTGGACTGGTGGTTTCTATTATTATGAAACAGACATTATAAATGAAGTGTTAGGTAAAGATGAAAGAGCAGCCGTAAAAATTTAGAACTCTGATTTTCTGGTCAGAATGGAAAAAAAAATGGCCATATATATATATATATATATTTTTTTTTTTTTTTTTTTCAAAAATCAGAAAAAGCAGAATTCTTGTTCTCTAGTATTTCTTTTCATTTCTCTTGTTTTTTGTTTTCTTTTAGGATATAACTGCACATGACTGCTAAAGATACTATAAAAATTATAAAATTGATCTTTTTCAGTGTCAATTTGAAAACTCGTCTTATTTAAGCGTTTATATTTATTAACTACCGTAACAAAATAAAATACTTTTAAAATATTTTAGTGTAATAAAAGGTTGAAAGTAATTGCACTTGTAAGTTTTAATGATAAGTTAGAAATTATTGAAACTTGAGCTCTTCAACCATAAAGGAATAAAAGTATAAAAAAACCCCTCTTTTCTGAGCATTACGTTTATCTTAAAAATCACGTCTAATTTCATCACTGCAATTCATGTAGTTCCGAAAATATTTCGTTACAATACTTTAATTTGGCGTGGGCCCCAATTATTGAAAATTCCACGCTTTGATTTTCGCTTCATAAAAAGCACAACTAGTGAATTTAGTTTGAAAAGAAAAATAATTTTGCCCTGTTTTTTATTATGATTTGGCAAAACGAAAGGAAAAACGAAGCATTGTTTAAAGTATCTAATCAGTTTTTTTTAAGTTGTTTTCCAATGTTTAATAATAATTTAAATTAATATTAATCTATTAAATGATAACAGTGCATTTAGAAAAAATATATACTATACATTTTATATTTTCTACTTTTTAGTGTTTAAAATATTTTATTGTTGCAGTTTCACAGTCACATTCTAAAAAAAAAATTATGTTGAACCAACTTTTGATGCTGCAGTAGTTGCAACCATAAGATGGTTCAACCCAGCATAAAATTTTTAACAGTGCAATTGGTCTCTTGGTGAAAGTGGTTTTGCATATAATTAACTTCGTTATTTTTTAACTCCTAAACGATTGTAACCATAAAGATTATTTGGCGATTTATCACAAGCGTTAGACTAAAGGAAAAATGCCTTAAAATTAACTTATTAACTATCAATTTATTAACTTATAATATCGTTTTTAAAATGTTAAATTATTATACTGTCATCATAAACGTACCTGTTTACTTAATTTGTATAATTCTAGCGTATCAGGAAGTGAGTGAAAAATCGATTACGAAACTCCATTGTAAAACATACAATAACCAATTTAAGTCAAATAAAAGAGCATAACAATAAATAAAAGAATGACTTTAATATTATTTTACAGATTTTATTATCGCATATGACAATTCCGAATGAAAAGAGGGGAATAAATAGTCACCTTTTTTAAGCGTTATATTTTACAGTTTTCAGAACGCTAATACTCGCTAATGTCTAAATTTCTTATTGAAAAAAAAACAGAATTAGGGACTTTATATTATAATAGGAATTTTTATAGATAATTTTCCTTATATGAATTGTTATATAATTAAAAACAGGGTGAAAAAATATATTAATTAAAATTGCGATATAACTCATTTTTGAACAAAGCTAAATATTGATGCAATAAAATATGATTTAAAGGTATATGCCGTATACGATGATATTTAAATTAGTGATGGGCGATTCTGGAAAATTTGAGAATCGATTTAAATTGACATCGTATAAAACAGAATCGATTACAGATAAGCTCAAAAATAGTGATTCCAATACGTAGTGAATCAGCAGGGCCCTAACGACTACCTCTCACCCCTCACCCCCATTTATGGGGGCCCTAGATCATGTCAGAGGCCCAGAAGTAAGCTTCTACAGATCTTTGAATCGAATAATAAGGTTTTTTAACTTTTAAAATTACTTTTTTAAAGATGTAATTTTAACAATAATTTATAATATATTTAAATTTATTTTTTAAGAAAGATCTCGGTCAGATAAAAAAAAAAGGGAAGAAATGATTTATTTTTCATCCGGAAAACATGTACTTTCTATTCTTATTTCCTTCAACCAAACAGACTTCCTATAAACGTGATTCTTCTAAAAAATGCGCAGATGAGCGAAATTTTGAAGGCTCTAAATTTATTTAAAAAGTTAAATGGTTTTTCAGTCTTTATAGGGTCCTCTATAAGCGTGGAGGAAATGCAAATATTGCAAATCTTCTTTTAAAATAGTTGTGATGATGTAATTAACATACTAATTATCTCGCAATTAATAAGCAAAATTCTCCTTTTCTATATCTATACTAATATTATAAAGAAGTAAAAATTGTTTATTTGTAGGAGGTAAGCTCTAAAACTACAACCGATTCCAAAAGTAATGTTATCAAAATGATGGTGTTAATCCAACTTAGCTATATCTTATGTCCGTGCCACTGGCCAAAAGGGGTGAAGGAGCAAAAAAAGTTCTAAAAATGCGATTTTTGTGTTACTGGAGGGCCTAGAAACATGAAATTTGGAATGGTAGTAATTTATAAGATACTAATGATCTCTAAGGACATAACTTAAAAAAATCGAAATTAAAAAGGGGTGAAAATGCGCGAAAAGCGTTCTAAAAAACGTTCTAAATGGCGATTTTTACGCAATTTCAGGAAGTACCAAACCCATTTAAAAAATAATGATGTCAAAATGATGGTGCAAACCCTTGCTCCAACATAGGCTACATTTTATGTCGGTGCCACTACCCCTAAAAGGGGTGCAGGAGCAAAAAAGCGTTCAAAACTGTGATTTTTGTGTTACTGAAGGGCCCAGATGCATGGAATTTGGCATGGTAGTTACTTATTTGATATAAATTATCTCTAAGAACATTTCTTAAAAAATTCGAAATTTAAAAGGGGTGAAAATGCACAAAAAGCGTTCTAAAAAACGTTCTAAATGGCAATTTTTACGCAATCTCAAGAAGTACCATACCGATTTTAAAAATAATGGTATCAAAATGATAGTGACAACCCTTGCTCACCATAGACTACATTTTACTTCGGTTCCACTACCCCCAAAGGGGGTGCAGGAGCAAAATAACGTTCGAAATTGCGATTTTTGTGTTACTGAAGGGCCCAGATACATGGAATTTGGCATGGTAGTTACTTATTAGATATAAATGATATCTAAGAACATTTAAAAAAAAATTCGAAATTAAAAAGGGGTTAAATGCGCAAAAAGCGTTTAAAAAGCATTCTAAATGGCGATTTTTACGCAATCTCAAGAAGAACCAAACCGATTTAAAAAATAATGGTGTCAAAATGATAGTGACAACACTTGCTCTAACATAGGCTACATTTTATGTCGATGCCACTACCCACAAAGGGATTTCAGGAGCAAAACAACGTTCAAAAATGCGATTTTTGTGTTACTGAAGGGCCTAGAAACATGAAATTTGAATGATAGTTACTTATAAGATAAAAATTATGTCTAAGAACATTTCTTAAAAAATTCGAAATTTAAAATGGGTGAAAATGCGCGAAGAGAGTTCTAAAAAACGTTCTAAATGGCGATTTCTGCACAATCTCAGAAAGTACCCGACTTATTTCTAAAGTAATGGTTGGAAATTGATGATGATAGCCCTTGCTCCAACATATTCTCTATTTCATGTCAGTGTCACTACCACCTAGGGGTTGCAGAAGCAACAAACGTTCTAAATTGCGATTTTTGTGTTACTGAAATTACTGAGAATCCTGAAATTAAGTAGGGCAGTTATTTATAAGATACAAATGATCTCTGAGAACATTTCCTAAAAATCGAAATTTAAAAGAGGTGAAAATGAGCGAAAAGCGTTCTAAAAAACTTTCTAAATTGCGATTTCTACGCAATCTCAGGAAGTACATAACCGATTTAAAAAATAATGCTGTGAAAACGATGGTGACAGCCCTCGCTCCAACATAGGCTCTATTTCATGTCGGAGCTACTAGCCCAAAGGGGGTGAAGGAGCAAAAAACGATCTAAATTGCGTTTTTTGTAATACTGCAGGGGCTAGCAACTAGAAACTAGGCATGGTAGTTACTTATAAGATATAAATGATCTCTAAGAGCATTTACTAAATAATTTGAAATTTAAAAGAGCTGAAAATGGACGAAAAACGTTCTAAAAAACGTTCTAAATTGCGATATCTACCCAATCTCAGAAAGTACCCAACCGATTTCAAAAGTAAAGGTTGGATATTGATGACAAAAGCCCTTGCTCCAACATAGGATCTATTTCATGTCGGCGTCACTACCACCTTGCGGTTGCATTTTAAAAAACTTTTTAAATTGTGATTTTTGTGATACTGAAGGTGCTAGCAACTTGAAATTTGGCATGGTAATTACGTATGAGATGTAAATGATCTCTGAGAAGAGTTCCTTAAAAATTAAAAATTTAAATTGGGTGACAATGAACGAAAAGCGTTCTATAAACGTTCTAAATAGCGATTTCTACTCAAACTCAGGAAATATAAACCGATTTCAGAAGTAATGGTTTCAAATTGATGGTGACAGTCCCCGCTCCAACATAGCTCAATTTTTCGCTGTTGTCACTACCACCTGGGGGGTTACAGGAGCAAAAAATGCTCTAAATTGCGTTTTTTGTGTTACTGAAAGGGTCCAACATTTTAAATTTAGAATGGTAATTACTTCAATCATGCAAATGCTTTCTAAGAATTGTCGAAAGAAAATTCCAAATTTAAAAGGATGAAGTGAGTGAAAAGCTTTCTATAAGTGTTCTAAATTACGATTTTTATGCAATCATATGAAATGTGAAACCGATTTCAAACATAATGGTTGCAAATTGAGGGCGATAGAATCTGCTGAAACATAAGCTATATTTTATGTCGGTGCCACAACCCCTAGAGGGTTGCAGGAGCAAAAAACTTTCTAAATTGCGATTTCTGCTGTACTGAAGAGGCTAGAAACTTTAAATATATAATACGGTAGTTACTTATAAAATATAAATGTCCTCTAAGAACAGTCGAAAATAAATTCGAAATTAAAAAGGGGTGAAGCGAAGGGAAGGAGCGAAAAGTATTCTAAAAGAGTCCTAAATTACGATTTCTGTGGAATCTCAGGAAATAATAAACCGATTACGGAAGTTATTAGTTGCGAATCAAGAGTAATAGTCCCTGATCCTATACGGGCTATATTTTATGCCGGTGTCACTACCACCTGGTTGGCAGGAACAACAAGAAAGCCTTTAAAACACCTAAATTCCGTTTTCTATAGAATATTATGAAATACCAACCGATTTCAAGGTTAATGTTGGCAAATTATTGGTGGCAGTCTCTGTTTCAACATTTTTCGAGACATTCTATTTCAACTCTGTTTCGGCATTTTATGTTGGTGCCACTAACACCAGAGAGGTGGTAGACTGTTTGACAAGAAGCTTGGAATTTGACATGATGGTTAATTTTAAGATGCAAATGTGTTGAGATGGTTTCTAAAAAATTCAAAACTTCAAATGAATACTGAAATGAGCTTATGAAATGAGCATAAAAGTCTCAAAATACTTTCTAAATTATCATTTATTTGGAATTAGTTTAAGTTCTTCTTATTAATTAAAATTTCATTTCTGTCTATTGCACTTTTATAATGAAGTTTGGTCAAACTATGGCTTAATTTGTAATTTTTGAATTATTCCAAAAAGTGTTCTTCTAATAAAAAATAGTCATGCAAATATCACTTGGCATAATTCAACTATTACGCGAGCAAGGCCGCGGGGTTTGCTAGTAATAATATATTTAACTAAAATTTCTCTCCCTTTTAAAATATGTATCTCCTTATCTCATTTACAGTTTATAAACATCTTTTTTTTATGTTTACCAAATTTTCAGCCGTTAAGGAAAAAGTTTTCATCCTAGAATCATTAACAGTGAAATAATGTACTTTTCTCTGGTTAACAAATAAATAAAAATATATTTTTTCATTATATGTTTTTTCTGCAGTACTCTAAAATCTCTAAACAGTTATTGACTCATTCGCTGCCAAAGTCGGACGTGGAACATAAATCTGCAAATATCATGATTTTCTTCCTTTTTTATATTTTAATAGTGTTCTCGTTCTTATGCTAGAGCAGAAAAGTAGGATTTCTGTGATCATCTTGTTTATGAAAAAACAAAGAAAAAGAAATAGGACAGAGTGATAACAAGCAGATGCCTCAGCTATTTATTAAAACCACGAGAATCTGAAAGATTAATGATTATGAAAATAGTAATTAAATTGCTTTTACTTAAATAAAAGGCTTTTTAGCAGAGATAAAAGATAAATAATTTATTTCAGAAATATAAACAGATTTTAGATATTAACACAGCTTAAAAAGCATTAACAACACAATATATTTTGATAAATTTTATCCGAAAGGCCTTGACGAAATACCCCCTTCGTTTAATCTTTCTAAAAAGGGTCCAAGCACTCCTTGGCTTAATTAGGTGCTGATTTAGAAAAATTGCTTAAAATACAAAAGTTAGAGGCCGGCCGGTAAAAGAGCATAATAAGAAATAATAATATGAACGAGTGGCCAAAGCGCTTTTCGATAATATATCACATGAGGCGTTGGGATAAAATTAGAAAGTTGCCCTCCCGGGAGGGTCCACTCTCGCGTCTCCAGAATACAGCCTGAATTCACCAACCCATACATAGGGTATCTTTTTGAGTACAGTGCGCACACTGGAACATTAGAAAAAGTCAAATGCGCGTAACTGTGGGGAGGAGAGGAAGGAGATGGACAGAAAATAAAAGAGGACATTAAAAGATTTCCAACGATATGTTACATGAGCAGGTTTGGACGAAATTTATAATGTGCCCCCTCTCCCGAGAGGGAAACTAAACCCATAACGGTCAAAGAGGCGACGGCAAATATACCGGGTGTCCCAAAAAGGACTGACTGATTTTAAAATTCAATAACTTCCAAACGGTGACAGATATTAAAAAAATTCTTGCAGGAGAGTTATGCATAAAGTCAAAAGTTTTTTTACAGTGATTTTCGATTTTAGTTCGAATTACAAACAATAGATGGCGCTGCGATCAATAGAGGCTAAATTCAGGCTCGATTTTTGGTACTTCGTGGCCCGGATAATACATTTCCATCTCCTTTTTCTGCATGGAACAACAGAAAGGACCAAAAATCGAGCCTGTATTTAGAGACTATTTCTTACAGCGCCATCTATTGTTTGTAATTCGAACTAAAATAGAAAATCACTGTAATAAAACTTTTGACTTTATGCATAACCCTTTTGCAAGAATTTTTTAATATCTGTCACCGTTTGGAAGTTATTGAATTTTAAAATCAGTCAGTCCTTTTTGGGACACCCGGTACTTTCGGTGAAAGTTTCAAAATGTGGCATTATAATAATATAGGAGAAGAATTAAACATTTAAAAATTGCATTTATATTTAAAAATTGCATGTCTCTGTAGTAACGATTGGTGGGGAAGAAGAGGAGGAGATGAGAAGAGACGAACTTCAAAATACAACTTAATAAACTAGCAACCCAAATAACTAGGCTTCTAAGAAAAAGTATAACAATTTAAGAAAAAAAAAAATCTCTCCTTATACGAAATTTCACAGCAATTCAGCCACTAAAACAGTAAAATTGGAGGAATAAATATAGGAAATTATTCCATGAAATTAGAACTGAAATATCGATCTATTCCCGTAAGAACCCGGATCGAAAAATATCCGCATCCAAGAATCGGGCGCAATCACGATTTAAAGAAAAATAAAAATGAACGATTCGATCCGAATCGAAGGATCGATCCCAATAAAATGTAAGATACCGTTGTAAAAGGGTAAGGGGAGGACAGATCAAGGGGACAGGGACAAAATAGGAATATGGGGACAATACGCTTTCCAACGATACATCACATGATGGGCTCTGAAAAAATCAGAGTGACTAACCCCCAATGGTCGGGAAGCGCATAAACGAGCACATAAAATATTTGACAACGCCAAATATACCTTCAGTCTTTTCAAGGTTTCAAAACGAGGCATTATAACGAAATCGGACAAAAACGAAGATTTTAAAAATTGCATGCATATTTTGAATGACCTTGTTATAACGACTAAACCAATGGAGCAGAATCATTTCTATTCATAATATGACAGCTAAAATAATACCAGAAACAAAATGGAATCACATGATATTGGATAACTTTTCGTGCAGAGTGCACTCACTGGAACAATAAATAAAAAGAAAATTGCCCAGTTAAACTGATGGCATTGGGCTCACAGGCTATTCGCACTAACTGTATATTATACTCTTATTTCAAAGAATCACCCTCGAAAAATAAATTAAGGGGGTGAGATTGCCCTCCTCCCGTTTTCCCTCTTTATATTTAACCAATGACCCTCCAAATGTCATCAGGAAAGCGCCTTATCGAAATAAACCGGTATACCAAATTTCAAGCAAATCGGATAGAAAAATCCATTTATCTAAATTAAGGGGGGTCCTCCGTCCCCCCCCTTATATTTAACTAATGAACTTCCAAATCTAATTAGGGAAGCACCTTATCAGAATAAACTGATATAGCAAATGTGAAACAAGACGGATAGAAAAATCCATCTTTGTAAATTAGGGGGTGGGGGTGGGGTATCAACCCCTCGTTCCCCCCTTTAGACTATAACAATGAGCTTTCAAATCTAATCAGAGAAGCTCGTTATCAAAATTAACCGGTATACCAAAATTTGAAGAAAATCTGATAATTCTGCATGAAAAACCCATTTATCTAAGTTAAGGGGGGGGATTAGCCCACCGTTCCCCCTTTATACTTAACGAATGAACCCCCCAAAACTAAGCAGGGGAGCGCATTATCAGAATGAACCTAGAAAAATTTTTGAAGCAAATCGGATATTTCTATCAAGAGTTATCGCTTTATGTACATACGTACGTACATACATACAGAGCCGGCGGGTAGATTTTTATACAAGCCTGTGAGCTAAGTGCCAAGAGCGTGTAAGTAGGGGGTGAGCGGGAGGAGGGACAGAAAATAAAAGAGTACCATTAAAAGCTTTCCAACGATATGTTACACGAGATAGTTTGGAAGAAAGAATAAATATGCCCCGACCCCCCGTGGGGACAGGTAAGTCCCAAACGGTCGGAGGGGCGAACTCAAATGTATCTTTGGTCAAGGTTTCAAAATGTGGATTATAATAAAATAGAACGAGAATTGGACATCTTTAAAATTGCATGCATATTTTGAACGGCCCTGTAAATTAAGATTGGCGAGGCAGGGGGGGGGGGGAGTGATTAGAAGGGACGAACTTGAAAAATACAACATAATAAACTAGTAACCCGAATAACTAGGCTTCTCAACAAAAGTATAACGATTTAACCTAGTGTTGAATTCAGGGATGACCTGGCGGAACATTGGAATGTCCCTCCCGAAAGTTTTGAGATTTTATGCATTTTAATGGACAAAAGTGCATCCTCCCCCTTACGGAACTCTAAAATATCCCCCCCCCCCCAATTCCCGACCGGAGCAGTCAAGAAATCCCTCCCGCCATTCAACACTGAACCCAGAAAAAAAAGCAAAATTTTACAGCAATTCTGCCACTAAAACAGTAAAATTGGAAGAATCGATTCAACCCGATTCATGCACGATGCGATTTGAATTGAAGTAAATCAAAAAATAACGATTCTATCCGCATCTAAAGAATTGAAGTTAATCAAAAAATAACGATTCTATCCGCATCTAAAGAATTGAAGTAAATCAAAAAATAATGATGAATCTAAAAATCGACATCGAATCTATACTGAATCGATTCGCCATTTCTGATCCTACGTTACGGGTAGAATTGAATCGTTCATTTTTTCTTGCTTTCTTTTATCTTTAGAAAAAGAAAGCGTTGGATTCGTGAAAAATTTCAACTTCTGGTTTTCGAAGGATTTATAGTTTTAGAAGATCTTGTCTGGAATGCAATTTGACTATTTTTATACATTCTCTGTCTGTCAGTCTGTCTATTTGTTTGTCTCTGACAAAAAAATTGTGGACGGTCTATTTCAAGAACTAATGCATGGAATCTGTTGAAACTTTAGATTGAGTTAGACCTTCATATAAATTGGTGCTGATTACTTTTTGATGTAAATCTACCTGCAGGTGGCGCTGCTATGCTGCATTTTCCCCAATTTTCGCAATAGTTCTATTTCAAGAACTAATGCACGGATTTTCCTCAAACTTCACATTCAGTTAGACGTTGGCATAAATTGTTGCATATTAGATTTCGGTGTAAATCACCCAACATGGGGCGTTGTTATGCAGATTTTATCAGCAATGTTAAATTCAGACAATTTTCTCCGGGGGGGTTTCTGCGGATCCAGAGAGGGACAGTTCAGAGGGGAAAGGGATTGGACTTTTGTACATTAAGCATAAAATCTCAAACCTTCTGGGGGGACATTTGAATGTTGCATGGGGGGGATGATGTCCCCTCGGGCCACACCCTGAATTCATCACGTTTTTCTGGATTTAAACGATTTTAGGGATCATATCTCAAGAACTAATGAACGGAATTTCATCAGACTTAATATTCTGTTATCCATTGCCATAAGTTGTTCATGATTAGGTTTTCGTGTAAATGATATAACAGGTTGTGCTGCCATGCTGGTTTTTTTAGCAGTGTTGAATTCAGACATTTTTCTCCGGCAGGGATTTCTATGGTTCTGGAGAGGAACATTCTAGAGTTTCGAAGGGGGGGGGGGGATTGGACTTTTGTCCATTAAGCATAAAATCTCAAATCTTCATGAGGGACATTTCAATGTTCAGGGGGGAGGGAGGTGTCCACCCGTAACAGCCCCTGAATTCAACACTGTTTTTCAGGATTTACACGATGTTAGCGATAATATCTCAAGAAGTAATGACCGGAATTTCATCAAACTTAATATTATGTGTCATTGACTGTTCCTGAGATTTTCGTGTTAATCATGTAACAGGTTGCGCTGCTATACTACTTTTTTGCGTGATATTCGTGATAGCCATATCTCAAAATTAATGTACGGAATTTAATCAAACTTCATATTCTGTTACACTTTCAGATAAATAGATCCTTATTAGGCTTGGGTGTGTACTGCCCAACAACTGTCGCTTTTATGCTCTTTGAATTGGGATTTTCCGTTACGGACATCTAGGCTAATATCAGACGTACGTCTTTTTGCCCGCTTTTTTTTTTCGCTCTTACACCGTCCTTACGCATGCTAGCGAAGGTGTGGAGATGGCGTAAAATGAAAAAAAGCGTGCAAAAAGACGTTCGTTTGACATTAGCCTAAGCGGGTGTGGGCGGAAATTCAATGATTTGTTAGGAAAATGCAATGCTTATATTTTCTTTTAAAATACACATACTTCATCGAACCTATACTTTTTGAATCCTCGTGATGGCATAGGTTATCATTTAAATTTGACACTGTGATAGCGATCTTTGAAGTTTTAACATTTATGAGACAGATGAAAGTTTTGGGATTGACACATCCAACTACTTTACCTTCAATCTTTGAAGGAAAATGAAAATATTACCTTATTTTGTCTTAGACACATCGATTAAAAAATTTGTAGTATCGATTGAATCGAGTTGGTCATAGTATCGATTAAATCCATTAAAAAATCGAAATCGCCCATCACTAATTTAAATTGCCGCACGAATTTTAAACGCTATGAAATTTGAATATAATTTTTACATTTTCAATTTCTGCCTCTATATATAATTAAACTAGTTGGATGTGCCAATCCCAAAACTTTCTTCTATCTTATACATCTTAATATTTCAAAACCTAGTTACACATGTTAATACTTCAATATTATTAGTTCAATACTATACCAACTTTGATTTTCATCTCAAATTTCTGTTCAAGTCAATTAAACGGACTAAAAACGAGTTAATCTATATCATGATATTTGTTAAAATTATTAATTTTTCATTATTCTGTCGTTATCAGGTGTTTGCGAATAGCCGGCATAGCAGGAAGCGAGTTCCCGCCGCTGCATGAGCCGCCGATGCACAGTAGAACTACGAAAAATCAAGAAAAGTATACAAAAATCGCTAGCACGGAGCCCCTTTACCGCGCAATATTTCCAAATTCAAGGAGAACCTGTTGGCCAAAGCCAAAAACAAGCACAAACATTTTGGTTCAATTGTATGCATAATTTTATACGCTGTTCGATGGTACAATAATGAAAATGGCACAGAGATCGGAATTATAGCGCCCCCTTCTTTCGGAATTTTTTCAAGTTCAGGGAGTTTGCCATAGCCAGAAACATGCACAAAAAATTTGGTTCAATTATATATATAACTTCATACACTTTTCGATGGTACAATAATGAAAATGGTACAGACATCGCAATTATAGTGCCCCCTTCCGGCAGAATTTTTCCAAATTCAGGGAGGACCTTCGTGACATGACCAAAAATAAACACATAAAATTTGGTTCAATTCTATGCATAACTTCATACACTTTTCGGCGGTACAATATTCAAAATGGCACAAAAATTGTACAAAAATCGCTATTACAGCGCCCTCTACGAGCGATTTTTTTACAAATTAAGGGAGGACCTCCTTGCCATAGCCAAGAACTTAAAATTTTTTTTTGGTTCAATTCTATGCATAACTTCATACACTTTTCGATGGTGCAATATTCAAAATCGCACAAAAATCGCTATTACAGCGCCCCCTACCGGCGAATTTTTTCCAAATTCAGGGAGGACCTGCTTGCCATAGCCAAAAACTTAAAATAAAAACTTGGTTTAATTCTATGCATAACTTCATACACTTTTGGATGGTACAATATTCAAAATCGCACAAAAATCGCTATTACAGCGCCCCCTACCGGCGAATTTTTTCCAAATTCAGGGAGGACCTGCTTGCCATAGCCAAAAACTTAAAATAAAAATTTGGTTCAATTCTATGCATAATTTCATACACTTTTCGATGGTACAATATTCAAAATCGCACAAAAAACGCATTTACAGCGCCCCCTATCGGCGAATTTTTTCCAAATTCAGGGAGGACCTGCTTGTTATATCCAAAAACTTAAACTAAAAATTTGGTTCAATTCTATGCATAACTCCATACACTTTTGGATGGTACAATATTCAAAATCGCACAAAAATCGCTATTACAGCGCCCCCTACCGGCGAATTTTTTCCAAATTCCGGGAGGACCTGCTTGCCATAGCTAAAAACTTATAATAAAATTTTGGTTTAATTCTATACATAACTTCATACACTTTTTGATGGTACAATGGCGACAGACAGACGGACAGACGGACAGACGGACGGACGGACAGACGGACAGACGGACACACAGACAGACAGACATTTTCTATAAACATGTTTTTTGGAATCTCTGACCCCTAAAACATGCAAATCCGTCGAAAACCGGAAGTCGAAAAAAATTTCGATTACAATACTTTCTTCTATTGAAGATAGAAGAAAGTAAAAATATGTAAAAAGATAAAAATAACTATTTATAAATAACAGCTAGCCAGTAAATAATTTAATTATTTTATCAAAAACAAAATAACCCATTAAAGAAAATATTTACAATGTAAAGTTTACTGCTCTTTTTTCTGCGTAATATGTTTCTGGAATCTTGTGCGGTGTTCCACAAATTTTACATTATCTCACACATGACAAATTGCTATTAAATCATGCTGTTCCTGCTATATATTTAAAAAATATATTTAATCTTGGTTTTTAAAATTACAAATAATTCAAAACTCAGAAAGCATTTTTACTTTCTTTTATATGCATAAAAAGAAAGCAATCCTGAAAATTTTCGACTTCCGTTTTTTTTTTTTTTTTTTTTTTTCTTTTATGGATTTACACGTTTTGAGATGTCGGGAACACGATTTGACTATTTATGGAAATGTCTGTCAGTCTGCCAGTCAGCGTGTGTGTGCCCCTCTTTTTTTGCCAGTGTCTATCTCAAGAACTAATATACAATATTTAATCATTCATATTCAGTTAGATTTTGACATAAATTCATGCAAATTAGATTTAAGTGAATGTCAACTAGCAAGCAGAGCTGCTATACTACGCTTATCAGGATTTACACAACAGCTATTCCTCGGCATATAAGGGATGGAATTTCATAAAATTACATATTCTGTTAGACCTTGATACACATTGCTTCTCAAAAGGCTCCTGTGAATACAGCCCAATAGGTGACACTACTGTGCTGCGTTTTTCCGGAAACCTGTGATACCTATATTTCGGTATCTATGGGATGAAATTTAATCAAACTTTATATTTAGTTAGACCCCCCCACATAAGGTAGAACTTGTTAAGTTTATGTGTATATTCTCATGTTCAATATCTGGCGCTGCTGTGCTGTGCTTTTCAGGATTTCCCTCATAGCTATATTTCGTCATCTATGAAAAGTATTTAACCATTCATATTCACTATGAGATAATCACAAAACACCAGTCTTCAATGTACATTTAATAAAATCTTTGAAACCTAGTTTCAAATACCATAAAAGGTGCTTAAAATATGAAAAATATAGTTCGGTCCTTCCTGGACCATTTTCAATTTCTTACTGGTTCAGATTCGCTTTCCGCTGGGCCACTCTTCGGATGAAGGGGATCCAATCCATTTCAAGTGGTCCAGCACTGGTTGCTCGACCATTTTTAAAAAAATCTGAAATTTTTTGAACAACAACCCTAACATAATGGAAGTTCAAAATGACTATTATTTTAATTTTATTATTTTTTGTTTGTGCATGGCGGCCATCTTTGTTTCATCGTCTGCAGCAATTTTCTCACATGAAAGGTTTACGGAATTGTAAATAATTCATCGTTTATTTCTCCAATTCAAGTGCGGATTGAAGCAATTTGTACAGAATACATTGGGCTAAAAATCTGCTAATAAAGTAGTTTCTGAAACTAACTGCTCATTGGTGAAATCTAAGCATAAAGTTTCAGTTTTTTTCCAAAATTTGTCCGTTTACAAGACGAAATGTTTCTAGCAAGAAAAACTGTGAACATGACGTAATTCTTTTTACAAATAGGCCGAAAGTCCTTGTACTCACACGCCAAGTTCCAGATCTGAGACTTGGTTTCTCTTCGCAAAAAAAAATCCCAAATTTTTCAAAAATGTCAAAAATCGTACTTTTAGGCTTAGATATCTCTGGTGGGGCACGAGATAAAAATCTGAAGTTCTGGTTTCTGAGAGTATTGTATGGTAGTGCTATGCACAAGAAATTTCAGGATGGAGATTTGACTACAAGCTGAGATATGGCAAGGGCAACATGTCAAAAGAATACTGCCAAACTATTGTTTTGCTGTAGTCACAGCTAAGTATTTATCTCAGAGTGTCATTTAAATTTATTTATTTTATTATCTTTAAATAATAGTAACAGAAAATAAAGCCATTTGCAAAGCTTAGCAATTAATTAAAAAAATAATTATGCCTAAGGCGTACATTTTGTATGGTTTCAGTAATGTTTTTTGTAATTTTAGTAACCAAAAGAAACCTCAGCACTTTTATATAAAGGAAAAAAAAAATATTTTTATACAAGACCTGTCACAAAAACAGAATAGGGAAAGAGAAAAGCTGTTAATGTTGGCATACATGTTGAGACATGATCAAATGTGTCAAAACACATTCCTGCTTGTTGGTTTAAAAACCACAATTTTAATGCTGCTTGTCAATCCCTGAAACTTGTTCCTACCATAAGTATATTCCTCTAAATGAAACATTATACGACGTTACCATGCATCAGCCTCAAGTAATTTTTAGAAAGTAAAGATATCCAAAGCCCTTTCAAATTTATACTGCAGAAAATGCCATTTTTGCATAAGAAGTAAGCTAGGAATTATTAATGAACTCAGATTTGCACATAGTGATTTCAAAGTTTATTTCTATGAGCCAGCAGGTCCAAGGTCTTCAATCAAGTTATCAAGAAATGACAAGACTTGGTTCCTATAACATAAATAAAATTTTGAGAAAGATCAAAATTGTGGTTTTTAAACCAACAAGTAAGAATGTGTTTTGACATGTTCGATCATGTCTCAACAAGTATGACAACATTAAAAGCTTTTCTCTTTCTCTGTTCTGTTTTTGTTTCAGGTCTTCTATAAAAATATATTTTTTTTCTTTATGTAAAAGTGCCGAGGTTTCTTTTAGTTACTAAAATTACTTACAACAAAAATGACTGAAACCATACAAAATGTATGGCCTTAGGCATAATTATTTTTTTTAATTAATTGCTAAGCTTTGCAAATGGCTTTATTTTCTGTTACTATTATTTAAAGATAATCAAAAACATAAATTTAAGTGGCATTCGGAGATAAATACTTATCTGTGACTACAACAAAACAATAGTTTGGCAGTATTCTTTTGACATGTTGCCCTTGCCATATCTCAGCTTGTAGTCAAATCTCCATCTTGAAATTTCTTGTGCTTAGCAGTATTATACAATACTCTGAGAAACCAGAACTTCAGATTTTTATCTCGTGCCCCACCAGAGATATCAAAGCCTAAAAAGTGCAATTTTTGACATTTTTGAAAAAATTGGGATTTGTTTTAGCGAAGAGAAACGAAGTACCAGGTCTGGAACTTGGCGTGTGAGTACAAGTATTTTTGGCCTATTTGTAAAAAAAATTATGTCATGTTCACAGTTTTCCTTGCTAGAAAAATTTTCTTTTGTAAACGGACAAATTTTTGAAAAAAAACTGAAACTTTATGCTTAAATTTCACCCATAAGGACTTTTTTTCGGAAACTACTCTATTGCCACATTTTTAGCCCAATATATTCTGTACAAATTGCTTCAATCCGCACTTGAATTGGATAAATAAACGATGAATTATTTACAATTCCGTAAACCCTTCTTCTGAGAAAATTGCTGCAGACGATGAAACAATGATGACCGCCATGCACAAACAAAAATTAATAAAATTAAAATAATAGTCATTTTGAACTTCCATCATGTTAGGGTTGTTGTACAAAAAATTTCAGATTTTTTAAAAATGGTCGAGCAACGAATTGATGATTTTCTGGACCACTTGAAATGGATTTACCCTTATATGTTGGCCCAGTTGTATTTGAATTCTGAACAGGGAATGCTGAATGGAGACAGAGAATGGAACTGTGTTTTTTTTTTTTTTTTATCCACTGATCACTGTAGTTTTGAGTTTAAATTAAAGAAATACACTGCATTTCGTAATTGCTGGTGTGTAACAACACTTTTTAAATTAATATATTTGAACAGCGTTTCTTAAACTTTGGGATCTCGCGGACCCCCTTTGATATGATATGCATTTCGGGGACCCCCAACAAATTTTTTCTTACTGTAAGATAAAAATAAATTATTTTAATGGTATAGACCTTATTTATTTTCCATTGCAGATATTCTGTGTATAGTTGTTAAATACTTCAGTTGCATTAACAAGAAAAATGGCACATATTTTAAGACAGTTAAAATACACATACTAATATTTCGCATGAGAAGGATGCTGCTGTTTTTTTTTTTTTTTTTTCTACGACATGTGCAATGTCTCGTTCGATGTTCGAAACATGTATGCGCAAGTCTGGTTCAACATTCAACCGATTTCTATATTTGGTTTTCATATGCACAAGGCTGGAGAAAGTCTTTTCACAGAAATATGTCGTACAGAAAGGAAGTAGATGTTTGATATCTTTATCTTCTAGTTCTGCATACGTATTTCTCACGCACAACCAAAAATTAGGAAGGCTATAGGAAGACCCTAGGAAATCAATTTTCATGGAACCATCGCATGATAATTCGCAAGTTGTTTCTGCTCTAAGAATGTTAAGGATTCCATTTCACTAATGTCTTGGAAATGTAACTAAACAGAATCTTGATCGCATAGTTTATAGGAAGACTAACAGATCTAATATCACTATTTCTTTTGAATGTACTTCACCTATAAGTTACAAATTAGCACCATTTAATTTTTATATAAAAAGAGCATTTGAGGTTTGTTTGAGCCATCCCCTAAAAGAAGAACTAGATGCAATTCGAAAAATAGAAATTGAAAATGCAATTCCATCCTGGTTTATTGAAAAAATCATAAACAAGTTTGAAGTAGAAGATTGTGGAAAACAAAGCGCAGTTCTAGATAAAATATTTAAATTTTGTAAAGTTAACTAACATTCCAAGGCTTTTTGAAAATATAAGGCTTACCCTTTTTAAATATGATGTAAAATTAATCGCAGCCGAGGAAATTTCGTGATAGAATTAAAGAACATGAAGCAGATCTCAGATTAAATACATACTGCATTATCAAGATTAGCTTAAACTCAATCTATAAAAGTAGATTTTAATAAATTGAAAATTATTTTTCGTACAAATAATTACCAGGAAGCCATCATAAGAGAATCAATTGAAATAATTGCTAAGAAAGATATAGCTTGTAACGATGCACTATCATACGATATCCATGGAGTATGGAGAGATTTGCTGCATAATAGATGAAAGTTCATTTTGCTGAAAATTTGAATAACTTTATCTGGCATCTCTGACGTACAGCCTTTAAATTACAATGTTTTCTTCTGGACAATTCTTGAATAAGCGCGAAGAAAATAATAACAACATTTAAATCCTACTGATGAAGGCCTTGTAATAGTTGTAAATGTTATGGGTTTTCCTAATGTATTTTAACAAATTTTTAATTTGTATTTTAAATATCTTTATATTTTACTAGGGGGCTCTGCCCCCTGCAAGCTACGCTCGCCAACCCCCGTTCAGACACCGCCGAATCTAAAACCGCGCTAATCTGATGGGTTTTTAAAAATATTAGAGAAGAATTATACTGAAAAAAGCTGTGCAGATCTCCCTGTAAACGGGTTTCCATTCAATTCCCTTTGATTGCAAAAATTTAAGGGCGAATCAGTTGCTGTTAAGACATCCAATGGTTGTTTTCGTTTTTGATTAAAGAGGATCAGTTAAACATTTGAAAAGAAGCTAAAATAAAATAAATTAAGTATAAGAGTCTTTGTCTCCCGGTATTTGAAAACAATCTCTATAACAATAGCCTAAGTCATGTGACTATCATCAACAGTTCCAGGCGAACCTCTTCGCTTTTTATACTCTAGGTGGCATTTTGGTACTTTAATGTTAGCCAGACACAGGTGATAAGTCGCCAAATATTATTCTATCGCCATCATTTCATCTATATTATAATAGTTCAAGTCATCAATTGCCATAAACAAATACGGTCTGATCCCTTCGTCGTTCATATGAAAGTTTGGCAACGATGTCATATACGTCCCATATTGGCGTGATTTTTTAACGACGCCAATTTGGGGAACGCATCAACAGCATAAACAGCAACATCCGGCTTACCATATGAAGCAAAATAACGATACTTTGGCGCCAGTTATGTGCCCGTTCCGTATATGACATTGGCGTCAGAAAAAAATCGCGCCAATATGGGACCGCAAGTCTTCCATTTTGATTAAAAAATCAATTTTTTTTTCGAATAAAACTACATAAAAGTTGCCATGGTCGCGAAGAATTCTAGGTACTGTTACGTTATCAGGATGCAAATCTCTCCAATAGCTTTTTTTCAACTCGCCAGTTAGCAGTTTTTTTTTTCCGAGTGGTAATATCTGGCCAGATACGGTTATACAGGTTACAGATATACACGGTTACAGATATACAGGTTTGGCGTGATTTTTATTTTTTTACGAAAATTTGGCGAAAACCTCGTTTTCCAATACCAGTTGCATATGCATTTTTGGTATTGCTTAGATATCCCGACGACCAAAAATCTATCGCCAAACTATAAGATTAAAATGCCAATAATGGTTGATCGTAAATGTCACATTCACTTGACTTTAAGCAAGTTACACGTGTTTACGTCATCAAATGATTTTTATTTCGACGTTTTATTCGTATATTTATTAATGTTATACTTCGTTATTTAAAATAAAATTATGTCAATTTGTATAATTTGGCGAGTGTTTTTGCGATTTATATAATTTGGCGAAATTGGTTGACGGAATAACTAAGTAGTACTGTATTTCTTAATTATTTTCTAAATGAAATATCAAAAAAATAATTAATAATCATAGAACAAAATAATTTATATAATTTGTAAAAAGAAATAAAAGTAAATAAACATTTATTATCAAATAAACAACAATAGCCGGGTTACCATGTCAACCTTTTCTGAAATATAGAAAAAATATATCTGTTTGATTAAAATTTGAGTTGCCATCATTAGAAAAATGTATATAAAATTAGAAAAAAATTAATATTTCGAAAACTAATTCGAATTTAAAAATTCTAATACCAGTTTTGAAATCTGCGGATCAATATTGATTTTTGGTGTTAATTTCATCGCAAAGTATTCCATATTTTAGGAGAAATCCCCGTGAAACATAATCAGTTGTTTAATCAGTCGATTCATACTTCCGTTTCATAAATTCATTTCATTAGGATTTTATATATATAGGGTAGATGTATAAAGTAATTTTGTACAATTATTTGTGCTTATGTATGTATTTCAGTTTATTTCTTTTCTTGTATGAAACCATTTAAGCAGGTGAATAGCGCAGCACTTTTTGTGTAAAATGGAATGGATTTGCAAAACAAGAAATCTTGACATATCTTACCACCAAATTCATAACGAACGAGAGCCGACAAATTCACTTTATTAGAAACTTCTAAACTCTCATTCACATGTAATGCGAAATAAGGACTTATTTTTACGCGTTCAATTAACTGCCTCTCAATCTTTTCACATAAGTCGGTGATTCTGTTCTTAACAGTATCATTAGATAATGAAATTAAATTTAGATCAAAGGATCTGCTTTTACTGCTATCATTGCTGTGACCATGGCTTCAGCAGGAAAAAAAAGTATTCGGTAAAAATGTTTGGCTTGCGCAGAGATAAATTCAGAGGGTGGAGCGAAGGGGAGGGGCGGTGTTCCCTTCCCAGCATTGAAATGTCCCCTCCCCCCCGAAAGATTTAGATTTGTTCCTTTTATGTTCATTAATAGCCCTAGATTAGAAGTTCTAGTCCTGCATTTATCCAAAACTACAGCTACAGAAATTCGTGCCGAAGAAAAAAGATCTGAATTCAACACTGGGCTTGAAGACCCCCGTCAGTAAGCTCACGGACCCCCAGGGGTCCTCGGACCACAGTTTAAGAAACGCTGTATTAGAATAATATCGAAAAAAAAAATAATTTTGTGATTGTCAGCCATATCATAGTAGTTTTTTAAGTTACTGTGTTATTGTTTCCACAGTTCGTTTTGATAATGTGCCTGTTTAATAGTCATAAACCAAAATGAAAAAAAAAAAAAAATCCTGCTTAAAAATAATGTTAAGAGGCTATTTCACTCAGTCGCGAACATCCGCTCTCTACAATATTAATGGTGAGAAATTTTTAAAAATATTTCATTCGCATTTCGATATTTTTAAATGATTTTTTTTTTCTGCATTAGATACCTGAGGTCGATCTCTACAAAGGTCATTTTCTACTTTTTAGATTTTGTTTACAGTTTTTTTGTTTGTTTTTTTTAGCATTCTTTCACTATCGAAACCGGTTTGGAAAGTTAAAGTATTCTCATAAAAAAATGAAAAAAAAAACTGCAATCAAAATGGAAAAAGTAAAAAACGGACTTTGAAGTGATCGACCACAGCTATTCAATGCAAAAATCTTTTAAAAATATGAATATGCGAACGAGATATTTAAAAAAAATTCCCAATAGGATTAACAGTAGCGAGCGGATGTTTTCGCATCATTAATGTTACAAAAAAGCAATATAAAATATGTTACTTAAATATGTAATTTTGTAAAAAAATATTTTCTTTTATAACAGAACTGAATTCATAAAGAGTTATTTTGAAAAAAAAAAAAAATCTAGCATAATTTAAGCACGACATACGGTTTTACTTTCTTTTATTTTTATTACAAAAAATTTAAAGAAAGATTTGTACCTTTTATATTCACTATTGTTTTCACTAACAAACACGAGGATTTCGATACCACAAAGTCAATGTGACTTCATCGGCATGTCACGACGATTTTATTGTGTAAATTTACGACTTGCGTGACGTGGAATCCACGTTGTAGGGATGTACCTAAGATGCCATTTTCTTTGTTTTTAACTTCGTTTGTGGTATCACATAAAAGCATATTCTTTTTCCAATCACATATTGTTTGCAGTTAAGTACTGTTATTAAAGAAAATATTTTTTTAAGTCTACAGCATCTCCTTCTGCATGGGGGAAAGAAATAATTTTTTCGCCATTGCTCTTCTTATATTGTTAATACAATAATATTTATTTTGATATCAATAAAAATTCTACAAAATTAAGGCTGAATAAAATATGAATCGTTTAAATAAATAAAGTGTTTTCATTCAGGCGTATTAAAAATATATATAAGTACTTCTTTTGATATGAATAAGGGGTATATAAATGCAATTTCAGGAAATAAAATAACATTTTGTAGAACGCTTACATCTTATCACAAACAATGTTATGTATCTACCGTCATGTTTATTGTATTGACATATTTGTCATAAATTCAATAATCAGGTTAAGCAATATTACAACTGACACATACGAGTGACTTAACGCTAAATTAAATATACCTACAACTGACGACTTGAAAGGTATCAAATAAAAATATTATTATTCGAACCAGAATCCACACAAAAATAAGTTAAATAGATACAAATAAAAATTCGGGTGTGAGATATTTTTCTAAAAACTTGAGTAAAATTCTCCGAATGCTTAGCGTTAAATAAATAGCATACGTATATTTTCATTTGGAAATAAATATTTAAATTCATTTGTATGTATATAAATAAGTACTATTTAACCCTTAAATGCCGGGTGTTGCTTTTCGGCAACATACCCAAATTAGGGTTTAAAATACTATTAGAATAATATTGAAGCTATAATGCCTAATGTTGCCAATAAAATACATTCTGAAAATATTATTAAATCGATTTTCAACATGTAGATGACAACACTTGTGCTGTTTAAGAATAAAGCTATATTTCTTTTTTAAATTGCTGCTACATGTTATTTTTGTTTTGTTTGGTAGCTTACGAAATATCCTATTTTGTTCTGCAGAGAGCAAGTAAAATTTATTTCTTATTATAGTTCCTAAAATTCTTGTGTGTCAACAATGTGAATAACATAATAGAATTTTATCAAGGAAAATTATTTTTTCAATTAAAAACCAGTATTACCGATTAGTAACAAACAGTTTTTTAGCCGTAAACCATACTTAAAACAAAATATGATTTTTTAAAGTATTTTCCCATGATTTATTTAAAAAATGAAAGCCGAAAAACATTATTACAATGATTTTTGAAAAATCAGACATTTAAGGGTTAAGCTAATTTAAATATTTTTTTTTATCGTTCACATTTTGAGCATACCGGGTGATTCAAAAAAGTCCGGTGCGAAAGTAAAACGCGAAAAAAAAAAAAAAAAAAAAAAAAAACTATGTGCCGGAGACACATGCGGTTTGCAGATAAATATTCAGCGTGGTACGGGATTTTGTATGGCAAAAAAAAAAAAAAAAAAAAAAAAAATTCAAAATCTCGATAATAGAGGGCGATATTACAGTTATTGCATGGAATAATTCCGTATTGCTTACATAACGAAAGATTTGGATACAAAAACATTAGGGAATTCTGCACATACACTTTTTTGTATCCAAACCTTGCGATCTGTAACCAATATGGGATTATTCCATGCAATTAGCTGTAATAGCGCCCCCTATTATCGAGATTTTGAACTAATTTTTTGTTGCCATACAAAAATCTCGTACCATGCTGAATTTTTATCTGCAAACTGCATATCTCTCCCACCCATAAATCCTTTTTTTTTTTTTTTTTTTTTTTTTTTAATCACGTTTTACTTTTGCACCGGACTTTTGAATCCCCCGGTATATATAGCAGCATATTATCATATTAGTCATAAATTTTATAGATATGTACTTGGCATAATGTGGCAACAATTTAAACTGCTGTTTGGTGATTTGGGACCTGCTTTGAAGCAGCAGTTATGTATCTACCGGCGTGTTTTCTATTTCGATAGAAAAGATAGCAAAAGATATTTCTTCCGTATCATTTTGATTCATGCGCACAGACTGTCATGGTGCGCCAGACAAAACTATAAAATATGCAACTTTGAAAACCTGTTTTCTAATTTTAAAATAAGAAAAATATTTTTAACTCCTCAAACACATTTGTTTTCTTTTTAAAACGTTTAATTTGTGGCTATAAAATTACGATTATTTAATCTTAAAAGTTTAATCATTCCCCAGATAAAGATCATTTTTGTGCTTCATAAATTGTTTCAATAATCTGTAGCATAGTTTCATATCAGAAATGATTATTAAATTTCCTTTTTCTGTTTATTTATCTGAGATTAATTACCGTTTCTTTTCCTTTTGTTAGTTTGATGCATCATCTAATCAAGGACGGTAAAAATTAAAGAATGAGCTGTTTTGGATATAATATCAAGAAACTAACAAGATGAATTTTAATTATGAAAAGAGTAGAGGTAAGTGTTGACATCGAAATTAACTGTTTTATTATTATTTTTTTGCAACTGATAGTAGATAAAATAGTCTTAGAGGTGACCCTTTAAATAAAACTTCAGAGGAAAAAAAAAACACTTAATTATAACACAGAAAATTTATCAAATTTATTTAGTATTCTTAGAAACAGAAAAATGTGATTTCTTTTTTACGCTCTTTTCTTTGAATGAAGTTGGTTCATAAAGATAGAATTTTGTAATAAATTTTCCTCTCACTTCCTGATATGTTAGTATTATACGAATTAAGTGTACTGGTGTATTTGAGATGACAAAACAGCATTTTAATATTTTCAGAACTTACAAGGGACCCTACACTAAAGGTACACTGTTAAAAATATCCCTGTAAAATTATGGGCAGAGGCCGGCAGCAGAGATTACAACCATACCCCGTAAAAAAAAAAAAAAAAAAAAAAAAAAAAAAAATCCATGCCCATTATTTTGTGCACCCAGTAATTTTACGGGGCAAAGATATAATGCACTTCAAAACACAATAACACTTTACTTATTGTTCCGCAGCACGTTAGATAATAATCACAGAATCGCTTTTTTTAGCGGGTTAAAAAATATGTTACGGTCGCGGTTAAGTGACATTATTTTTTGAAACACGACTAAAATGAAGGGTTACACCCTAGTGGAGGAAAATGTATGGTCTCGTACCGTATTGTTTTAGTGGATCAGACCGTTTTTCATCAAACAAGGCTGTTGCCCGTGAAAATTGAAGAGCAAACGCTCATAAATTTACAGTTTTTTCTGAGAGTGTACAGTCGTGGAAAAAAAAGTAAACACCCCCTTCTAACTCTGCAACAAATTATTCTAGAAGAAAGTTACAGATACCAAACGATTGGAAATAAAGTCTACTTTTAAATGATGTATATAAAATTTGTTTAGGGGGCCATCTACAAATCAAAACTATACCAAACTTTGTTTATTTTTAATAGTTTGGTATAGTTTATATAAATATTATAATATATATGTAGGATTTAAATTTAAACATACTTTATTTTCTTTATGACGTACATGATAAACAAATTAACTGATGCTCTGGTATTTTTATTATCCATAATTTGAAAGCACGAGTAATGAAAATTCACAATCACGAGATCAAGGTTTGGACATATTCAAAAATTAGAAAAGAGTCAGTCTAAAAAATAATGTTGTGCATGAAGCAGCGGCTCATTAGATGCCAAGGAAGGTATTGTTAAGCCTAATCAAATTATTCGTAAGAAATATGTTGTAAGTTTTAAGTAAGAAAGATGCTGTATTTAGAAAAGTATCAACGAAGTGATGTAAAGTTACCCTTATAGAATTGTATTAAAGTGTACGTATTGTGATTCAAACGTCTACTTATTTAAATTATCTATATATTAACATTTTACAAACAATAACTTCTACAAATTTGGGGGCTCGATGCCGGGATTTTAAGCGACTATTAGTGGAATAAATAGTAAAATATTAATCGAAGAGAAATTGTTGTCAATCGCCAGTGTCAAAAAATGGATTGTGAATGAACAAGGCAAGTGTGTAAAAACCGTAGTCATATTTATCCAAGTACAACTTTGAAAAACATGGTATCCTTAAATAAAGCTAAAAGAATTGATCTAATAGATCTCTGTGAGGAATGCGGAATTCAACCACCAGAAAAACCGACAATCCATGTCCTAATAAAGCTAATTAAAAACTGGGAAGATTACGATGAAGATTTTATAAAGGACCGCCTAGAAGTAATTGTGGCAGCTAGAAAAGCGGAATCAGAACTTGAAGAAAAGAAATTAAGAGCAGAGACTGAAGAAAAGAAACTAAAAGCGCAATCGGAACTTGAAGAAAAGAAACTGAAAATGGAAATGGAAGAGAGAAAATGGAGAATAGAATTGGAAGAAAAAGATCGCGAAAGAGAATTTGAGATTAAGAAAATACAACTACAAGAAAATTCAAGACAGCACATCGATGTGGACACAAGGACAAATTCAGGTAAGCAATATGAATTGCTTAGATTATTAACAAAATACGATAGTACAAATGATATTAGTTTATACTTGGCTATGTATGAAAGGCAAATGGCGCAAACGGGTATTGATAAAAAAGAATGGGTCAACTATTTAATTAACCTAATGCCATTAGATGTGATTAATATAATAACCAGGGAGAGTGAACCCGAAATGCAGGATTATGACTATATAAAAAGTATTCTTTTAAAACGGTACAAACTATCGCCAGAAGAGTTTAGGCTGAATTTTTTCTCACTCAAAAAAGAGCCATCGGCTAATTGGCGCGATTTCGCTTATGAGATCAAGGTATATTTTAAACAATGGATCGACGGCCTTGAAATAGATAGCTTTGAGGAATTATCGGAATTAATTGTAGTTAATCAAATTAGGCATAATTTACCTGCGGAAACAAAGACACATTTTGCAGAGGAATTGTTAATAATAAAAAAGATAGACGAATTAGTAAACAAATTAGATATTTACGAAACGGCACGAAGGGTTTGCAATAAACAAGCTATAAGGAATACAAGTGGGAGTTTGGAGGATAAACGATCGAGAGTGGCTGACTACGCCAATTCGAAAAGGCGCCAAGTTGACAATAGGCACAATGTGAACCATGGAAGAAACGAGGCACATATAATATGTTATAATTGTGGCAGACCTGATCACGTGAGTAAGAATTGTACCATGGGAAGTAAAACACAACAAAATTATTCAAATTATAATCCGCAACGTAATCAAAATTGGCGAGAAACGAAATACCAAGATTGGAGCCAAAACACGCAAAGAAAAGTAGTTAATACGGGCACGTTAAATGGAAAGAAAGGAAGAATCCTGAATATTCAAGGAATAAAAACAAACATAATAATCGATACAGGGAGTGATATTTCAATCGCCAATTCAAGATATCATACGGCAATAAACGCGCCAAAGTTAACCAGCGACAGTATATCTATATCGGGCTTAGGTGGAGAAGAGATTAAACCAACGGGTTATTTCTTGCATAAAGTTTATGTAGATGGTATAGAAATACAAGATAAATTTTACGTGGTGCAAGAAGCTGACTATGATTTAATAATAGGTAGAAAAGCAATCGAAGGCCTGACGTTAAAAGTAGAGGAAGATGTTGTTAGAATAATAAACAACAATACAGTACGAGTAGGTTACATAAAAATTAATAAAGTCCCTTTCAAAACAGATGAAGTACACTGTAAAAAATTTTGGTCAAAAATTACGGTACATATACTGGCAACTTTGTGACCAGCACATATACCGTAATTTAACTGGACGGTATATGTACCGTAAAATATTTAAAGTATATGTACTGTAAAAAAATATTCATACAGCATATATACCGTATGTTAAATACACAGTATATGTACCGTAAAAAACATTTATACAGCATATATACCATAGGTTAAATATACAGTATATGTACCGTAAAAATATTTATACAGCATATATACAGTATATATACTGTAAATTAAATGTGTGGTATATGTACCGTAAAAGCATTTATAATCAGTATATGTACCGTAAATGAAATATATGGTATATATACCGTAAAAGTACAGGATGACCCAAAAAAGCTCCCACATTTGACAGGATAAAAAAATGGACTGCAGAGAGAAATTTGTTTGTTCAAAAATATAGAATAGGTACGACGAGAGTATAAAATGACTATCTTTCAGAAATGATGTCTGGTAAGTGTTGTCCATTGCGAGTAATACACAATTCAAGGTGATCTCTGGAATCTATCACCACAGACGCCTCGTCTTGTGGAATACCTGCTACTTCCACCTGAATATTAGTCTCTTGGGGTCAGAGAAAATGTAGGTCTTATGCCTCAAGAGTAATTCAAGCAGAGGTAGCAGCTTCCACAAGACATGATATGTCAGATGATGATAGATTTCAGGCATCGTCTTGAATTGTGTATTGCTCGCAATGGACAACACTTACCAAACATCAGTTAAAAAACATAGTCATTTTAATCTCTTGTCATGCCCATTGTATATTTTAAAACAAACATAGTTTCGCTCTCCAATCCTTTTTGTTTTATATTATCCTGTCAAATGTGGGAGATTCTTATGGGTTATTCTGTAATCAAAATCGACGGATATACAGGGAAAGCACAAAGTCTTATCCTTATTATAAAAATTTATCATGGAGAAAATTATTATTAGATATGTATGGATACATTTAAATACTTTTATAAAGTTTTTAATAAGACCATTTGTAGGTTATCAATTTGTATAACGATGTAATGAAAAATACCTTTTAGTAAAATTAAATTTACTCTGGATTAATAAATGGCCATTGTTTATATAATGAAGAGCAAACAATGTAGCATATGAAAAGTATACAAAATCCATTTTATTTTTATTTTCAAACATATTAAATTTTCTGTACTTGTTTCAAAAGGAATTTTATCTGTCATCAATTGTTGAAATAAAAGAAAATGTTTAAAAACAATGTTTTATGGTTTAAAATGTAACTAAGAACAATGAAGTGCACAATTACACTTACATAGCTGCCAACTACTACACCTTTTTATACTTATTTTATAACACTATTTTAAAACAGTTGTTGTTGTCATACTCTAGGTTTAAATATATGACGAAAATTACTATTTCAAAATAGCAATATAAAAATAATATAAAAGGTACAGTAGGTGGCAGCTATGCACTTAGAGGATTAAAAAAAAAAAAAACAATAGAAATTCAAAAAAAATAGTGCCCACATTTGTGGACATTATGACAATTAATGGTAATTTATGAGTGAAATGATTTCTTATAAAATAAAAAAACTAACATTAAATTTTTTCTTACATTTCTATAAGTTCTTTAAACTTAATATACTTAATAGATTTGATATTTTTATCAAATATTAACGATTTGTTCAAATAATTTAACAACACTGACTGCCAAAAAATTACTTCACATTTTTTTTTTTTTATTATTATTATTAAACTGTACATTGATGCAGCCAAACCATAAAATTTTTACTTCTCTTTTTGAGGGATTCTGTAGTGAATCAGTTACCAAATTTTTGTCCCTTTTATTATTTGACTAATTATATTTACAAAAACTAAACATCCACATATGTCGCCAAGGGCTTGAAGAGGATAAAAATTACAGTTTCAACGAATAAAGAAAAATTAGTAATTGGCCAAAATTTTATAATTTCTTCTGAGATTTTTGTTACGTACTTGGAAATTAGATTTTTTTTTTTTTTTTTTTTTTTTTTCCTCAACATACAAATCTAAATTTTCTTACTTTCAGTTAAATGTTTAAAACTGCCACTGTCAAGCAAATCGCCACTTATGTAATTTTTTTATTTTTTTTATGGCAAAATGGGTGTTTCATTATTCTTTCAAAACTTAATATACAGTTTAAAACTTAGAATATTAATAATAGACATTAATTAGGTTTTAGAATAATTTTTTAGCTGAATGAGTTATTAATATTTAGATTTCTGGCTGATATAGAAAAATACACAAATCATATCAAGATTTTTTAAACAAAGCTCTACCCGATAAAAAATTTCTAAATACCTAAAAGTTCAAAAACTCACTTCGTGTCATTTGTTTCTTTTAACAAACAATACACCTGTATAAAAATTAAACAATTTCTAAATATTCACATTTTATTCTATAAATGACACAATTAGTTGTAGTACAACCATTTATTATTTAAAAACTGTTCAAATTCTGCTGTTTTTAATAGCTTTTCCCTCCCGAAATTTTGAAATCAATCTACTGAAAATCCTAAAGGTAATGTTACTTTAAATTTAGAAAAGTAGTTTGTAAGAAAAAAATGTCAAAAGTGTATCGGATATCCATAGGAAAATGAAAGATGTAATGAGTATATCATAAATATTTTGGATTTCTTTAAGTATACTCCAACTTTAAATATTTATTTAAAAAAATTAACAGTTTTAGAAATTTAAGAAATGTATTTAATTTTTGTTTCTGCATTTTTATTGAGAATGAAACATTGATGTTCTTTAATGCAGATGTCCATAACTTCTGCAATATAAATTTATTATCGATCAGAATTTTTTTTGTTTTAACCCTTCGTACTTCTATGTCGAGTCTGACTCGACATGATCTTTCTTAAGCTAAATGATGTGATAAAAAGTGATAAAATATCTTTATTTAGATTGACGAACATTTCATCGCACAAATGGCAACATTTTCAAAATCATTCATGATAAAAAATATTTTCACAAAAAATTTAAAAACAATAACTTGGTAAACAATGTCATGAGACATCATGCATATGCAAACATAAAATTAAATACGATTTTTTTATGTTTGCACTGATTTTCATTATGCATGATGTCTCGTGACATTGTTAACCAAGTTATTGTTTTAAAATTTTGTGAAAATATTTCTATCATGAATGATTTTGAAAATGGAGGTTTAAAGGTCAAAAACTGTTAAATAAAATACAATTTTCTATAGCAAAAATAAATAAATAAAAACTTATATTTCTTAAAATCACCAAAGAATATTTCTTTTATTAAAATAGTTTTTAAAAGGCAGTAAAATTATCACTGCATATTTATTTAGAAAAAAAAAAAAAAAAAAAAAAAAAAATCATTTAAAGCTGTCGTTAAATTCAAAAGAGCTAATTTCTGACACATTTTTTTAATCAATTTTCGTTCAGAAGTGCATGAAATTTCCAATGTACAATTTTTTTAATTCAGAAACTATAATTGAAAGACATTTTTTTTTTTTTTGGTAAATGCATAACATCTTTCAGAAAATACTATTAAAATACACCTTTCAGCCGAATTCTCCACGCAGGTCAAGAAAAGTAAAGAAAATTGGTTGTTATGAGCAAAATTGCTTTCAACTCAAAAGATAATTTATCAAAAAATGGAAAATTTATTTTCATTCCAAATCACTAAATAGTCAGGGTTGCCAACTTTATACCTTCATGTTTAAAAATGAGTTTAAAATTGTGTCAAAGTTTTATGTTATTAAGCAGGGTATTTGAGAACCATATTAAAGTTCAAGCATAAATATTTTAGAACATTTAGAAAATAAATTAATTTCCTTATGATTTACAAATATTTAAAACAAGCAATTAAAATATAGAAAGAAATTTATTACAATGATTAAATTACATTAATGTACACAGTTCTAATATTTATGTATACAATGTTTTCTTTTCCATTTACTAATTACAAATTCCAGTAGTTTTGGCCATCTTACAGCATTATGTTATCTCTGTCATTTGATTTGCTCTGTAGTTTATTCCACACACAGGATTGATCAACTTAAGTACCTTAAAGAAAAAGAGTGGTTCATTCAACATGGATGTAAGCACTAAAATAAATTTTCGAAGAAAATACAAAAGTGACTTGTAGAAAAGGTTACATAAAATCATCTTAAAAGGATATTTCAGTCACACCAAGAAAAAAAAGGTTAATGTTAATCTTACGGGGGTGTTATTTTCAAATTTCTCGCTTTGATTTTAATATTTCAAAATGATTTTTTATTTATTTATTTAGTATTTAGTATAGATGAGGGTGATCTACAACCGAGCTGGCTTTTATTTTTCTGATTTTGGTCATAGTTTTTAAATATTAGGATAGTTTCAAATTCAGAAGCGGTTTTGAAAATTAAAAAAAAAAAAAAAAAAAATGAAAAAAAAAATTGAAAAAGTAAAAATTATCCCAGTTGTAGATCGTCTTCAGCTATCCTATGCAAAAAATCATTTAAAAATATTAAAATTCAAACGAGATATTTGAAAATAATGCTCCCATAGACTTAACATTAGCGTTTTTGTTTTTCCACATGACTAGTGTGGACTCTTAAGAGCCTACGCCAGTCACGCGGATAAATGCAAACATTAATGTTAAACCTATGGGAAAAATCTTTACAGATTTCTTACTTGTATTTCAATACTTTTATATTAGTTTTTTGCATGCAATACCTGTTATTGTTGTGTATGTACTTTTTCAACTTTTGTAGCAATTTCTGTATACGAGAATAGTTTCACTTTCAAAACCACTTCCGAAAGTAGAAATATCCGCATATCAAAAAACTGTAAAAAACATTGAAAAAGTAGAAATGCACAATAAATGTTAACCTCAGGTACCCTGTCGCCCCCCCCCCCCAAAAAAAAAAAAAGAGAGAGAGAGAGAATCATTTAAAAATATTAAAATAGGAACAAGAAATCTGTAAAGAAGGCTGCCATAGGATTAACATTAGCTTGAACATTTCTTTTTGTGCCTAGTTTAGGCTTGTAAGGCTTAATTATTTTGCATGCGATACCTGAAGTCAAAACCTGTTGCTGTGTGTATGTACTTTTTCAATTTTCATAGCAATTTCTGTATACGAGAATAATTTCACTTGCAGAACCACTTCCAAAAGTAGAAGTATCCACATATTAAAAAAACTAAGAAACATCGAAAAAGTAGAAATGCACAATAAATGTTAACTTCAGATACCCTGTGTTTCAACCCCCCCCCCCCCCCCCGCAACACACACAAAAAAAGAAAGAATCATTTAAAAATATTAAAATGGAAACAAGAAATCTGTAAAGAATAGTGCCATAGCATTAACATTAGCTTGAACATTTCTTTCTGTGCCTAGTTTAAACTCTTAAGGCTATGTGTTTAAACAAAAATGGAAATGTCAGAGCTGAAATCATTAATTTTATACATTCTCTCAACAAAGCACACTTCTTTTTACTATTTATACAACTTTTATAGAGTAATTTCAAATCATTGCAATAGTTAATGATTTCTTTTTCACTCACTCCATCTTATAATTTATAAACCATAATGATTATTACAAGATGGTATGCTGCCATAACTGTCTGGTCCAAAACATCATCTCAGAGTTTCTTTAAGGCTCTTTTCAAATCTAACAGAGCTTATTTCTAATGTATTCTTGTAATTCTTTTTTTTTTTCCAAAAAGGCATGAAACAGGCAGGTGTTTTTATTCAAAAGCTATGCGATCAAAAGATGTTTTCCCTTTTTTGGTAAAGGCAGAAAATAATTCAGAAATACTGTCAAAGTTGCCTTTAGAGGAGAATTTCCAGGCTTGGTACTGCACGAGAGAAAAAAGAAAAAGCAGTTGTCATTTATAACTGGATAAGTAATTTGTTTATAAAAAAAATGGAAAACTCATTTCAATTCCAAATCACCTCAATAGTCCAGCCTGCCAATTTTATACCTTTACGCTTAAAAATGAACTACAAAATGTGCCGGAAAGTTTTGTGTTGTTGAGCAGGCGCCAAAAGCAACAAGAAAAGAAGTTCGGGAAAACATTCTGTATTTTGAAGCAGCCATATCAGATTTTAAAATATACATATAAGGACAAAAATACCCATTTATTTTGGGTACTTTCCTGGTCCTAGTTGGGCTATTTGTTTTAAAAGTATTAATATTTATTATTTTAAAGAAATATATTGTGAATGCTGATTTTGTGAGTCCTTCTCAGAAGTCTGCATCCACAATCTCCAATTGAAAATTACAAAAAATTATCCTCTTATTCCTGAAGTGTTTTTCCATTTCCAGCGATATCTAGAGCTAAATATATTTACTATTTAAAGTATATATATATATATATATTCTAGAAGCCCTCTGACAAATTAAATAGATTCCCCCCCCCCCCCCCAGTACAATTTCAGATGTAATTTTGTGTTGAATTACAAACACCTTGAAAACTTTTTATATTTGATTAATTGGTGCCCCGGTAGCAGAAAGTTCAAGACAGGAGGAGACAGTCATCACAGACTTTTTCTTTCCTTTTTTGTAGATTTTTTTCCACTGAACATTTTGCTTTATTACTTAATACACAAAAACTTAAAATTATTACTAATAAAAATGAATAAGCACATAAAGACATTACAGGTAACAGATTGATTAATTAACACTTCAGTTGTAAAATATTTTACCTGCAAATTATTTTCTTCCCTTGAAGTACTGTTGCAGGCATTAATTACTTCAAAACTAACATAAGTATTTTATAAATTGATTGAAGAACAGTTATACCATTAATTTTTCAATTGAGTTAATGAATTAATTTTGAAAAAGTAATTAAAAAATATTACAAAAATTTCCAGTTATATATTTATACATATACAACTTTAAAAAAATCTTCAACATTAAAAATTAGTAGGAGTGAGAATTAGGCAAAAAATTCTTTGATAGAAGAAATCGCCTATTAGCTTGTTAAATGATTAAGAATTAGAAAAATCCTTAATAGCTTTTAAAGGAAACCGACTATTGAATTGATTAGCATAAAAGTTATTGGTTTTATGATTACCTAGTAATATTTTAAAAATTTGACAAATTGGAAGAAAAAAAGGGGTGGGGGGTATTTTATTTAGTTCAAAATATCCTGTAAATTCTGATTTTTTAAACTGATCTGCCTGTTGGTTTATATTTTCAGACTCAGATTAAAATACATTAGAAAGGGTTATATTTAACCTAGGCAGTTATCCTTATAGTAGCAGAAACTCTCCCTTTTTACTAATAACTCAAAAATGTGCATCCTAACAGATTTAGATATTTTTTAATAGAGAAATTTAATTTAACATTAATCTTTTAATAATTTTTAGCTTAAATTTACCATCTTTAACTGAGCATATAATTTTAAGATGAAACATTGAAATAAAAAACTTCCCCCTCCCATACAATACACAGTACTAAAATATGCAATATATATTTTTGATACACTATTATACTTATTACAACATATTTTGACTTAAATTTTAAATATTTTTTATAAAAAAAAAAAAAATCAGCAAGAACTTTGTAAAAATAAAATTAAGTTATTTAAATCATGTTGCTAAAAAAACAAAGCTAAACACATTTTTAGCAAAATTTCAAACGCTAATAAAGTGGAAAATATGTTACAAATTGACAACACTATTGATTAGAAAAAAATAAAAAAGCTATATGTCATCTTGTGAAATTATTTGCATTCTGATATCCCCCTCCTCCTCCTGCAGAGAAAGGTGGATTTCTCTAAGGAAGGGAACACCACCAAAGGCCTATGAAGAAAGCAATTATATAATTCATTCTCTAATACCTTACTCAGTTGTACTGGGAATTTATAAATTACTATTAAAAATTATTCAAACAACTCAAACAGTTAAAGTCCTATGAGGAGTATAGGTGCAGATTCCCAAAATCAGTAAGGTGCTAGTGGCTGCTAACCCCCCCCCCCCCCCCCCAAAAAAAAAAAAAAAAAAAAATCCAGTCGCCACATTGTGAAACAAACACATACATACAACAGTATTTATATACAGAAAACTAAACAAAAAAAACTCAGGAATTAAAAAAAATGAAAAATAATTGAACAACACACGTACAATAACAACCAGACTAATTACTTCAAATGTGTATATTTAATTAAGCAGAAAATTCTGGAAATTTGTATATTAAGTATAATATAAATCTTAAACTACGTACTGTCAGAAGATAAAGTTGAGCAAGATATGTAGAAAATAAGCAAAAATGATAGTAGGAAATATCAGGAAAACAATATTTCTTATTTTGATTTTGTCATACAAAAAATTGAGAATGTGTCCGATTATTTAACACTATAAAAATCAAAATTTTCAGTCATTTGTTCTGCTATAAGGAGAGATTATCTTACAAAAAAAATATAAATATATATGGCGACTTATACAGGCCAAATTAACACTAGCCACCGGCCACCTTATGGTCACTTTCCTACAAGGACAGACTAAAATTTTTTTGCATTTTATTATGGATTGTACTTTTCTTGTTTGCATTATGTTTATATTAACATATTTATATGGGCTATTTAATTTTAGCTTAATAAATTTTAACAAAAGTTTACTGCTTATGCTTTTATATAAAAAAGTGGCGACTTATAAAACTCTTATTACTGGCTACTAATGAAATTTCAATTTCTCAGTTCTACCGTTTAGCGACTTAGACGGTGAAAGTTAGGGGTCACAGCAAACAGTTTAGTCGCCTTGTGACATCTGGTGACTGTGAATCTGCACTTATGAGGAGCAGGGAATCATGATTTTTTTCTTTATATATATTATATATATATATAAAAGGATTATTCAGGGGGGAGGGGTTAAAAAGTTTTTTAAAAATTTCTAACTGGAAAGAAATAAAAAGTACATTTAACAATGATAATAATGAACCCCTTATTTTATCTAAATTATATGTGAATTAAATGCATCTACAGATAAAATTATACTATTAGTAATAAGCAAAAGCCATTATTTTATTATTAGCATTATGGTGTTTGAAATATTACACTGAATAAATCAAGCTGTTAATTAAAAAAAAACTGATAAAATATCAATTTTAATTTGTGTTAAATTTTATTTATTTATGAAAATTTAAAAAAAGAAATTATGATCAGTGTATGTGTAATTTAAAAAAAAAAAATTCATATTCAGTCAAATCCACTATTTATATAACCATGTAGCGAGTTCGGTAGCAAAAAGTTCAAGAATGGAGACTAGCGTCACAAATTTTCTTTTCTCTTTTGCAGATTATTTTTCCATCAAACCATTATTTTGCTTTGTATTATCTATATATATATTACGCTAACGTACGTGGCACAGAAATCGCGATTATTTGTTATTGTTTAATGGCAACGCCCGAGAGTCGCATCTGATTGGCTATTGTGTAAGAGTCCTTGGCAGGATTTATGGCGATCGGGTTTGTTTTGTTTACGTTTCGCGGTTTCGGTGCGATATCTTTCGCTGCAATTATGTAGCTTCAAAATATCATTTGAAATGCCCATAAAAAATCTCGGTGAATGCTTGAAAGTGAAAAAGAAGCCGAATTCAAGTCGGATCGAAATAGATTCGACCTCCAAATAGAGAACGCCGTTAAGCAATCGGCAAAATAGGCTTAATAACTGTAGCATGCACGCGGTGCTTCTGAAATCAAAATTACTGAAAACGTTCCGGGGCATGCATAACTGTGGGTGAAACGTGCAATTCTGCAAAGCGCTGTATTGAAATGCGAATTAAACAGCAGCAAGAATTTAAAAAAATGTTGTCACGACGTAAAAAGTAATTTTGTACGGACAGGTAGTTTTGACTGTACGGACCTGCGATACGAATTTCAGGTTCATTTAAGAATATTATCCCCCCCCCCCCCCACACACACACAGAAATAAGATACAATAAAACCTGCTTAGACGGAAACGAAAACGACCAGTGATAAATTACGTTTTATGAAGGTTATTTAAATTGAACAAAGCATAATAGTATTTTTTTTTTCTTGGGCAGGGGGGGGGGGGAGCTGGAACTTTCTTTTTTTCGTTTATTGCAGAATTCCGTTATAAACAGACTTTACTCTATTAGAAAATAAATTTGCTGGATGGTACTTTAAAAAAAAATCTATATAGTAATACTTGCTTACAATTTTATTTTTTTTTTTTCAGTATTGCACTTTATGTTGTATTTGTGATTGCTTTTTCATATAAAGATTTTAAATAAAAAAATAAATTATTGAAAATATAATTACATTTTAATTAAATTCATCAGTTAATTTGGAATAAAAAAGTTTAAAGTATGAAACATATAAAAATTAAAAAACTTAACCTTTGACTTTACACAACTTTGGAATTGAACAAGAGTCGGGCCCAGGTAATTTGCACCGTCTCCACCCCCCCCCCCCCCCCCCTCTGTACGGACCTGCGATAAAAATTTCAGATTCATTTTAAAATATTATTACGGGCCCGGGCAACGCCGGGCGTGTCAGCTAGTATTTAACTTAATGCAAAAACTTAAGTTTCTCTTTAATAAATGTGAATAAAAGACATAAAAACGTTACAGGTAGGTGTTTAATTAACACTGCAATTGCAAAAAATTTACCTGCAGATTATTTTCTGTCTCTGTAGTTACTCCTGCAGACACTTTGAGAATTTTCTGCTACTGGGATAGCGAATGCATATGATAGTTCAGGTCTATTCCTCCACCATACTTCAAAGATAAAATTGGGTAGCCATATTCCTCCTCCATTTCAAATTTTCTGTTATTGGAAATTAAATACATATTATTAAGGACTGAAATATACCAAATGAAAAAAAAAAGGCTTTATACAAGCCATTTTATCCCTAAATATTAATATTTTTTCTGGATTGCTTCTCAAAAGCTATGAAAATATTATGTTGTTAACTCCTAAAGATTTTAAAGAGTTTGGACGATAATGACAATTTTTTAACCAGAAGACCCCTCCCTTTTCCAGCATATTTCAAAATTACTCATTAACGAAAAGGAAAACATGCAAAAAGGAAAATACAAAACATCATCATCATTTGCTTCATTCTCTAAATAATAAGTTTGAAAACACAGTTATTAAGATTTTAGAGCACAAAATTACGCAGTCATTGTGATTTCAAAGATCTCGAACAGATGACAATTACAACTTACTCTTCCCATAAAACTTCCAATATTGAGAAAATATGAAATTATGGATTGAAAGGAAAACCTCTTTGGTCACCCCAGTGGCTTTTATTGGTATTAACTGGCTTTTTTTTTTTTTTTTGGCCATAATTGGCTTTTATACAGCAAAGCATTTTAACACACTAGAAAATAAGATACAGCTATATTATTCATTGCAAAAAGCATAGGAATAATATATATTCTGTAACTGGGTCCAAAGCCAAAAGTTAGCATCAAATTTGAGCGTTTCATGCAAAAGTGTGGTTAAAGTTTATGAGAGTTACACAAGATTGAAGACACTCTTAATGCTCCAAACACGCTCTTAGATCCTTCAAAAACTCAAGAGGGAAAAGAAAGAGAAAAAAAATGGAAATTTTATTATTTCAATCCTGACATGTAAGATTTGTGCTTAGAAAAATATAGAAAGTATTTTCAGATATTAAAATATTAAACGAGAAGTTATTAATCCTGATAGTAAATCTAAGATTGGAAGATCCCCCCCCCCCTTTCTCCATTACTTGGACATTTTCAAAAAACTGATTTCAGACAGAAAACCCTGCACCCTTGACTACATTCTGGATATTTTTATTTATTGGATATTTTCCATTAAACCAATGCCATTATCGCCAAGTAATATAGTTGGTACCAATCGGGGAAAATTTGAAAAAAAAAAAAAAAAAAAGTAACATTGTTAAGGTAAAAAGTGATCACTTAAACATAACATTTGAAAATTATACACTTTCACAATCTGTTTTATTATATTAATCAAAATTATACACTTTTAAAACAAAAGAACAAATAAACATTATACAAAAATTAAAAATAAAGCACATTTAAAAATCAAGAATTAAACTATAAATTTCTCTTAATATTGCAGTAAACATTTAATTTTTGGAATAAAAACATCTCCATATTGCTGTGATAAGACTGTAAATAATGATTAATAGTTGTTTTAGTATACACCATTTTGTGATACCCCCATAATCTCTAAACAGAAACTATCTAACATATCTTCAGTTTGGGGTCAATAAAATTATACAGTAAAACCTCCACTTAATTTTTTCTTTTTTTTAAAAATAATCTGGTATACTGACTCATAACTTACTTTAAAAAATTGTCTGCACAATGTAAATAATTCTGTGTATTATTTTTTAAATAACCTAATTTTATGATCTGATTTCCTATACTTAGATGGTAAATTTAATTGAAGCTTACTTTTGTTCCTTTTTTTTTTTAAATAAATTCACATAAAAAACAGAACTAAATGAATAATTCATATAAGCAGCATAAAAATTCATCATGTTTGTCAGTACCATGCAGGGTTGGCATGGTTTAAACCAAATGGGTTTTTTAGAACAAATCTAATGTAATATTTTCTTTTTTTTGTAATTTAAGTGTTTTAAATTATTGATAGAAATAATTTCTACTTTTAATACTTTATCTAAGCAGTCTACATGAGACATAATGAATTTAGGTCATGTTTGTGTGAATGTAGGATAAAAATTAGAATGAGTTGATGTACTAAGCGAGTTATCTTAAACCACGTCAATATTAACAGAGATAAAACATATTCAGTATTCAGCATAAAATATTATCAATTAAAAAATACAGATTATTTATGGCAGTTAATAACATAACACAATGACCTTTAAGATTTTGGCCAAGTAGTAAAAGAAAATTTTCTCAGTTGGGGAGATTATCCTTTAAGAATTTAAAAAAGAATTTCAAGATATGAAGTTGAATGAGACGACATGCAAAAATTATATGTCAGTTATAGCATTCAATAATATCAATCTTTTTTGTTACAGAATTTAATGGCCAAAAATGTTAAAAGAAAATAACCAGCAGTATTCGAATATATATAAAAAAATTTCTTTAGCAACCACAGATACTGATATTTATATAAAAAAGTTAACCATTTGAAGATACTACCTTCAAAATATTTTTTTATAGTTAAATTAATGATTAGGTGAAGAAGAAAATATTAAAATGTTCAGTGAACTAGTTTAGACTTCAATAAGATTTTTAATACAGTCGAACCTCGTTAACGCGAACACTCAAGGGGAAACTTTTTATGTTCGTGTTATCAGAACTTAATTACATTACATACAGCTGGACGAGGCAACAGGAAACAGTTCGTGCTAAAAGTAATTCGCGTTAAGCGTGTTTGTGTTAACGAGGTTTGACTGTATCAAGGTAGAAAAAATGTTCATAAAATAGTATATCTATAATTAATCAAAAAATTCGTCTTAAGATTTTCAAGATATCAAAGCTACACTGTGTAGAGCAGTTTATTCTTTCAACATAAGACATAGGTTACTAATGTTTAAAATGGAAATGAATTAAATTTTCTACATAACAGACTAATTATTTAATCAGGATATTTTCAAATGAAGTTATATTAAATAATATATAACAATGTTTATTTTTATCAACAAATATGCATCTACATGTATTAGGAAATGATATTTAAAAAAAAAAAAAACCTGGTTTAAACCAAATAAACAGTTGTTTTTTTTTTTTAATAATTTTTTTTTTTTTTTTTTGTTAACCCTGCTTATGTGTTGTCCTGGCAGCATAATTTTTTTTTCCAAGTGAGTTTGTCGTTCCGAACCGAAGCTCGCAATCTTATTGGTTGCTCAGTATCCAGTATGTTGTTCAACCAGATTTGGCGGCTTTGCACTAGTTTTGAGAAAGTACGTTACAGACAAATAAAGCAAAAATCGTTTTTTACAAAATAATGGGTAATCTGATCAATGTTATTAAATGCATTTTGTATAATTATAAATAATGATTTAGTAATATCTCTTCAATACTTTTTAAATTAATTTTTTGAACGCTATATTTTTATATCCAAGTATACTTAATACTAATTTTTATTTATTAAATAAAGACCAATGAAAGGTTGATTCTTTCTTAGTAGCATTAATTAGGTAAGTCTACAAAAAGTTTTGTTTCCTTATTTCAATTTAAAATATTTTTTTTTTCATAAGTTAGGCTGAAGTTGGTAGATGGGGCATTTGTGAACAGAACATATGGGGGCATATGTGAACAGTTCACAAGTGTATTTTTTAAGTCTGTGAATGCATTTTTTTTTTTTAAGTTTAAAATTTAATTACCCTTGTCAAATATTGAGCTATATATTCAATGTTTTTAGGATTGCTTCACAGTTTTAATTTACTGGAAGTTAGATAACAATTAAAAGTGACTCAAAAGGAGTAAGCATGTGTTCAATTTTACGAATAATTTCTTGTATCTATGTTGAAACATTTATTGATTTATTCACACAACTAGAGAGAGGGCATCTAATTAGTTTTTATCACAGTTTTTATTCACAAAAAAATATTTGTCTTATTTATGCATGTGTTCACATGTGCCCCAGGTATGTTCACAACTACCCCTCCACCGGGACACATGTGAACAAATTTAGACAATTTTTAGAATGATGATATAAGTTAGAAATTCTTGATAAATGCATCCAAAAGCTTGAGCAAAAGAGCAAACAAATTCTAAATATTCATATAAATCAATTTTTTGTTCAATAGCTCATAACAATTTTGAGAAATAGTCAAAAATATAAAAATTGTTCACATGTGCCTCCCTCTCCCCTACTGTTTTTCAAATACTACATAAATAATGCCAGTGTAAAAGAAATCTTATATTACTTAAAAACTGGCATTTTACAATATTACATCCCCCCACCTCCCTTAAAATTATAATCTTCATTTACTGTGTATTTAGTTTTAGTACAGCTTTCCAGTGTAAACCCAGCTATGTTTTAGTTTAAGATTATTAATATTGAAAGTGGTAATTTTTTTTTATGAAAGCTTTAAAACAGGTGAATTTTTTCATGTGTTTAAAAATTGTTTTCAACTAAGTTTTTCACAGAAAATTTACTTACATTTTTTGCAAAGTTTGTTTGTATAAATTTATATTTTTAAAAATACAGTTAGATAACTCTAAGAATCTATATTTTAGGAAAAGAAAGAAAAGAATAAATAATTTCAACTGCATATTATTATGAAAAGAATTTTTCCTAATAATAGTGATAAATTACAGCTATGTGAATAAAAATAAATATATGTTTCAAATTTTATATTAAATTTCCACCTGACCATTTTTATTAATTGGTATATCTATTGAAATAATTTTGGAATGAATTTTCATTTTTAAGAAGAGAATTTGCATTTAATTATTTTACCAATGATTTGCTTGGATTTTTTTTTCTCACACGATCCTGATTTTGCAAAATTGTGAACATTTGTAGGTACTTGTAAAAAATGCAATCAGAATTTTGTGAATTAGAAATGATATCTCAGTTCTTATTTAGACATTATTGAGAAGGTCTTTAACATATATATACAGCTAAATAACAGATTCATTGGTGATTTCAACTATTATGCAACAGGTTTTTTAAATTCTAAAATCATTACATTTGGGAAGGACTCAATTTCTAGATGAAAAATTTTCTGAAATGTCTATTTTTAAGAGAAAGAATTTTGTTAAGGCTGCTCAAATCCAAAAGGGCAACTTTCTGACATAAGTTTTAATTTATTTTTAGTCGGAAATGCATGAAACTAGCTGGAATTGTTGTTCACAAACTATGTAATTGAGCTGCTTTTTCCATTTTTTGCAAACGTAATAGATCTTTCAGAAAATAGTATCAAAGTTGACGTTTTGAACCTAAGTTCCCGAAAAAAGCAGAAAAACCGGTCAGCGAAGGGAGAAAACATCTTTGTCACATGATCAAAATCACTTATAACCCAATAGGTAATTTATGGATAAAAAAATGGAAAACACAGTTCGATTCTAAATCACTTCCATAGTCAGGCCTTCCAATTTTATATCTTTGTTTTTAAAAATAAATCTGTAAATGTGCAAAACGTTTTGCGCTTGTTGAGCAGAGCTGTTGAGAACAGCCTTAAGGGTTACATGTTTTAAGGTGGAAAAATTGTAAATAATCCTTTAAGGGACTCGAGTTCTTTCTAAACAGATCCCTGCTTACAGATAAGAATTTACATGTTAATGTTTTCATGTAGGACATTAAACATGAAAATATATAAATAAAAGTATCAGAATGTAGCTATTATAAAATACTACATTTTATAAATGAAATTTTAATTTTTCCAATTTGGAAAAATAGGCCTTCGGAGGAAAACTGGTTTGCTTCCTAAAATTTCCAGATTTTTTCTCAATTGTTCCCATACTTGTTACATAATTGTACTAAAATTGTAAAAATAACACTAATGTTACTTCTTACCACACAAATATTTAGAAGAAAAATAAATACCTTTGAATAATGCTAGTGCTAATTTGGTAGAGTAATTGTTCGGTTGGAGTCTCATACTCTTAGTTTCAGATTTCTCTTATGTGCTACCACATACTTGGGCAATGATGAGTTGGTCCTAGCTGGGAGACCAGATATCTCTGTCTCTATCTATAATTTTAAATAAAAATAAGAAATATATACAAAAAAAAAGAAAAAAGAAAGTTTTGTATAGAATAGAACTCGGTGCCATGTTTAAATTGAGGCAACTGGAAAGTTTCAAAATGTGACTAATAAATAATTAAATATATTTCTTTTCTACAGCCGGTAGTTTTTGAAAGACAAAATTGAAAATTCAGTCACCCTGTCAAAAAATTATTACTTGGCAGTGAATAGTGGAAGTAGAATGATGTAATTCCCCACCCCTGTAATGCATAGGTATATATTGAAAGCAAAACATTGCTGACATCATTTGAAGGTTATATTCCAGCAGATTACACTTTCTAAATTATTTAAAAAATTAATTTGAGAGATTATTTCAAATGTTGGGTATCTTCCATTATAGAAAAAAATGATAATATGTCAACTATACTCCCATAAAAATTTCACTATTTAAATTCTAAACAAAAAATAGAAAATTGTGGCACAAACAACCACTAATACGATTGAAACAACATAGCACCACTTCAAACGCTTTTTGTTGTTATACGATCAACAAAATAATTTTGGCTTATATTCTGAGTCTTTGCATTTGGATTAACTCCCCTGCCCCCCCCACCCCCCTCCCTTACAGTGAAATTTAATTTTTCTAATATCTTCCTTCTACACTCTATATATATATATGAATGTGACATATGTACAGGTACACAAATATAGAAATTAAATCCTAACCCCACCCCTTAGAATCAAATTTTCAGTTTTTACTCTTTTTTTGTAACATAACAAATTCCAAGAAATCCTCTTCAAAACATAAATATTTTTTTATCAAATGAATTTTACAATCTGATTTTTTATATTTAAAAGCTAAATTTAATAGAAATAACAGGAGTTCATGGGGTAGACACTCCCCCCAACAATGCAACAAATTTTAAAAAATCAAACCTTTGTTTATAAATATTTTTTAGTTAATTTCCAATTGTTTTTGTAAGATAATGTGCTTAAAAATGAATTTTTGAATTCTCAAGCAACAAAGAAATTGCATTTTCCTATGTGGCGATCACTTTCAAAACTTGAAAGCATTAACATATTCGCATTGCCTGTACAATCATTTTTTTTAAATGTATATTTTAGAAAAAAAAATATTTGTACATAAAATTTATTAATCATGATGAAAAAAATTATGATGAACAGTGGGTTATGGCATAGAAATACTTAATTTAAATTTTACCTTTAACATATAAAAAAAAAACAATGATTTTAGAGAGTTGCATCCTTTGAGTTGGGTTGATTTTTGACGGCCAATTATCTACATGAGGGATATAGGCCCGGGGGGGAGTGCCCTCCGTGGGGGTCTTTCTAAGGGAACCTAATCCGTATTAACGCATGGAAGATCCACGGCTCGAAGAAAACCATGAAAACTCCGAACGATTAGGCCGACGGGCGCGATTGGGATGTTGCATGCTTTGAATACCCCTACAATAAACATTTGTTATAGATCTGGGAACTCATGCATTACTTGCAACATGGCAATGGCAACTAAGCGAAAAAATATTTGTCTGCTAAATAAAATATAACCAGTTTATATACATATTATAGGGTAGATGTGCCAGTAATGGACACCCCTTGATGTTTTTGGTTCATAAAAATACAGTAGAAGATCTTTATAATGCAAACCTAAAAACGCAAGGTTGTGCGTTATATAGAATTTTGCATTATATGGATCACATTTCACACATCATTAAATTTACCTTATAAACATGACCATATAAATCTGAAACATACCAAAATACATTAGAATATCTTTATACTGCACTTCTTGTCACCAGGAATTATCCAAATTATAAATTTTTGTATTATATGATCATTTTATATTGTTTATTGTATAAACATGGTCCAACTATACCTGGACCCAATCATTCATTCATTATATTACTGATTTCCAAAAATATAATATTTATTGTAATAATAGCAATTTTTTTTCATTAAAAAGTTTTGAATTAAGAAGATAAAGTTGAATTAATGTATCAAATGTAGTTTTCTAGAGAGTAGCAATTTTTACGATGTGGGATTTCAGGTGTTTCTTACCTGCAAAATTCATTGTTTACATCTGAGAAGTTGTGCGTTATATGGAGAATTGCATTATATAGAATTGCGTTATAAAGATCTTCTACTGTATAACTAATAAATATTTAGCTTTAATTTTTTTTTTTTTTTTATAACTCCCCTTTGCATGTTTTATAAAACTGGGTTATTGTTGACACTTTTAATCAAACCAATCAGGAAGCAGAAAATAATGTTTCAAAGTTTCGCTGTTTTTCTGTGAAAATCTTAATGACGAGGCTAAGAGTTGGCTTCGTTTAATTAATTTATGTATTATTTATCTTGCAAAATTTGAATGTTTTCGTTTGAGTAGCAATAGAAAACTTTGAATTTTATATACAAATGGCCATTTACAAAATTTCATTTATTTTTAAGGTTTTAATAGGGGGTGTCCATTACTGGGATGATTAATTAGTCATTTTCCAGTAATGGACTGGACACCCCATGTAGACATTGCTAACAATTTCAATTTCAGTAATGTTTATAGTGCATAAAATACTTTGGCTTAACTGCAAACCTAAATAATCAAATTTAATTTTTAAATTATACTTACCAAAATGTAATAACACCAAAACTTTTATAAAAAGCTGCTTTTAAGTTATTTTATGTGATTAATAAAATTTCAATATTTTATTTATTATTATTATTATTTTTAATGTAGTACATACATAATGTAGTACCTTGCATATTTTATAATCTGGCAATCAAACCAGCCAGGAAGCAGAAAATATTGTCAAAGAGGGGCTCATAGGGCTTAATTCCTCTCCGTTTAAATAAAAATAATTAAGTTACAGAAGCTATTAAAAATCTATTTTCTGCCTTAAATGTTTCCTTATTTTTAAAAAAAAAAAAAATGTACACTATTAATGAAAGTTAGGTAATATTCATGAAACTAGTAAATCTGCAGATCAGTGGCTTCAAACATCAGTTCTACAGTTTTATTTTGAAGTTATTTTATTTAGTATTCAAAATATTCAACTCACAATATCATTTATTTCATATTTGTAATATTAATTATTATAAATGATATATCAAGTAGTCTTTGAAAGATTGTTAAAAATAGTGAGACAAAACTTAACATTAATATTCCAAAAAAAAAAAAAAAAAAAAAAAAAAAAATACCTGGGAGAACTTGCTAGTGAGAATGCCCAATTGCTTTTCTTTTACTTTACATTCATATATCAACTTTTTTTGGTTGGCTTAGTACTTTTATTCACAAAATAGGTAAAATAATTGAAATAACATTTTGAAATTTTAATTAAAATGAAAAATGGTTTAAATAAGAGTTTTAAAAAAGTATGACGGTGAGAGAAAATCTCATGCAGCGAGTTCTCCCGGGTTAATTACCCTTTAAACACCCCCCCCCCACCACCACCACCACCACCACTGTTTCAATAATTTGATAGCTGTAATTGCTTGATATTTAGTATTTCAAACTATCCATCTAAAATAATTAAAACACCGATCTTCTGATAATTACAATAATTGATGCAAACAGTAAATGATTATCGCAAATATTTTATTAATTACTGGTATCCTAATTGTTAAATGTATTTGAAAATAACTATTTCTTTTTCATTAGTATGCATTCATTAAATTCTGGTTCTATCTAAATACAGCCATAAAAATAATTATATTTATTGCTTTTTATGGGGTGTCCATTACTGGAACAGAAAGTGTCCACTACTGGGCGTTTGATTATTTCTGTAAAAATTTATTGATTATTTCTTTAAAATTAAATTTCTATTCATATTGGGAAATGAGGCTAGAATGGTTAAATATTGTTGATAGATTAATATTGAAAAAGCTTATTAATAAAAAAATAATTTTTAAAGAAATTTCTTAAGGGTGTCCATTACTAGCACATCTACCCTATATTATATATTAGATACTACTTTAAAACATTTAATTGTAAATTAATTTAACAATAATTAAGACTAAGAATGAATGAAGACCACTAAGCTAAAAAAAATCCAAATGCTTTCTTGGCTACTAAATAGAAAATTTAATTTTCAGGCCCAATTCATTTAAAATAATGATAATACAATACTAATTCAGTGACAAATTTTACTTTAAAAAAATAACATTTAATTTTGATTTGAAAGATCTATATATATAAACATTTTAGAAAATACAATTTGACAAATTTTAATTCAAAGAAATTAAATGAAATTTTGGTTTGAAAGATATGAACAAATGACAGAATAAAATTTGGGTAGGTACTTTTCGGTTAGCCGGACGCCAGTGTTACATACATATATGTATGTCTATGTAGTATATATATGTGGATATTTGTATATATGTGTATATATGCAATATATGTACATCAGGGATCTGTTTAGGAAGAAATTGGGTCCTTTAAAGGACCCTTCACAAAACTTTTCGGCTTAAAAATAATCCTTTTACAAAAATTTTCCATCTTTAGACTAAACTTTTCACAAATTTAATCATTTAAAAGTAAAATCTGACCTGTCACTTTTACATATAGTATAAAGAAAATATATGTATTTTACATACATATATCTTCTAAAAAATATATAAAAAAGAACCTTAATATAACAATCATTTTAAATTCACAAAATTAGGACTAGATTTTTCACAAAATGTTAAAAAGCTGTTCACAATTTCACAAAAACAGGCCCCTGTATGTATATATACTGAAAAGTACCAAAATTTGTTTTAACATGTTTTGTTATTATTATATAGGGTAGATGTGCCAGTAATGGACACCCTTCCAGTAATGGACACCCCTTGATGTTTTTGGTTCATAAAAAAATAACTAATAAATATTTAGCTTTAATTATTTTTTTTATAATTCCCCCTTGTATGTTTTATAAAACTATGTTATTGTTGACACTTTTAATCAAACCAATCAGGAAGCAGAAAATAATGTTTCAAAGTTTTGCTGTTTTTTTTGTGAAAATCTTAATGAAGAGGTTAAGAGCTGGCTTCGTTTAATTAATTTATATATTATTTATTTTCTTGCAAAATTTGAATGTTTTTGTTTGAGTAGCAATAAAAAACTTTGAATTTTATATACTAATGGCTATTTATAAAATTTCATTTCTTTTTAAGGTTTTAAGAGGGGGTGTCCATTACTGGGATGGTTAATTAGTCATTTTCCAGTAATGGACACCCCATGTAGACATTGCTAAAAATGCAATTTTAGTAATGTTTATAGTGCATAAAATACTTTGGCTTAACTGCAAACCTAAATAATCAAATTTAATTTTTAAGTTATACTTACCAAAATGTAATAACACCAAAACTTTTATAAATAGCTGCTTTTAAGTTATTTTATGTGATTAATAAAATTTCGATATTTTATTATTATTTTTTTTTTATGTAGTACATATATATACCTCACATATTTATAATCTGACAATCAAACCAGCCAGGAAGCAGAAAATACTGTTTAAGAGCACAGTCAAAGAGGGGTTCATAGGGCTTAATCCCTCTCCGTTTAAATAAAAACAATTAAGTTACAGAAGCTATTAAAAATCCATTTTCTGTCTTAAATGTTTCCTTATAAAAAATAAATAAATGTAATACTATTAATGAAAGTTATAGGTAATATTCATGAAACTAGTAAATCTGCAGATCAGTGGCCCCAAACATCAGTTCTACAGTTTTATTTTGAAATTATTTTATTTAGTATTTAAAATATTCAACTCACAATATCATTTCTTTCATATTTGTAATATTGATTATTATAAATGATAGGATCAAGTAATCTCTGGAAGATTGTTAAAATTAGTGACACAAAACTAAACATTAATATTCCAAAACTTTTTTTTTATTATTATTACCTTTTAAATCCACCACTGTTTCAATAATTTGATAGCTGTAATTGTCTGATATTTAGTATTTTAAACTATTCATCTAAAATAATTAAAACCTCGATCTTTTGATAATTACAATAATTGATGCAAACAGTAAATGATTATCACAAATATTTTATTAATTACTGGTATCCTAATTGTTAAATTTATTTAAAAATAACTATTTTGTTTCATTAGTAGGTATTCATTAAATTCTGGTTCTAAATACAGTCATAAAAACAATTATATTTATTACTTTTTATGGGGTGTCCATTACTGGAACAGAGGGTGTCCACTACTGGGCCAGAGGGTGTCCATTACTGGGCTTTTGGGTGTTTTGATATATTTCTGTTATTTAAAATTAAATTTCTATTCATATGGGGAAATGAGGCTATAAGAATGGTTAAATATTGTTGATAGATTAATATAATATTGAAAAAACTGGAATATAATAATTATAACTATTAATAAAAAAATAATTTTTAAAGAAATTCCTTAAGGGTGTCCATTACTGGCACATCTACCCTAGTATGTAAATATTACTTTATGCAATCTAAATTTTTGGGGTCTTTTTAGTATGATACACTATATTTATATGACTGATGGCTAAAAATACTAATAAATGATGATCCTTTATCTATAAAAGTGTTTATTTATAAAAACAATAACTTTTAGCAAAATTCTGTATTAATTAGAAACATTAAAATTTATTTATCTTAAAATTAAAATTTTTCTCCAACACCAATCTTGAATATTTAAAAAAAATTTGGCTTTACTATAAATATTTGGTGCTATATGAAAATTTACTTACACATAGAAAAGGTTCTCACAGTTTTAAAGTGAATTTACAGTTAGTAATACATTAAATACACCAGTGTTGAATTCAGACACTTTTCGACCATTAAAAACAAAATATCAAATCTTCGCGTGGTGGGGGGGGGGGGGGTACTCATTGCTCCTGCTGGAGAGTATCCCTCCCCCCCCACCTTGAATTCAACACCGATATACACAAAATTACTCGGAAAATGACATGCGAAGAAACAAAATACATGTTTATGCAATAGGCCTAATGCATAATGTCTGCAATTAGGAACCTCTTTTCTGTAAATAAAATTGTGTCTTAATAGTAATTAAAAATGAACGCGCATGTAGCGTTGTTTCTCCCGCCCCTCTCTTCACACATATACTGGGTGCAAGCCAACTTAATAATTTAATCTCCTTATAATAAAATACTTTATTACATATAAGATATGTTATTATCGTTAGGCCTGCGATTAAACTCATATGAAATAAACGACACACAATTTTTAATCAGAGTTGCAAAAAACATAGCTTATTTATTTTTAGAAAGTATGTATTAAATTAATAAATCTTATTATATTTTTGTTAATTAACTTAATATACAAGTAATATCAGTTTAAATACCTATAAATCAGTGTAAAAGGCTGTCATCATATAATATTATATAGCAACATATTTAAAAGTTACTTCAATAGATTACTTTTTATCTGTATTCCCCACTAAGAACACATTTTTTAGACAATTTTTTTTCGCCATAAAAAAGCTAGTTAATCAAAGACGCTGACTACACTGATATTGCCCCCCCCCCCCCCTCATAATATTAGCATGCTTTTAAAAGACTTAAGCAAATTATTTCTTTTTGACTTTGTCACATTTGGCAGTAGGCTCAGAATATGCTTTAATAGGATAGTGTAACTCTTTAAACACAAAGGTTAACACGAGTAATATAAAAGTTACTGATAATTAAATAATAATTTCATGGATTGTAAAATACCCAATAAAACCCACCCAGGTTTTTTGGGGGGTAGGTTGGTTTTTTGCAACCCTGATTTGAGTAGATAAAAAACACATATCTATAAAAAGAAAATTGTCTTACCTTGAAACGCGAAAATCATTTTTAAAATCAGGGTCCTTGAAATCTTTCACAACAAGACTGTCCCACCAGTCTGATGGTCGCACTTTGGCCCACAATCGGCGATCGCGGAATCCAGGCATTAGTATTCCTTGAAGATTTTGCAAGAATCGGGTGTGAAAAAGACATTAAAAAAAGTTTGCATGGTCAGCAATTTTAATTCTCAAAAGGAAATGTAAAGCACAACGATTTACGCGCCAAAACGATTGCAGGCGAAGGCGTATTCTGTTTATGATTACACCGGAAGTCTGTACGACGGCAGTTCACTAATCAGCCAATCATAATTCAGAAGGGAAAATTACGCAGCTTCCGGATTTTTGGAGCTGATAGGTTTTATCTCTGGTTTTATGCTTGCGTTTGTAAATGGGTACAAAATGAAAGCAGGCTCGATAGTAATAGAACCAGTAGAGATCTTCACGGGCCGGGCTCGGGCCCAGTGTTGAATTCAGATACTTTTCTCCGGGAGGGATTTCTGTGGCTCTTGGGGGGGGGGGGGATGTCACGCCCTGAAATCAACACTGCTCGGGCCTATGTTCATTTGCGGCACTCGGGCCGGG